>JAXIVH010000002.1:3516745-3566745 GCA_036785325.1 Urophycis tenuis | reverse complement strand
TGTGCCTTACGTCATATATTTGTGTGTCCTTTAATGTGAGTTTGATTGCATAAAAATCATGTGTGACGTCATCATTGTGTGTGTGATGACATGCGTGATGTAATAATAAATGTGCTTTTCCCAGATTACGATGAGAGGAAGTTGAAAGGTGTGATCTACTTCCAGGCCATCGAGGAAGTTTACTACGACCACCTGCGCACCAGCTCAGTAAATATACTACTTTTAGTAGTACTAATGCGATTAACATACTATTACGGTGGCTAGACGGTGGCTCAGTGGTTAGAGCGGGTCGTCCAACAACAATAGAGTCGGCGGTTCGATCCCCTCGATTCCCCTCCTTCAACTGTCCGCATGTCGAAGTGTCCTTGTTCAAGACACTGAACCCCAACTTGCTTCCCGGGCTGCTGAACATAGCAGCCCACTGCTCCTCTGTACCATAGGATGTGTCAAATTTTCTCGAACAAATTTTGTTCTAGAAAATACTGGTAATGACTAAAATTTAATCTAATCTAATCTAATTAAACTATGCTGTACTCTACGACCATCTACATACAAGCTCAGTTAGTTTCCAGCTGATACTTGTACCAATACCACTCCCGACATATGCTAATAAAATATACTGTACTGGATGACCTGCTTACCCGCTCGGCAACAACACTACTAATAATACTAATAAACTGCTATGCTAAACAGTACTGCAATAAGTTTCAGTATTAGTAATAGTATATATACTGCCGTCTCCAAGGCCCAGTCTAATGTTTTGAGCTGGTGAAAAATGCTCAGTACAATAAATTAACATATTATTATTATTATTATTATAACAGTACTACTAGTATTAATGCATGTGTAATGTGTGTTATCAGTCTCCCAGACCCAGCCTAACATTCTGCGTGAAGACCTATGAGCGCCTCTTCTTCCTCGTGGCTCCGAGTCCAGAGGCCATGAGGATCTGGATGGACGTCATCGTCACGGCAACAGACGAGCACAGCCGTTACTGATCTCCTGACACTCCTAACGATGGAGGATGTGTTTAGAGACCCGGGTGCTGCTCTGTGATCCTTCACCCCTGTTCAGTTTACGCCCCCAGGTGGTCTCAATGTGTCTCCCCCTGGTGGCTGCTTTAAGTATTACATGATAGGTGAACGCTACAGAGATTTTGTATTTTTATTTTTCATTTTCTGTCAGATATTAAATCGGGAGCGTTTACACTGCCATGGTTGGTTATTTTAAAGCGAGTGTGATATGGATAAAAGTTGACACTGACAGAACAATGAATACATGTTGGGTTACTATCTGCTATGTTTTGTAAATTAATGGACAAAAAAGTTCTATGTATATCGGGTTGTAAATGGGGATATACATCCTATCTGGTGTTAATAAAGATTGTCTTATCTTGTTTGTATAAACGACTAAAACTGATACAAATGAAATTAAATAAAAAGAAAATACCCCCTAAAATTGTACTTGCCAGTCAGATCCAGAATATACCACGTTATTCTCTGTGCATTTTAATGACTTAAAACATTTGAAAAAAACTCAGAACAAAAAACAGTTTGGCTGTTTGTGACTTCTCATCACTTCCTGGTTCTCGGTGCAGCGTTGTTATTTATTGCTCTAAAGTTAGCAGACAGAAAGCCGGAGTTGCAAAATGTTTTTTGTACTTCTGCTTGAGTATGTTAACGTGAAAACGCCATGCAAGTAGATTTATGATCCATTTAGACATTGTTTTTAAAGCACTATTTATCACACAATGTAGGCCTATTAGCCTACTGTTTTATTTTGTTTGGTAGAATAAAGCTTTAACTAGTGTGTCGTTTGTTAGAATAAACGTGGTCAGTGTGTGGTTTGAGAAAAATGTTTGGCCAGTAATCTGGTAGAGTATAGGTGTGGATAGAGCGTAGTTTGGTAGGCTCAGTTTGGGTAGTGTATTGTTTAGTAGATTCAAGATAAAGTGATAAAGCTACTTTATTTCTCATTGTGGACATAGGCCTACAATATAATTGTGTCTGCTAACTCTTAAAGCAAAACGCCACCGTTTGTCCATACTGAACTACGTTCTTCCCTGATCTTAGATGAGTTGATACATACTTCTCTCACTTTCGTGCGTGCACTCGATCACTCTGGCGCGCAACGCTACTTCGATAGCATGTAGCTTGCCTTGGCCCATTATATTCCTTAGGATCCAAACAGGGGTGAAGTTAGAAGCGACCAAGAACTTCCACATTTTCCCTATTTAAATACGGTTACATGAGTAGTTACACGACCCAAGTATGGTTACACAAAATGAAACATGCCAATTTTCTAAGCGGATAAAAAAGGATAACTATAATGTATGTCAAAATAACACCTGGGAGCACTTTGAAGTTGGCGCAGTAAAATCGTCACTCCAAAAAGATCCTCTCTCCCTCCCCCTGTTACTTCCGTCAATAGAATTGCAACACTAACTAGAAAATTTCTAAATAAATTTTGAGTGTGCTTGACTCTGGCATGTGACTCTCGGCCACACATTATTGACACTGCTGAGTAGTTTTGAAGGGACTCTTATTTTGAAATACTTTTGTCTTGTGTGTGTGTGTGTGTGTGTGTGTGTGTCTGTCTCTATCTATCTGTCTGTGTTTGTGTCTGTGAGAGAGAAGCATAAAATGGCCGACATTCAAACTGTATTATTGACAGTCATTGTTATTATACAGAGAGTTCAATAAAGTTCACAGTCAGGCTTGTGGGGGGCAGGCTTTGGTAGCCATGCAACCAGGGGTAGCCACCAATCAGAGCAGACCAGTCAACCGCAGCTGCTGCTGTGACATTTGACAGCGCTGAGAGAGAGAGAAAAACGTCTGAAAGTACCGTCGAACAAAAAGGATTTCTGGCCAAACTGTAGTTCCTATCATTGAACCGGCTTAATTTTGTGCATCTTGAACTCTTTCTGAACATCTAAGAGAAGGATGTATCCACCTTTCCTCAAACTCGTTTTGACAGTTTTATTACCCCTAAGCCACGCCCCCTTCCAACGCACACGCACGCGCGCAGGCACGCACACGCACGCCCCCCTTCCGTCGTACACGCGCAGACACACACACTATAGGGTTTTGAAACGACAGAGAGAGTGAGAGAAAGTTAACAGAGTGTATCTCCCATGCAATCCAGTTGTGATAACGGGGGAAATTGGCTCAATTCATTGTGGCCATGCAATAAATGTGTTTACGCTAGAGAAAAATGGGGGATCTGGATGTTGTTCACACACACACACACCTCTTTGATAGTGGCAGAGAGTGCAGCCATCCCGTCGTAATTCACGCTGCCCCGACCCGCACACGCTAAACCCATTACAGGGGTTAGCGTGTGCGGGTCGGGGCAACGTGAATCACGCCGGGATGGGCTCTCTCGAGTGCGGAGAACAACAAAATGAATTACGCCGGGATGGGCTCTCTCGTCGTAATTCACGTTGCCCCGACCCGCACACGCTAACCCCTGCAATGGGGTAGGTGTTGCAAGCACAAGCGGTGTTTTACAACAGAGAAATGTGTATTGGTAGAGCGCCGGTGTCCGAGGGAATACGTTTTTGCGAGGGAGCCAAATGCTAGAGGAATGGCAAGAGGAATGCTCTACCCATCCTTTCACAGTCACAACACACACACACACACCTCTTCGATAGTGGCAGAGAGTGCCGCCAGCATGTGATCGCCCAAGACTGTGTATTGCTGAAGCGCCGGTGTCCGAGGGAATAAGTTTTTGCGAGGGAACCAAATCCCACCGGCAAGAGGAATGCTCTTTAGAGCGCTATGGGACACTGTGGTAGTTGGAGTAGTATGTACCAGACAGGGGGTTGATGCCTCTTATCGGCGAAGCGATGGGAACTCTCGGAGGGGACGAGTATCAGGTTGAGGAACAAAAATCTCTGCAATCGAAATAGTCACACTTCGAATGTTCACGACTTTGTTGGTTTTACAAAGTTTTCCGTCCTTTCACAGTTACAGTCACAGCACACCCCTCCCCGCAAGGATACCACGCCTGCTATAAAACAGGCTCCTGGCCATACCATGGGGAAAGAGCAACCGAGAGCAATCATGTCCCTCTTCCCGAGAAACCACACACCACAACGCCTGGTACCAGACATGCTCATGCCGAGCACCGTGTTGTTGACCCAGGGGGAGAACGATCCTGCAACCCCGCCCGATTCGCCGGCTTCTCCCACTACACCTCCTGCTTCCCAACTCCTCATGCCGACTCCCGTGTTTTCGACGGAGGAGGAGAAGGATTCCGCTACCCCAACTGACCCAGCGCCCGAGGCCCTGGACCAACCTCCCGCTTCACCTACGCTGAAGACGATCCCTGAAGAGTCTTGCAGCGAGGGTCCCGCCTGTACGTCCCCGTGGGGGAATCCCGCCCGGCCGCCAACTCCACCACCACCACCCGAGGTTGAGGACCAGATGGACGGATGGATGTTCGATGCTTTCTTTAAAAGCGCAAGAATAGCCGTGCTCCACTTGCTGGGTAAAACTATAAAGATGTACCAGGACGAGATGTGCGAGGGGTGTGCCATTAATCATCCTAGCCAGAGACAGCACAGGTGTCTGGCTGTGCTCGAGCCAGACTTCTTTGATGAACACTTTCAGTGGTTGATGGAGAAGCTCTACACCGATTTGGCTTATTCCAGCCATTGCAAACTTTCTAACTGCGCTGAACATCAGAATCAGAATCAGAAACAATAATCTTACCTGCACGCCTCAGGGTCCTGGAGGTGTACAGGTCCAGGAGCGACGGCAGATTGCAGCCAATCACCTTTTCTGCAGACCGAATGATGCGCTGCAGTCTGCCCTTGTCCTTGGCGGTGGCAGCAGCGAACCAGATGGTGATGGAGGAGGTGAGGATGGACTCAATGATGGAGGAGTAGAAGTGCACCATCATTGTCCTGGGCAGGTTGAATTTCTTCAGCTGCCTAAGGAAGTACATCCTCTGCTGGGCTTTCTTGATCAGGGAGCTGATGTTCAGCTCCCACTTGAGATCCTGGGAGATGACAGTTCCCAGGAAGCGGAAAGACTCCACAGTGTCAATTGTGTAGTCGCAGAGGGTGATGGGGGCAGGTGAGGCTGAGTACTTCCTGAAGTCCACAACCATCTCCACTGTCTTTAGAGCGTTGAGCTCTAGGTTGTTTCGGCTGCACCATGTCACCAGATGGTCTACCTCCCACCTGTAGTCAGACTCATCACCATCAGAAATGAGTCCAATGAGGGTGGTGTCATCCGCAAACTTCAGAAGCTTGACGGACTGGTGACTGGAGGTGCAGCTGTTTGTATACAGGGAGAAGAGCAGAGGAGAAAGAACACAGCCCTGGGGGGAACCGGTGCTGATGGTCTGTGAGTCGGAGATGCGTTAGTCAGGCACACTAAGCTGGGAGAGCTTCTCCTGAAGCAGAGCCGGGATGATGGTATTGAAAGCAGAGCTGAAATCCACAAACAGGATCCTGGCGTAGGTTCCTGCGGAGTCCAGGTGCTGGAGGATGAAGTGGAAGGCCAAGTTGACTGCATCGTCTACAGACCTGTTGGCTCTGTAGGCAAACTGCAGGGGGTCCAGGAGGGGGTCGGTGATGCCTTTCAGGTGTGAGAGCACAAGGCGCTCAAAGGACTTCATAACCACAGAGGTCAGGGCGACGGGTCGGAAGTCGTTAAGTCCTGTGGTCCTTGGCTTCTTGGGGACAGGAATTATGGTAGAGGTCTTGAAGCAGGCTGGCACGTGACATGTCTCCTGAAGAGTTTGTTGACGTCCCTCTCGTGGATGGAAAGAGTCGTCACTGAGGTGGGTGGGGGGGTCGAGGGGGGGACCTTTAAGTTTGGCATTGGTGGAGGTGCCCAGGCCCCCACTGAGGTGGGGGAGGTGGAGGTGATAAACTGGAGCTGTTGGGAGGTGTCGTGGGGGATGGTTGCAGGACTGTCCCTTTGTCTTTCAAAGCGGCAGTAGAACTCGTTCAGGTCATTGGCCAGACGATGGTCATTGATGGAGTGGGGGGCTTTAGGCTTGTAGTTGGTGATTTGCCTGAGCCCTTTCCAGACAGACGCAGAGTCGTTGGCTGAGAAGTGGTGTTGGAGCTTCTCAGAGTACAGTCGTTTAGCCTCTTTCATCGCCTTGCTAAACTTGTACTTCGCCTCTTTATATCTGTCTTTGTCCCCACTCCTGAAGGCAACTTCCTTATCCAACCTTAACCTTCTGAGTTTGGCTGTGAACCAGGGTTTGTCATTGTTGTAACTCTCCCTGGTGCGTGTTGGAATACAGCTGTCCTCACAGAAACTGATGTAGGACGTCACAGCCTCTGCGTACTCATCCAGACTGTTGGTAGCAGTCCTGAACACATTCCAGTCAGTAGAGTCCAAACACGCCTGGAGATCCTCCACGGCCTCACTGGTCCACTTCTTTGATGTCCTCACTACAGGTTTGCAGAGCTTTAATTTCTGCCTGTACGCAGGAATCAGGTGGACCATGACGTGGTCAGAGTGTCCCAGTGCAGCACAGGGGACGGCATGATAGGCATCCCTGACTGTGGTGTAACAGTGATCCAGAATGTTCTCCTCTCTGGTCGGGCATTTAATAAGCTGTTTGTATTTAGGGAGTTTGTGAGAAAGGTTCCCTTTGTTAAAGTCACCAACGACAATAACTAAGGAGTGCGGGTTGGTACGCTCCACACACCGTATCTGGTTGGCGAGCATGCGCTGTGCGTCCTGCACGTTGGCCGATGGTGCCGGAGAGTTCCGCGTCTCTGTCCGCTCTGAAGAGTTGGAAGCCTGCCAGCTGCAGCGGAGAGTCCGGTATTAAACCACGAAGCCACGTCTCCGTAAAGCACAAAACAGCGGATGAATAAAAGTCCCTGTTTTTTCCTAACAGCAGTTGTAATTCGTCCAGTTTGTTGGGCAGTGAACACACGTTAGAGAGAAATATTCCCGGTAGAGGTGTGCATAATCCGCGCTGGCGAAGACGCACAAGCGCACCGGCACGTTTCCCTCTCCTCCGACGTTTCACTGCGTGAGCAAAGGTGAGCGCACCTTTGACCAGAATGTCCAAAATTTCCAATGTTGGGAGAGCGAAAGTAGGAAATGAATCCTCTGGCGTTGTTACCCTGATGTTCATTAGCTCTTCTCTGGTGAAAGAGCTCTGGCTGCCATCGCAAAAGACGGAGTTTAAACACAAAACAAAACAAAACAACGTGCACCAACACACCGAGGCGACCATCCGCGGCGCCATCAAGGCGGGTTGGGTGAGAATCAAAAATACGGTACAGGGTCTTTTACATGAACTGAGAGCAGAGAAACGAATCAACGACGTGATCAGCGACGCGATGGAACAGGAGGTTGGGGATGATGAGACTAAACGGGACCAACTTGCCAGGTTGTACCAGGACTGGTCCTCGTTTTAATGTTTTGTTCATGCGGGTTTGTCAACTAATTGTTTTACATATTATTCATTTCGTTTCACACCGTTTTATTTGGTGATGTATTCGTAATCAGTAGTTTTTCTTGTTTTAATATTTTTTTTTCGTTTTCACGATGATGTATTTAGTGATGTATTCGTAATCAGTAGTTTTTCTTGTTTTAATATTTTTTTTCGTTTTCACACTGTTGTATTTAGTCCTGAATTTGTCATAAGTAGTTTTTATTTTATTTTTTCATTTTCACACTGTTGTATTTAGTCCTGAATTTGTCATAAGTAGTTTTAATATTTTTTTTCGTTTTCACAATGTTGTATTTAGTCCTGAAATTGTCTTAAGTAGTTTTTAATATTTTTTTTCGTTTTCACACTGTTGTATTTAGTCCTGAATTCTTAATAAAATCTAATACCGGCAACATTGTCTTTTTCTCTCATTTGCGTCACATCATGTCTGAGGTACGCATCATGAAAAAGGTGTATTACAACCCAGCGCACCCCGAGAGCTTTGGGGATAGAGCGCCTCCGCAGAGGAGTGCATGATGAAACGGGCAAGAATGTCGAGCGTGAAAAGGATAGAGACTTTATATCTGGGGAGGATACATACACTCTTCACAAACCTGCCAGACTACATTTTACCAGAAACAGAGTTTTTGTCCCACGTCCTTAAAACCAATTTCAAGCCGACCTATGCGATATGCAGGCCTTAGCATCCTATAATGACGGGCATAATTATTTATTAACGGTTATAGATGTGTTTTCCAAAAAGGCTTATGTACGTGCTCTAAAGAGAAAAACGGCCTCCGATGTAGTCGAAGCCTTTGAGTCAATTTTTGAGGAGAGCCAGAAGCCCTTAAAACTACAAACTGACGATGGAAAATAATTTTTTAACAAACGTTTTGAGGATATGATGAAAAAACATGGCATCATACATTTAAAAAGCAGAATGTGGAGATATTTCACTGCTAACAACACCATGCGATATCTCGACGTCTTACAAGACTTGATAAAAAGCTATAATCAGATTTATCACAGCAGCATAAAAATGGCACCTGTGGATGTCACTGGAGAGAACGTCTATCAGGTGTTTGAAAACCTGTACGGTAAATCTCTCGCCAGGCCAAGGATAGAATTAAAGAGGAATTTTAAAGAGGGGGACCTTGTCCGGATATCAAAGGTGCGAGGTGTGTTTGATAAAAAAGTATGAACAGAGTTTTACTGGGGAAATGTTTACAATTTCCGAATGCATCCCTCGCCAGCTGCCTGTGTACAAACTGAAAGATTATGATGGAGAGCCCATCCAAGGTTCATTTTATGAGACAGAGTTGCAAAAAGTAAAAAATGATAAAGGCAGAGTGTACCACATCGAGTAGATTCTGCAAGGGCGTACCGTAAGGGGTGAAAAACAAGTGCTTGTACGTTGGAAAAACTGGCCCGAGAAATTCAACAGCTGGATCAATGCCTCTGAAATGATAAACGCATAAGATCTACGCCGCCTTTGCCTAGAGTATCATTTCGCCATGTACGGGGAAAAGGACGCTGGGTTTTACGTCACCCTACCCTCTAACGCCAGTCTCGACGTTTTCAAAGATAACAAGAGTTCCAACTACCGTGTTGATTTAGCACAACATATCGATTTACAGGGACCATGGGAGGTTGCCCTGACGGAGATTTCATACCCCTACAGTTGGTATAACATACAAGAGGATGAGGCGTTTTTTTGTTGGAAGATGCAAACCAAAGATGGGTCTGAGACAGAGGTATTTCTTCATACGTTTACAGAGGGACATTACGACAGTGTAAAAGAGTTTGGGGAAATGATGCAAAAACAGTTTAAACTAATGAATTCCGATATTCATCTAACTTATAACCACTATCAGAAAAGATTTTGCTTTGAGTCAACAACTCAGACGCACCTACTCTACAATGGGCCAGCCGCTTACATGTTGTGTCTAAAGTCGGGAGAATGGTTTGCGGCTGATCAAAAGGCTCTCTACCCATCCGATATGTACTGTTACAGCGACGTAGTACGCCCGCAGATGACTGGCGACGCTTATGCACCCCTCCTGAGAGTGATCAATGTTAAGGGGTCGTTCGGTAGAGTCACCACACAGTATTTCAACCCACCCTATTATTTGCCTGTTGCCAAACATCACATTGAAAACATTAAGATTGAGATAAAATCGGACCAAAACAAGCCGGTAGATTTTACATACGGGAAGTGTATTGTGACGCTTCACTTTAGACCAAAAGCTTGAAATCTGGTCTATATATATATAAGCCACCTGATTTTCGACATCATTCAGTATCATCTGACACTGCGACGGAGACTAACCGCTGACGGTTGTGGACATTAGATACGGCGGACTACAGCGGACAAAAAATGCTTCGTGTAGACGTGCGGGGCGATCCTCACAGATTTGTACATTATTATGAGAGTCAGGTGGGAGGAAATTTACCGGGATTTTATGGAGCGCCCGTCATGTACGGTCGCGGTATAGGCTCTATATTTTCAAAACTGTTTCGTTTTGTATCACCCCTGGTAAAGAGGGGTTTTGCGATAGCTAAACCCCATCTCAAAACAGCAGCCGGCAACATTGCGTTGGATGTGTTCAAGCGCGTAGTCAGTGGTGAGCAGACACAAGAGGGGGCAGGTGCAGGGGTTATGGTAATGGCACGTAGACAAAGGAAACGACCCCGGGGGGAATGTCTCTCATCAACCTCTCTAAAATGTCCTGCTAGTAAAAAGAGGAAAGTAGTCGGAAGAAGCAGGCAAGCAAAGAGGAAGTCACCCAAGAGCTCTGACATATTTACTTAATTCCGATTAAAATATCATGGCCCTGTTACACCAGAAATCACCAGAGTGCACCCTCGCAGAGTTGGATTTATTTACAGCTCCTATGACACAACTTTCCATCGAAGATAAAATATACACTGAAATTTCCCCTGTGTCTGCTATCACAGACGGTGGTCCTATAGAATTTTTTATCCCCGGAGATGGTGAAAAGTATCTGGTTCTGAACGATATTTTACTGCACCTCCGTGTGAAAATCACCAACGCGGACGGCACAGATATGGTTAACGATGCCCCGGTGGGACTCATCAATTACCCTCTGAATACGATTTTCGACCATTGCGATGTTATTTTAGGGGACAGGTTAATCTCGCAATCGAGCGCCACACACCCCTTCCGTGTTATGATTGAGACCCTGCTCAACTATTCGGGAGATGCGCTCGCCAGCCAGTTCTCAGCAGGCCTTTTTAACAAAGATACCCCGGGGGCCATAGACTCTTTCGTACCAGTTAATGGTCCCAACAGGGGGTTAAACACGAGAGCCACGTTCACACGCAATTCACGAGAACTACATCTGTTTGGTCCTCTCCACGGAGATATATTTTTTTGCGAGAGACTTTTACTGAACCCTGTCGACCTGAGAATTAAACTAACACGTGCCAGCGACGCCTTCTGCCTCACGGGAGCCCATGATTCCACGTTTCGATTGAAAATACTGGGGGCATCTCTGTTTGCCAAAAAGGTATCAGTGTCCCCCGCTGTGCGCCTGGGCCACGCAGCAGCCTTAATGAAAGGTAATGTGCTCTACCCCATCTTGCGCGTCAATGTGAAAACATACTCTATCCCGGATGTGAAAAGCGAGGGTCTCGTTTTTCCAGAGCCTACCGTTTTGCCCTGAGTATTTCCCAACAGCGTCACACTACAGCGTCACACTAGCCACACTACATTTCCCATCATGCAATACATATCAGGTAAGCTAACGGCTACAAACAACCACAACACACATCGGTTCAGTTAACAACATTTATTTATCAACAACACAGCGAACAGTGAGGTACCCACTGGTTCCGCTACACATTTTCACTCCGTCAACAATAAATACGCTACGTTACCACACACCACACTCACTAGTCAACTGCCAAACTTCAGATCCGTCCGCAAACTGGTCCGGGTGGAAACGCGTGCCACATTGGCGCCAGGTCCTTATTGCCTGTCCCGGGACAGTGTAATTGGGTTGGCTGACGGCGGGGGTGGTTAGTTGGCGGGAATACTTGTGTGTATTATTCTGATTATGTATGTGATATTTAAATTAGTATGAGAGTATGTTTGAGTGGGGAAATGTTTATGGGGAAATGTGTGCATTATGGGGTATGTTGTGATATTGAATCTGTGTGTTCTATCCATTAGGATGATTGGGCATTTAGAGGGGTTACCTCTCCTAGTGGACTCTCCCAATTAGTAGCTCATTGGGAGGGTTATTTAAGCTATTGGGGAGACCAAGTACGGGAGTTGGGGGGTAGACAGTGTGGGTTACGTCAGCTTGCTGAGAGGCTGTGGTTTTGACTGTCTGCCCGAAAACGAGTTGTAGCGCCTATGATTGGCCGGTTTTGATTTCTTTTTATGTTGCAGTATTTTGTTTTCCTTTTTGTTTCCACGGTAGCACTGTAAATAAACCTACACAATCTTTGCACGTAAATTCGCTGAGTGGCCTCCTGCTTTCTCCACTTCCGAAAAACTCCTTGGTGGCGTCCCATCCGGTATGTGAGGCGGAGGTGCTAGACACCTTCTCGTCCACAGTTGGTGGCAGTGGTGGGATCGTGGCGCCCTCCAAGAGCACAAAGAACAATCCAGGAAGACGGGAGCAGATCCGCCAGAGGATGTCCATCCGACATCTACCCAGGGGCAAGCGGCAGCTAGAGGAGGAAGAACGCGAAAAAGAGGATGAAGCCCAGGGAGGTGAGCCAGCGCCAGATGATGCAGCTGAGGACCCTGGGACGATGAACCTGGCATCCCTCTACAGCCTGCTTCAGAAGACCCTCAAGGGCCAAGAGCGTGAGGCCTACAAGCAGGAGCAAAGATGGCGTAGCGTTCAGGTGCAGCTGAACAATGTGCGAGAGGACCTGGAGGAAGAGAAAAGGCGTGGCGGTGAGGGACGTCATCCAGGGGGTGATGGCGCTCGACTTCGAGGGGAACCACCAACACCAGCAGCACTGCCGGATCCGGGGCCTGGACCAGCAGTCCCACCTGACCAGGCAGCACCGTCTCCAGCCGCCTGGAGCAGAGCGGCCGTGCCAAAGCTGGAGGAGGGAGATGACATTGAACAGTATCTCACCACCTTCGAGAGACTGGCAGTGGCCTATCGGTGGCCAAGAGAGGATTGGGCTGTGTACCTTGTACCGTATCTGACAGGACGGGCCCGCGCTGCATACGTGGCGATGGATATCCTGGAGGCCATGGAGTACAGCAAGGTGAGGGAAGCCATTCTCTCAAAATACGAGATCAACGAAGAGATCTACAGACAGCGATTCCGTGATCCAGACGTCCGACCAGGAGAGACGCCGAAAGAACTGTATAACCGCCTGAAAGACTGCTATAAGAGGTGGATAAAGCCAGACGGGAAGACTGTTGAGGTCATCGGAGAGCTCCTCATCCTGGAGCAGTACCTGCAAACCCTGGCTCCTGATGTGCGGGTGTGGGTGAAGGAGCATAACCCGACGACTGGCCAGCAGGCTGCCGAGTTGGTTGAGGCGTTCCTTGCAGCACGCCCGGGAGCGAAGACGTTCAGGATCCAGAGCTTCAACCGATCACCAGCCGGGGGTAAGTCTGGGGGATTCGGTTTGGGAGTTGGTCCTAGGGGCTTTGGCCAGAGTAGGATGCCGAACACACAGCCACACCCAACCAATAGTTCACAACCTACATCACCATACAATTCACCCCCTAGCTCACAGCCTAGACAGGCCCCAGCCCACACAGCCACAAAGAGCAGGGTGAATTTCATATGTTACCACTGTAATCACGCAGGTCACATAAGCAGAGAGTGTCCCATCAAAAAGGCCAAAGAGATGGGCATGTGTAGTGTACGTAGACCGGGTAGTACATCGGAGATGGGGGTCGGTAAAGTTCAGACTGTTCCGGTGCAGGTCAATGGCAAGGCTACGGTTGCCCTCCTAGATACAGGTAGCACACAGACCCTAGTTCAGCCCCATCTGATAGACGGGTCAGAGAAGCTGGGGGAAAGGCATATCAGGGTGTGTTGTGTTAATGGGGATGAGCATGTCTATCCTGTGGCAAAGATATGCCTGGTGGTTAGAGGGCGGACCTTTTGGCTATCTGCGGGGGTGGTTGAAGGATTGAGTCAGCCAGTAGTAATGGGACAGGATGTATTCATACTACCTGAACTAGTTCAGTGTACCAAGCCAGTTAGCATGGTGGCGACTCGGTCTCAAGCGAAGGCTAAAGCGGATGCTACTAGGTCACTGCTAGAGATAATGCCCTTTAGTCAACAGGACATCAGCTCACCTGAGCATGTAAAAATTAAAAAGAGCCGCAAACAGAGAAGGAGAGAGAAAGTGCAGGGCACAGTGCAGAAGCTGGGAGACCAGATGCCAGTTCCTGATGTGCCGCAAGAAGCATTGTGGGAGATTCCCGGTAATTTTAGTGAACTGCAGAAGGAGGATCTACTTTAGAGGTGAGTTTTGGCAAAGTCACTGAGATAGATGGGCAGAAGACGGGTGTAGCGGCAGCCTTATCGGGAGAGCACTATTTTATCCGGGAGGGCCTAGTGTATCATCAACCTGAAGGGGGCCGCAGTGAGCAGTTAGTTCTCCCAAAGTGCCTTAGAGAGAAGGTGTTGGCATTGGGCCATGATATCCCTTGGGCAGGGCATCTCGGCAATGCTAAGACTTTGGAGAGAATAGCTGCACGTTTTCACTGGCCAGGGTTGTACACTGATGTCCAAAGGTACTGTAAGTCATGTCCCACCTGTCAACTTACCAGTAGCCACAAAGTCAGACCTTCCCCTCTGCATCCACTCCCCATCATTGGTGTCCCTTTTCACCGAATAGCTATGGACATAGTGGGGCCCTTAGAAAGAACACGGTCGGGTCACAGATTCATTCTGGTTATTTGTGATTATGCGACCCGATACCCAGAAGCCTTTCCGCTGCGCAAAATCACAGCTAGCACTATTGCACGGGCATTACTTCAGCTGATATCTAGGGTAGGCATACCACACGAAATCCTCACAGACCAGGGAACTGCCTTCCTTTCCAAGACGCTTAAACAAGTGTATAGTTTGTTGGGGATAAGTGGGATAAGGACCACTCCCTACCACCCTCAGACTGATGGGCTGGTAGAGAGGTATAACCGAACATTGAAAAGCATGATTCGGAAGTTTGTTGCTAACAACGGCAAAGACTGGGACCAGTGGCTGCCTTATCTCCTCTTTGCCTACAGGGAGGTGCTGCAGGCGTCCACAGGGTTCTCGCCCTTTGAACTCTTATATGGACGTCAAGTCAGAGGCCCTCTGGATCTGCTGTGGGAGGCCTGGGGGAATCCCAGGCCCGCGGAGAGTCACAACATACTCGCCTACGTCCTGAAGATGCGGGACAAACTGCAGGAGATGGCTAGCCTGGTGGAAGACAACATGCGGCAGGCCCAACAGACCCAAGCCCGGTGGTACGACCAGTCAGCGAGGCAGAGGAGCTTCAAGCCAGGACAGCAGGTTCTCTTGCTGTTACCGACGACGGAGAGCAAGCTTCTGGCCCGTTAGCAGGGGCCGTACCAGATTACTCGTCAGCTGGGGCCGGTGACCTACGAGCTGGAGATGCCCGGGAGGCGTAAGACCAGGCAGGTCTTCCACATCAACCTCCTCAAGGAGTGGCATGAGCGGGAGTTGCCACTCAGTCACCAGCTGATGGTGCAATCTGTGGGGGAGGACGAGGATGCACCAGAGCAGTTCTTTCCTGTGCAGGTCCCCATCACTGAGCCGGACCTCTCTCACCTGACTGCGCAGCAGGCGCAGGAGCTATGGGCCATCGTCCCGGAGGGGTTGTTCTCAGAGCAGCCGGGGCGCACATCAGTGGTAGAGCATGACTTCCACCTTAAAGACTCCAAGCCGGTGAGACAAAGAATGTACCGGATCCCCGAGCGCTTGTTGCCTGCACTCCAGGAGGAGTTGGAGGCGATGAAGCAGCTGGGGGTCATTGAGCGGTCCTGAAATGTGCCCTGGCTCAGTCGGAGGTCAGGTACCTCGGGCACATCATCGGTGGTGGGGTGATTAAGCCTCAAAAGGACAAGTTGGAGTCGATCCGGGACTGTCCGCGACCCCAGACCAAGAAGGGCGTACGGTCTTTTTTGGGACTCGCTGGATGGTACCGGAGATTCATCCCGAACTTTGCTACCCGTGCAGCACCTCTCACTGATCTGACCCGGAAGTCGGGGTCCACAAGGGTCAAGTGGGAGGAGGTGCATGAGGGTGCCTTTCAGGACCTGAGAGCAGCATTGGTCTGTGAACCGGTGTTGCAGAGTCCGGACTTTGAGAGACAGTTCACGGTGCAGACAGATGCATCTGGAGTGGGACTCAGGGCCGTTCTTCTCCAGGGGGTGGCCGAAGAGCAGAAGCCGGTGGCTTACATTAGCCGTAAGCTCTTTCCCCGTGAAACCAGGTACTCTGTGGTGGAGCTTGAGTGTCTGGCAGTGAAGTGGGCTCTAGAGACTTTGAAATATTACCTGTTGGGAAGAGACTTTGTACTTGAAACTGATCATAAGGCATTGCAATGGTTGGGGACAATGAAAGATACTAATGCACGTATTACCCGGTGGTTTTTGTCTTTGCAACCCTTTAAGTTTCAGATCAAGTACAGGGCGGGGAAGCTGAACCCGGTGGCAGACTTCCTGTCTCGTCACCCCAGTGACGAGCCTTCAGAGGGGGGAGGAAATGTGAAAAGCGAGGGTCTCGTTTTTCCAGAGCCTACCGTTTTGCCCTGAGTATTTCCCAACAGCGTCACACTACAGCGTCACACTAGCCACACTACATTTCCCATCATGCAATACATATCAGGTAAGCTAACGGCTACAAACAACCACAACACACATCGGTTCAGTTAACAACATTTATTTATCAACAACACAGCGAACAGTGAGGTACCCACTGGTTCCGCTACACATTTTCACTCCGTCAACAATAAATACGCTACGTTACCACACACCACACTCACTAGTCGACTGCCAAACTTCAGGTCCGTCCGCAAACTGGTCCGGGTGGAAACGCGTGCCACATTGGCGCCAGGTCCTTATTGCCTGTCCCGGGACAGTGTAATTGGGTTGGCTGACGGCGGGGGTGGTTAGTTGGCGGGAATACTTGTGTGTATTATTCTGATTATGTATGTGATGTATTTAAATTAGTATGAGAGTATGTTTGAGTGGGGAAATGTTTATGGGGAAATGTGTGCATTATGGGGTATGTTGTGATATTGAATCTGTGTGTTCTATCCATTAGGATGATTGGGCATTTAGAGGGGTTACCTCTCCTAGTGGACTCTCCCAATTAGTAGCTCATTGGGAGGGTTATTTAAGCTATTGGGGAGACCAAGTACGGGAGTTGGGGGGTAGACAGTGTGGGTTACGTAAGCTTGCTGAGAGGCTGTGGTTTTGACTGTCTGCCCGAAAACGAGTTGTAGCGCCTATGATTGGCCGGTTTTGATTTCTTTTTATGTTGCAGTATTTTGTTTTCCTTTTTGTTTCCACGGTAGCACTGTAAATAAACCTACACAATCTTTGCACGTAAATTCGCTGAGTGGCCTCCTGCTTTCTCCACTTCCGAAAAACTCCTTGGTGGCGTCCCATCCCGTATGTGAGGCGGAGGTGCTAGACACCTTCTCGTCCACACCGGAAAACTCTAGAATATGCAGCCAGGAGAATCTTTCTCTGGGTGCTATGCCTAAATATATAGTTTTGGGTATGGTGCACCACGAAGCTTTCACTGGGAGTAGAGACCTGTCACCCTTCAATTTTATTCACAACGATGTAGGGTTGCTCTCTGTCAGGATGGCAAGCAGATCCCCGCTAAGGCTTTTCAGCCCCAGTTTAACATTGGCTTATCAGTGAGAGAGTTTTACAACATGTTCCTGGCTGCGGGGAGACACCTTAAGGATTTACCCCTGAGTATCGATCGAGAGGAATTTAACAACGGATACTCTCTGTTTGCGTTTAATCTCAACCCGGCTGACGACAACGATGCCTTGTCTCCCGTCTCCTCTGGTAATTTAAGACTAGAGATGAGATTCAGAGCCCCGTTACCGCAAACCACCACCCTTATCGTCTATGCATGTTTTGATTCAATTCTGGAGATCAATGCGGATTATTATTAATTTGAAATAATAAAAAAAAAAAAGGATAATCTTCAAATAGAGAGTATTCTGAATCGTTTGCTGGGAGATGTATTCTGTGGCGTGTGGGCTTGCGACCTACTGCCTTCGCTGAATCCAACCTTCCGGACACCGGCCTACTTTATAATCAACACGCACCCTGCTCACATGCCGGGGGAACACTGGTTAGCTTTAACCTTAGAAGAGGGAGGCGAAGCCACCTTTTTTTACTCTTATGGATTACCCCCGGACTTTGATTACTACCCTTCAAGCATCTTACAGTTTATGGAAAAACGTTCTCGAAGCATCATGTACCACAAGAGTCAACTGCAACACCCCCTGTCAACCGTCTGCGGCCAACACTGCATCTATCATCTCTGTCATCACACCTGGGGGGTTTCTTACCAACAAGTACTGTCTTTGTATAGCGAGGATGTGCTAAAAAATGATCGTATGGTGTACGACTTTGTGCGACAACATCGCCTCAGAAATAAAGTAAATGGCGTGTCAAAACAACACAACTGTTCTCTACAAGGGTTTAAAGACTGTTGCAGATAAAATGTTATCTTTGATCCTGTACTTAATTGTTGATTGAAAAAAAAAGAGTGTACGCAAAATATATGTTCAATAAACCACTTTATTGATCAATAACAAAAAATGTGTGTACGTGTTACATTTATTTATGATGAAATACCGATCCAACTCGGCGACAGAGTAATTTGTCTCTTTGTCTTTCCACGTCTTGCGCGAGGTGTGTCTTTTCCGCGTGTGCCGTCCTTAAGGGACCGGTACTGCTCACGAGCTTGTGGGTTTTTCACGGCGGAGGAAGGGATGTTCAAATCAGCCAGGCTATTCAAAAATTTTGACCAACCCTAAGTGGAGCGGATCGCGATGATTTATAAGCGTGTGATAGGTGTTTCAATAAATCGGTCATCGGACCCTTATAAACAAATTCCCCCTTTGCATTCCGACCTTTATCACTTTCGCATAATTTTTTAAAGATGTATTCAGTGTTGTGGTGATCTCGCAGAGGGAAGCTTTTTAAAACTTCAGCAATCATCGGATCATCAGCCTTTGATACTCGATCGCTTTGTGGATCGGGGAGATCGGTCTGCCCGCTTGGGTCGCCCCTCTGAAGGGTTAGGGTTACACACTGTTCATCTCTCGGCCCCTGCTTTGTCAAAGTTAAATATCTTTGCGTTGTACTTTTTAATTTTTTCGTCAGGCGTCAACCCCGCCTCATCCAACGCGGCTCCCATTTTGACGTCCAAATCATCCTCGATTGTTTCTCTGATGGTGGCCTGCGGTTGAGTCATACGGTTTAGCTGGTGGGGGGAGACGAGAAACATTTTCTGCGCATTCCGCAGAGCCATTGCAAATTATCTTTTAGCGAGTCCCCCGATAAGATCTCCAATTATTCGCACGACGGCTGTTAATAGGGGTAAAAGGAAGCCCCCCTTTTGCTTCCTTATGGCCTGGTGTTTGCGTTTCAAAGATGCTTTCTTGTCCGCCAACAGCCTGATAATGGTTTTCTCCCTCTTTAGTCGTTTGAATTGAGAAGGTGATAACGGGATGTTTCCCTTCAAAAGGTTCAAAGCAATCTCACACAATGCCTGGATAAAGTCTGGAGAGCTGTGAAATAGAACATCTTTACGTTTCTTTGGTGTGGCGTGGTATAATGCCGAAAGTAAAGGAGCGTTTCTTTTTAATCGCATCGACATAATGATCTATTTACTTTGGTACATAGATGCTCGTCCGCTGGTGAGGAAGTACGCAGCTCCACAATCTGTATCGTTCTGGACAAACGGGTGTAAGGTCAACGATTAAATAGCCGTGGGGATCAGCGGTGGCATCTTCAAAGCTCTCTAAGAAGAATGCCTTTTGAAACGGAAATATTTGACTCGCCAGTATATTTATCTGTAGCTTGTCTCGGGGGTTTTTAAACAAGACCAAATAATTGCTGTTCAAACTAATGGTGCGACTGTGTTTACCCTGATGAAACACATTTTGAGTCAACATCATGACGCTCATGTTTTTGTGATGCCGATACTGTGTAAAGATTTTAACGACATCAGGATGGTCAGAGGCTTGGAAAATAACATCGTCCAAAATGATTAAATGTTTTTGATCCGGAGGAAACAGGCTTTCATCGTCAAAAGAATCTTGCAATCTTCCCCCGCCATCGGAGCCAACTCGCCACCAGGTGATCAGTTGACAGCTCCGCCCCTCTCTTCACCCGAGTGTCCAAGACATGCGGCCGCAATTTTTCAAGTTCTTTTTATCGCGACTAATGTTGTGCTGTGGGACCTCGATTACACTCTCGGTAGAATCATGCACGTAGCCCTCCACCAGATTTCGGATGGTGTCAAAGTTTACACGTTCACAACATTCCTGAGTCCGCGTGATACCTTTGAGCCTCAGGGCTACTTTTTTGTTCTTTGCTTGGTATGCGTAGCTCTTTGGTCCCGCTGCCACAAATTCCTGAATGCTATCTCCATCCAGTTCATCTGTCAAGTCCCCTAGATAATTGCCCGTCTCTAAAGGCGTCTCACTGTTCTTTACCACATAGATTAAACTGTCGGTATCGATGAACAGAACCCTCTCGTTCAACCTTTCGAGATAACTGTACAGTTTTAGACGCACGTGTGCCGTGGTGAATGCTGCAACGAATATATTACTGTTTACCAGGGACTTGGAACCACCGTTCAGTGAATCTCCACCTAATTAAGGTTTTCTCGTTGTCCAGAATGTTAAAGTATTCAACCTTGTTTTTGCCTGAAAAAAGGTGTGAGAAAAATACCTCAGGATCTGAGATAATGACGGTACGCAGTAAGTTGTCTCGCTGCGCAAACTTCCCCCAAAGACTGTTGAGACACAATTTAGCCACCTGCCTCTTGACAGGATTCGGTGCAATTTTGTGGGCCTCCAACAGTACCCTGATTTGCATGGTAATCTTTAATGTATTTTTCCCTGCTTTCCCGATCCGTCGCATCAGGAGGGTAGCCCGACGCCTCCTGTTTGTCTTTGAGAAAAGCGTGGATGTATTTGGCAAACACAGTGTTGCTACTTTTGTCAAAGTGCCACACTTCTGTGATTTTTGCCACTCTGTACCTTAACTCGAGGGCCTTGTTAAACTCAAGTGTGACCCACACCCCAGTCAACGCTCTGGCTTCATCGTCGTGTCTACAGCACCCCACCTGGTGGTTGGTTTCGGCACACGTACGACATAGGGTGAAGATTAATTTCCCGGACGCGCATTTAAACGGTAAAACAGGGAAAAAGAGACGGCGCAGTGGGTATACGGTGGCTCTGATTAACCCCAAAGTAGTTACGCGCATCCTCGAAATCTTTGTAAATGATGGTAGGATGCCCTAGGGGAAACTTTTGCGTACTCATGACATAAGGGTACAATGAGCAAACGTCAACATAGTACACGGTTTCATCAGGCCCTGCCGTATGCCTCAGCTTCAAAGCACTCGTTCTACCTCCATACAGAGCGCGTCGTGGTGCGAGAGGTTCAGGGGAGTTGAAATGCTGGAGAAACGTTTTTACTACAGCGTTCTCATCACAACTGTTACGGTTTCACCTCCACATCCCCTCCCTGCCTCCATAACTCACACCTACTGCACTCGTTCCCAACGAGCTGGCACCCAGCAGAGCACAGGTGCTCCCAATGGAGCTGATCAGGGGAACGAGCCACAGTTGGGAACTGCACACCTGCTTCCAATCATCACCTCACCTTGCTGCCTACAAAGACCCGGGTCTTCCACTCACACATCGCCAGATCTCTTGATAGATACGCCTGGCAAGTATATCGCTGACTTTGCTATTCGCTCATGCTGAATCTAATTCCTTTGTCTGGTTTGACGCTTCATGCATGTATTCTCATCCACGTCCTCTGTGTTCCCACAGAACCTGCCCAGGGGTGCCAGCTGAACCCAGGCATCTTGCCTGCTCCATCTCCACCCCTGATCATTAAATAAAACGCCCTGCGAGGCATTCATCCTCTCCTGGCCGTGCGCTTGCTTCCTAACTAACACCACCGTTACAGAAGATCTGGCCCAAGATGGAAGCAGCCGGCTCTGCAAGAGGTACAGTGCCCACTGACGCCATGCTGACAGCCCTCCAACACCAGGGGAGCGTGCTCGCCGACCATGCCCGACTTCTCCGAGAGGCTTCGGTGGCCATGCAGGCCTCTAACGAGCAACTCCAAAACCAGGAGGCTCTTCACCGGGACCACACGCTGCAGATGCAGAATCTCACTTCCATGATCCAGGCCCTGTCGACCCAGATGGCCACGCTTGCTGTTCCCCCCAGTCTGCCGCCCGCTGACACTGCAGCCCAGGTTCCACCAGCTGCACTGCTCCAAGCCCCACCCACGGGGCAGCCCCGAGAGCCAAGCCTGGCAAGCCCTCAACCTTTTGATGGGACTTTTTTTCGGCTACGTGGGTTCCTTATGCAGTGTGACCTGATTTTTCGGCACCAACCCAGCCAGTATTTTTCACCTGCTGCCCGTGTCGCCTTTGTTGCCAACCTGACCACTGGTGAGGCATTGAACTGGATTCAGGCGACTCTATGCGCCCGCCCAGAGTTGTACGATGACTGTGAGACCTTTTTGGCTGAGTTTAAGAAGGTGTTTGACCATCCCACTGCTGGGCAAGATGTGGGAGCGAGGCTAACGTCCTCCCATCAGGGCATCCGGATGGTGGCGGCCTACTCCACTGAATTCCGCACCCTCGCAGCTGGGAGTGGGTGGAACGACACAGCACTCAGGAGCGCGTTTCGCCAGGGACTCAGTGAAGGTATAAAGGATGAGCTTGTGAGAGACAAACACAGTACCCTAGACGACCTGGTTTCACTCGCCATTGAGGTGGATGAACGCATCCGAGAACGCAGGAGAGAGAGAGTGCGGAGCCAGTCCAACACATCTGCCCGCGCCTTGCCTACAGTGCTCCCTTGCCATCCCAACTCTTCAGCTGCTCTGGAGCCAATGATCACCGCCGCTCCCTCTGGTGAGGAGCCCATGCAGGTGGGAAGGGCCCGACTGACCGCAGCAGAGAAGGAGTTCCGTCAAGCGAAGGGGCTCTGCATGTACTGTGGGCAGAGGGGACACACCCGCCAGGACTGCCCCATCCGGCCAAAAGACTAGGCTTACCTGCGACACGGGGTCTCCTGGTGAGCCGATTATCACACCCCTCTCCTACCTCCGGTTCAGCTAGATTCCAAGCCACCCTCTCCTGGCAGGGGCAGACCATCTCTGTTGGCGCCCTCATCGACTCGGGTGCCGACGAGAGCTTCATTGATGACCACTTCGCCCGCCAGATGGCCATTCCCCTAGTCCTCCTGAACCCCACTATCCCCGTCCAAGCTATCGACGGACATAGCTTGGGGCCTATAACCCATCGCACCTGTCCTCTCACCCTCACCCTCTCGGGGAACCACGTGGAGGAGATCCAACTCCGCATCATCAAGTCTCCCCGGGCTCCTCTCATCCTTGGCAGGCCCTGGCTTGAGCTCCACGTCCCACACCTCAACTTCGGCCAGGCGCAGGTTTTCAGCTGGAGCACCGCCTGCCACGCTCGCTGTCTCCGCACCGCCCGGTCTTCCCGGCATCCTGACCGTCCTCCACCAGAACCACCTAACCTGTCCTTGGTCCCCACCATCTACCATGACCTTGGTGAGGCCTTCAGCAAGGAACGGGCCAGAACACTGCCCCCCCACCGGCCCTACGACTGTGCCATCGAGCTCCTCCCCGGTGCGAGACTTCCAGCCAGTCGCCTCTACAACCTGACTCTTCCGGAGAAGGGGGCAATGGACCGTTATCTCACGGAATGCCTGGCCGAGGGTCTCATCCGTCCCTCACGTTCCCCGGTGGCAGCGGGGTTCTTCTTCGTCAAGAAGAAAGGGGGCGACCTTCGGCCCTGTATTGACTTTCGGGGGCTGAACAACATCACCACCAGGAACCAGTACCCTCTCCCCCTCATGAGCGCCAACTTCGAACCCCTCCTTCAGGCGAACATCTTCACGAAGTTGGACCTCCGCAATGCCTACCACCTGGTCCGGATCCGGGAGGGGGATGAGTGGAAGACTGCGTTCAAGACCCCTCGTGGCCACTACGAGTACCTGGTGATGCCCTTCGGGCTAACCAATGCCCCCGGAGTCTTCCAAGAGATGATGAATGACATCCTCCGTGACATGCTGGATATATTTGTTGTCCTGTATCTGGATGACATCTTAGTATTCTCCCGGAGCCTTGAGGAACACACCCAACATGTTCGCCTGGTCATCCAACGCCTGCTGGAGAACCGGCTCTACCTCAAGGCTGAGAAGTGCATCTTCCACGCCCCCTCCGTTGAGTTTCTGGGTCTCATTGTGAAGGCTGGGCAGACCCAACCAGACCCCCGGAAGATCCAGAGCATCATAGAGTGGCCGCAGCCCACCAATAGGAAGCAGCTCCAGAGTTTCCTGGGCTTTTCAAATTTCTACCGGCGATTTGTCCGGAACTACAGCCAAGTAGCTGCCCCCTTGACGGCCCTCACATCCACTCTGCACCCTTTTACCTGGACACCAGCGGCCAGTGTGGCCTTCGCCGACCTCAAGAGGCGTTTCACCTCCGCTCCAATCCTGACCAACCCAGACCCTTCAAGGCCCTTTGTGGTAGAGGTGGACGCTTCAGATACTGGCATCGGGGGGGTCCTGTCACAACAGTCAGCTGCTGACCAGAAGCTTCACCCCTGTGCCTTCTTCACACGTCGTTACACCCCGGCCGAGACCAACTACGACATTGGTAACAGAGAGCTGCTGGCTGTTGTAGGGGCTTTCGAAGAGTGGCGGCACTGGCTGGAGGGCGCGGAGCATCCTGTCACGGTCTGGACAGACCACCGCAACCTTACCTACCTCCGTACGGCCAAGCGGCTGAACTCCCGCCAGGCGCGCTGGGCCCTGTTCCTCGGCCGGTTTAACTTCCACATCACATACCGGCCGGGAACCAAGAACACCAAGGCCGACGCACTGTCCCGAGTCCATTCGGTGGAGAAGGACCCCGTCTCACCCGCTGCCATCCTCCCTGCTTCCCAGGTGATCGGGGCCATCACCATGAACATCGAGGCCGTCGTCAAGCGGGCTCAACGCACCCAGCCTGACCCCCGCACGGGTCCACAGAACCGCCTCTTCGTGCCCGATCGTGCCAGGTCCCAGGTCCTGCAGTGGGGACATGCCAGCCGGTTCGCGTGTCATCCCGTAGTTCACCGTACTCTGTCCTTCCTGCGTCGGAGGTTCTGGTGGCCCACCATGTTAGCGGATGTGAGGGAGTTTGTCATAGCCTGTCCGGTCTGTGCTCGAAGCAAGCCCTCTCATCAGCCACCGGCTGGCTTGCTCCATCCCCTGCCAGTTCCCCAGAGACCTTGGTCCCACATTGCGGTGGATTTTGTAACCGGTCTGCCCCTCTCTCATGAGAACACCACTGTGCTCACTGTCGTAGATCGGTTCTCAAAGGCGGTGCACCTCATCGCCCTCCCTAAGCTCCCTTCCTCACTGGAGACTGCGGAGCTCCTGATGCAGCATGTCTACCGCCTCCACGGCCTACCCTCAGACATCGTCAGTGACCGCGGACCCCAGTTTACCTCTCAGGTCTGGCGGGCGCTCTGCAAGGAATTGGGGGCTACGGTCAGCCTGTCATCGGGCTACCACCCTCAATCGAACGGCCAAGCGGAGAGGAGCAACCAAAGTCTGGAGACGGCCCTCCGCTGCATCTCTGCTCTCCACCCCTCATCCTGGAGCAAGGACCTACCCTGGGTGGAGTACTCACTCAATGCCATGACCAGTTCGGCTACTGGGAAATCTCCATTCGAGTGCTCTCTTGGCTACCAACCTCCCCTCTTCTCACTGCAGGAGGAGGAGGCCACAGTCCCATCAGTGCAGGCGCATCTCCGTCGGTGTCGTCAGGTGTGGGGAGCGGTGCGCACAGCCCTGGGTAGAGCTACTGAACGCGCTCGTCGGGGGGCTAACCAGCATCGGACCCCTGCTCCGGAGTACCAGGTGGGCCAACAAGTGTGGCTTTCCACTGCCGATCTCCCGCTCCAGGCAACCTCTGGGAAGCTGGCGTCAAGATACATCGGCCCATATGAGATTGAGCGCATCATCAACCCCGTCGCCGTCCGCCTCAAGCTTCCCATGTCCCTGCGACGGGTCCATCCGGCATTCCATGTGTCCAAGATCAAGCCATATTCCTCAAGCCCACTCTCACCTACCCCCCCAGCTCCACCCCCCCCTCAGATGGTCGATGGCCACCCCCAGTGGCTGGTCCGGCGGTTGCTGAAGGTTCGTCGCCAAGGCCGCGGTTTCCAGTATCTGGTGGACTGGAAGGGGTATGGTCCAGAGGAACGGAGCTGGGTGTCCCGCCGGCTGATCATGAATCCGGATCTCCTCCGCGACTTCTATCGTGCCCATCCTGAGGCCCCTGGACGGTCGCCAGGGGGCTCCCGTCGGGGGGGAGGGGTCCTGTTACGGTTTCACCTCCACATCCCCTCCCTGCCTCCATAACTCACACCTGCTGCACTCGTTCCCAACGAGCTGGCACCCAGCAGAGCACAGGTGCTCCCAATGGAGCTGATCAGGGGAACGAGCCACAGTTGGGAACTGCACACCTGCTTCCAATCATCACCTCACCTTGCTGCCTACAAAGACCCGGGTCTTCCACTCACACATCGCCAGATCTCTTGATAGATACGCCTGGCAAGTATATCGCTGACTTTGCTATTCGCTCATGCTGAATCTAATTCCTTTGTCTGGTTTGACGCTTCATGCATGTATTCTCATCCACGTCCTCTGTGTTCCCACAGAACCTGCCCAGGTGTGCCAGCTGAACCCAGGCATCTTGCCTGCTCCATCTCCACCCCTGATCATTAAATAAAACGCCCTGCGAGGCATTCATCCTCTCCTGGCCGTGCGCTTGCTTCCTAACTAACACCACCGTTACAACAACAACGTGTAGGTTGTGTTCAGACCGTAGCACACGCACTCTTTCCTCGCTTTTAGCATGCAGTTCGGCAAAGGTCAATTGCCTTAATGGGCAAGTCTCTGTAGGATTAAGACATTCAGGGCAGCCGTGATAAAAACATCCGTGAAACTCCCACACATATTTTACACCATCAATCTCTGCATAACCGTCTACAAAATAGCGATCAATCTGTTTTTCCCCCATGTTGAGAGCATGTTGGATAAAGATTTTTTCCTCGTGCATAACCCACTCCAACCATTTGATGGATTCGTTTGAGAATCGTTTACACTGCTGAGTGTAGTTGTCAGTGCATGGTATGGCTAGGGTTTTAGGTCGAAGGTAATTGGTGAGAAACACCTTCATGCATGCAGAGGCTATGGTGACAGTGCTGAAAGGATCCACTTGTGTCTCAGTGAGATACTGCTCCCTGAATTTCACACACCCTGTGGCAAGAATGTTGACATTGTTCATGCAGTAATGCACCGCTTCCTCCCTAAAGTTAAACACACCCTGACTGGCTTCAGCGTACCACCTGTAAAACTCCTCCTGCTCGGCAGGGGTCATGCGGTCTACACCGTAATCAGACGGCGGGAGGTAGGGTCCTACATACGATAGGTTCTGTTCTGCGCTGAATTTGTGGGGGAAATAGCCCTTGGAGTGATCACAGAATCCTAAAGCCTTGGGCATGGCGCTAAGACGCATGGGCAGGAAAGAAAGGGAATCTATGAACCTGAGGTAATAATCGGGTTCCTCAAAACAGTATTTTACAGCCCGTCATGAGAATGTTTTGTGGCAATTCTTTCTCTTTCAACATGCCCTTTAAAATAAGATAGCTATCGAACCCACGCGCGCTATGTGCAATAAAAACATTTCCCCAATACTTCTTCCTCCTGAAACACACGAGAAATTGTTTCACACAGTCCAAACCGTAAACACCTTCTTTACACCGCCATTGTTTGTGCAACCACTAGAGAGGGGACGTGTTCATTGTTTTTGTTGACAAATGTTTCAAAGTCATAAAAGACCAAACTGCTGAGTTTTTCCTTAGGGGGAACGGGTTGAATATAACATTGGTGATTTTCTCTTTCAGAATCGGACTTTATTCTTTCCCCGCAGATGTTACATCCGGGTGGATTGTAATGATGCGCGCTGGTGCCGGTGGTCATATTAACGTAGTAGCACAGGTTGCATCGTGTGCATTTTTTTACCTGATCGCAGAAACTAAAGGGCTGTTTGTTCAGAGGACCTGGTTTAGCCTCTTTGTGGCGTGCGTGCAAGACAGGCGAGTGAACGACACGTTCTGTGACAATCTGTGCATTTTACAGGTTTGAGCTCTTGTGTAGAGCAAACGGGGTCGATGCAGACCTGGCAGTAACCCTTGAAGCTATGCACATAGGTGTTATCAAAACCCATTCAACAATAATTACATACAAGCTTTGTCCCCGTAAAGGCTTTGAGGTTTTTAATCCCATAGTAATGATCTTGCATTAGGACTAAAAACAGGGGTTTGGTGCGATCAGGGAAGTCTGTTGCAAAATGTGCGAGGGGTTCATCATGCGATGTTCTGTAAAACACTACAATTTTACGCTTCAATATCTCCTCAAACTTGGCTATATCGTTGAAAGTGACGGGCGTCTGATCATTTAAGCCAGCCTTCCGCTGCAACTCACTACCCAGTCTAGCACATTGACCATCTGTGAAATCGGTATAGATAAGGTGAGCGAGGCTGACGGCAAAGCAGAGCTGATCCTCCGTGTCATCAACAAAATAGAGATGGGGTCTTTTCTTTTGGAGAATTTCACAATCTTTTCTCCAATTTACGTTTGGCACCACCCCTAGGGTTACGTACTATGTGAACAATTAATTCTACGTCTGCGGCTATGTTATTGTTGGACTGTACAATACGGTCGAGCAAACCTTCAAAAGCTGGTACAATATTTCTGCCATCCTCGTCGTTTATGATTGAAACATAATCAGACACATTTTCACCAACCACCTCCAATTGAATAACGTCATTGCAACTAGCTCGCGATTCAACCTCCTCGACTAATTCCCAAATTACACCTATCGCATTTCGATAAAATGTCGCAATATCAGGTACATTTCCGGGTTGTGGAACTGTAAATGTACGCCTCATGACTAGTGTGTTAAACCGATCATAAGAGTCCGTTTCAATCTCGCTACCCCCTCCAACCCCCTCATCCTCCTCATCAGCAGGTGCGTGCCCCTGCGGCAACCCTCCACCGTTCTGCTGAGACAGAGACTGTGACTCATTTTGAGGTTCATGTGGTGGGGTGAGAGCCGATATGGTTGCCTGATTTAGATTAAGGAGCATGTTGTCTATGTTATGGACGGGGTCGTCATTGTTTTGATTTAAACTTTGACATGCGTTTTCTAAGGCCTGGAAAGGATTTTGCGGCTCTAATGACGAGCTGCTTTGCACATCGGCATTGTCTGATATTGGTATGTGACGTAATTGATCTACAGCAATTTGCAAATCGAAAGGGATATGATGGGTGGAGGAGGAGGGTGTGAAGTAATTGCTCCACAGCTAGCTCAAGCTCAAGAGGTACTTGGAGTATGGACGAATGAGACTCGGAATCGGTTTCTCGGTTCATGTTTTCTATTAAAAAAAAACAAACACATAATATACAAACAAACAATACTAAATAGCCAACAACTTTTGAAAAATGACCAATGCTGACGATACAAGAGCCCGTGTTGCCTCTACAACCTCTTTGGCTCTTTGCGATTTCTCGCTATCTGTCGAAAGCTTGGACGCTTCTGGAGCTGCTGCCGGCTCCGGAAAGAGCTGATGTATAATCACTGGCTTGACACGTCGAATTCTTTCTGCTTTGGGGGCTCTCGGTGGGGGCCCCACATTGGACGGTGTCGCGGGTGTCAGCTGTAGTCCTCCTGCATGAGCCTGTGGGGTCCTCGGGGGTGAAAGAATCCCCCACATGGGTGTTGTTTGTACTCCGCCCGGTGCTGGTGGGTCGTCCTGAGGTGCTGGCTTGATCCTTGGCGGTGTTGGTAGCGGTAGTCCTTTTATGTATAACAAAAAAAAACTAGAAAACGCAATTCCAAGGAATTACCATGGCATGACAATGTAAAAAGGCTGCAGTGTAAACTAGAAAATGTGTGCATAGAAATGACTGTGATCTTTCTGATCAATACTTCGCTAGCTAGCGCTAGTAAGTTTGCACTCTCATATCAAGACAACATTAACGAAAGGTTGACGACAAAATCAATGACCCCCAACAAACACCCAAAACTGGAAAACTTACCTTGGTTGTTATTTCAGATATTTGTATCAAATGGCAGTTTGACGAGCGAATCAATTGCACGGCAGTGAATTGAGTAGAGGATAGTGAAAAGGTTCACAGCTGTAGTGTGTGTCAATCATGCCAATGCTGCTTAATCGTTCTCAGCTGGAAAGTTGATTAGCGGAGTCATAGTAACAATGGGATTACGGGCTCATTTAGTTGTAGGCTATCTATACAGGGAATTTCATGCTTTTTTAATCACAAATAGCTCAAAACTTATAAAGGTTTCATATCTGAAAAGTAGATAGCACACCTACAATTAACGAGACCTTTGTAATGACGTTAGATCTGTATCATGTGATCCAATGGTACGGCGGAAATTAATTGCAGTAAAAAGTCGCGAGAATAATTATAAAGTGGGATAACAGTTCATGGCATGACATCATGCCATGAAAAAAAAGGGGTAGCATTGCTGATAATAAAAAAAACTTTTAAAACAAACATTTTAGTCGGACGCCGAATTTACTTAATTTACCCATGACTAGATTTGAATCGCCATCCAGTTAGCGATGAAAGCGCCTGTGTGTCTGAATTGACGCTAGGTCCTTGTTGGTAATCTTGCTAAATCATCAGATTTCTGATTTGCCCCTGAGAGCTCTGTCGTAGAACGACAAGGGCCTGTGAGATCATGTTACGTCATTATAGTCTCCGCCCATCGTGATCCTAAAGCCTAGTTTATACTTCTCCGACTGCGTAATCCGTAATCCGACTGCGTAACTACGGACACCCCTCGAGCCCTCATACTTCTCCGTCGTGGTGACGGATACGCAATGCAATTTCCCGCTTGACTAGTAGGGGTCGCTACGCAAGACTGGCCATGACATTCACGCAAGTAAATAAGTACAAAAGGGAAAAATAGTTAAGAGGGGATCAATTATTAAATAGAAAAGGGGACACGTTATAAATGAAATGCTTTTAAAAGTAAAAACCGTATACAAATTTAAAAAAAAAAAAAACTAATTACAACAATTCAGTGCAATTTGCCACCGTCGCTTTTAAGTTTCACAAGTTCAAGTAGGTCGGCTTGCATTTTGGAGCTTTATGCGTCAATATAGTAAAGCGTATATATGTAGCGTATATATATAGCGTATATAGCGTATAAACCGTATATACATAAATGGTGCTGCCAGTGTTTATGTTGTGATAGAAGTCGATAGCGATAGAATGTGATTCATTGTGAGTCATTCATGTGTAAATGACGTGTTTGGAGGACCAATCGCAGCCCTTGCGGTCTCCGTTCTGCGTAGACGGAGTGACGGATACTTAAAAAATATTTCAGGCCGACGGAGACGACGGAGAGGTTCTCCGTCAGGCTCTCCGTCGACGGAGAGGGCTCTCCGTATCCGTCGTCCGGCACTTTACGCTGAAGTATAAACTAGGCTTAACACGATCCACTTGGTCGCTGTAGCCCCCAGGTGTTAACTTCCTCCCGTGTTTACCTGATATCACCCGTGCCCCGGCGGATCCTTGCTCAGTTGCCCTCTGCTGGCCCTGACTTTTAATCTTCCGGGGCCGTCTCACTTTAGGTCGGGGAGCCGCATCGCTCTCCACTTCCTCCTCTTGGTTTTTCCCGGGGGGCAGACCTCCGAATCAGCCTTTCCTTTCTCCAGGGGACGGCCCGATGAAGCCTCTAGCCGGATAGCCCCGCTATCCCTTTTGGGGACGGCTGGGTCCGACACTGCAGTCGCAGCCGCTGTTTGTATAGCGGCGCTGGTCGATGCAGACTCTGCCGCCTGCAACAGCTCACACTCATTCTCCTGGATTTCCCGTATCATGTTGGTGAAATTTTGGTCGTCGGTAAAATCTGTAGACACTATATTTAGGTTAAACCACGGTATGTTTTGTTGAAAATGTTATAGCACAGAAATGGGTGCAATGTAAGTTTTAAATAAAGACAAGTCTTACCAAATTGGGATGCCGAAAAGTGGATCCCCTCAAAGTCTTCTGGCATGACTTAAAAAAAAAAAGATGGATAATTCTGATTAAAAAAAACACAACCAGGAAAATAAATAACATAAAAACACATCAAATATAGTAGATGCTTACCAGAAAGCCCCATTGACGAGTGTACTTCAGCGGTGATGGTAAATGCTGAAAAGCAGAGTTCTTTCGATTAATATTTTTAAATGTTCAATGGTTTAAATGTTCTTCAAAAAAGAAGCAACGTGTGTAGAAAATGCAAAGTATCTTTACCGTTAGAAGACATGGTGCGTTTGAGGCGTAGCGCGTCTTGGCACGGGTCCAACATACATTCCCTCGGGGAAGGCCGTGCATTTACAGTATACACATAAAGAGCATTCCTCTTGCCATTCCTCTAGCATTTGGCTCCCTCGCAAAAACGTATTCCCTCGGACACCGGCGCTCTACCAATACACATTTCTCTGTTGGAAAACACCGCTTGTGCTTACAACACCTACCCCATTGCAGGGGTTAGCGTGTGCGGGTCGGGGCAACGTGAATTACGACGAGAGAGCTCATCCCGGCGTAATTCATTTTGTTGTTCTCCGCACTCGAGAGAGCCCATCCCGGCGTGATTCACGTTGCCCCGACCCGCACACGCTAACCCCTGTAATGGGTTTAGCGTGTGCGGGTCGGGGCAGCGTGAATTACGACGGGATGGCTGCACTCTCTGCCACTATCAAAGAGGTGTGTGTGTGTGTGAACAACATCCAGATCCCCCATTTTTCTCTAGCGTAAACACATTTATTGCATGGCCACAATGAATTGAGCCAATTTCCCCCGTTATAACAACTGGATTGCATGGGAGATACACTCTGTTAACTTTCTCTTACTCTCTCTGTCGTTTCAAAACCCTATAGTGTGTGGGTCTGCGCGTGTACGTTGGAAGGGGGGCGTGCGTGTGCGCGTGCGTTGGAAGGGGGCGTGGCTTAGGGGTAATAAAACTGTCAAAATGAGTTTGAGGAAAGGTGGATACATCCTTCTCTCATCTACATATGTGTTTTGTGAAGAAAAACTGAAGGAATTGGATTTTAGAGCGATCGGAAGAAATGTTACTTCTGCTCTCCTCCAGAAATGTTCCCGCCTTTTTAACCTGGCAGTCTATAAGGCTGTGGGTGCATGTTGGTGGCGCATCTGTGCGTCCTATGCCCAAATTATAACTCTGACAGCTTCAGCAGAAGAATGTGAGTGAGAAGACGAAATTTCCTACGTTTCTATGTAGAAATTATTTCTGTAGAGTGGCATTTGTGGCCTTGAGCGCAGTTTCAAAATGTATTTTTTAAAGAATTTTTCTCTCCCTCTCCACTCTAGCTATGATATCATCCACTCTAGCCTCTCCATAAGGTAAAATTGGGGGGATTTTTTGGCGTGTTTTTGCCGAATAATTCGAAAACTGTTTTCTGAAACCCTTAGAAAAGTCAGAGCGCACCGATCCCTGCCAAAGCGGACATTTGGATACCTTTTTTGTGTATGTGCGACCAAAACTGTGGGAGGAGTAGTCGACCGAAAAAACGTACGGAAGAATAATAAGAACATTAAGTATGGTGGATAGTATATAGTGTGCGTTTACAAGCACACTCAATAACGATGCCGTGTTTGGCCTTATGGTTTTTCCGGGGGGCCGGGATCCCACCTTGGCCGGCGTGCGCCGGCCCTCACTTTCATTGCGCCGCGGGGTTTCGTAGGGACCCTCTGACTCGCGCGTACGTTAGACTCCATGGTCCGTGTTTCAAGACGGGTCGGGTGGGTAGCCGACATCACCGCCGACCCCTTGCGCCTGGTGTACGTGAGCCGGTCCCCGCCCATAGCGACGGTTAGCTTATGGTGTAGTTCTACTGAAATCTATTTTTACCAAAACGGCCAAGAAAAGATCAAACATAATACAGTAGAAGTTAAGTTTTTCTTAGGTTTTTATTTGTTGGTCATCATGTAATTAATCATTGCAGAAATGTTTGTGTTTTTTATTTTACCATCTAGAGGTGAAAGACGACTGAGCGAAGACCATTGACACTACTGGGAACATGGCGAGATCCTCCCTCTGTGGGGGAAGAGAAGGACATTACTGCTGTTGATTAGAACTGGATTGCCATCTAGTCAAGGTACGTTGTACATCATTTACATTTATATTCAGGGCATTTAGCAGATGCTTTTATCCAAAGCACCTTACAAAGAGTACATTTGTCGTAAGAAGGTGAAACATTTAATTGCTGCTAATACAGTAAGAAAGTCACCAGAACAAGTTTCAAGCATTTCAATTGCTAGGTTAACCACTGCTAGTATACATCATCTCTGACTAAGTGCCAAGTTACAAAGAGTGATAAAAGTGCCAAGATGTATAAGAGCATTAGGGTAGGGCTATGCAGGGTTCAGGTGAACTCTGAACAAGTGGGATTTCACCATCCGACCTTTTCCTCCTCAGCAAATGTCATTGAGAATAAAATGAGACCAAATTGAAAATATAAATGGCTATGAACAAGAAGTGACAATGAATGCATTAAGATGTGATGGATCACAAGGGGGCTCACAAGGGGGCTCCACAACGCCTGCAAGAAGAAGAAAAAACACCCTGAATCGGGAACGTGAAGTAGACATCACATCATGTTATAACGAGTATATGGTACCCCTTTGTTTGGTTGATAGTGAAAATACCATGAGCAAAATGAAGGATGCTGTAAATGGGTTTAATGACTTCTTAGTAACTGTTGGACCAAACATGGTAAAATAAATCCCAGAGTCCCAGAGACAATGAGTACGTTTACATGCAGCAAGAAATTCGAATTTCTAATCGTATAAGACATCGTTCGGACTTTTTAAGTGCATGTAAACACCTTAATCCGACCTACTTCGGACCTACTTCGGACATCTCAAAATCGGATAACAACACCTGGATAATTCGTTCATAGTCTGACTTTTAACGGCATGTATACTCAGCAATCGGATCTGAATCGGATTTTCATTCTGCGCATGCGCAGTGCCATTCTGCACATGCGCAGCGCCACATAGCGTCCAGAGTCAGCCCATGCTCCGGCTGTTAATCCGATTCTCTGAACGGCATGTATACTCGGACAAGTGATCCGGTCTTACGCATGTCATTATCTGATCCGATCAGAAATTCGAATTTTTTGCTGCATGTAAACGTACTTAGTGATAGAGGGAGAGGTGATTGATAACTTAAGGGACAGAATTCAAGCTAAATGTTTCTTAAACCAGCGGAAGGAACACAATTGTTGATATTGTTGTGTAAGTTAGTAATTATAAAGTAATTATTAATAATAAAGTAATTGTAAAGTAATTATTGTTTGTTCGGGTTGCTTTGTTTATATTTTGAAACAAATACAATGGAAGTATTTCATTAGTTTGGTTCAGTACTTTTGACGGAATATATTTTGTGAGTGTATTGTATTTTATTCTTCATGGTTTAACACAATTTAAATAGTTAACTACATTTAGTTGAATCACAGTTAGTCACAGTTAGTTTCAGACCGTACTCCTACTTCAAGTCAAGTCAAGTAAACTTTATTGTCAATTTTCATGAATGTACAGGACATACACAAAAACCGAAATGCCGTTTCCCTCGATCCCCGGTGCTAGACACGCATGCAATATAAATATAAATAAATAAAAATATGAATACATAAAATCTAAATAAAAAGGGGGTCGCGAATATATACAAATGATATAAACAGTGTAAACAATGTGAGGTGCAAGTATGGACAGTAATAGCAGAAATAATAAATACACAGTATTGACATTGTATAAACAAAGTGTATAACAGTTGTATAAACCGTGTATAAAAGCTATAAAATGTATAAACAGTATGAACAGTTAAATAACAGATCTATAAACAGATTTGTAAACTGTATGGACAGTGTTAAGGCTGGTTTATGCTTCTGCGTAGGGATTGCGTCGTGATCACGAAATGGCCACGCCGTTGCTCGGACGCAGTCATGAGCCTGTGATACTTCTGCGGAGGGATTGCGTGGGGTTTACGTCTCGAAATGCAATTCATTGCCACATCGGTAGAGGGACCAGAATTACCATTCTGGTCATTACATACGGATTACTAAGATAAGATAAGATAAGATATTCCTTTATTAATTCCCCTTAGGAGAAATTCACAGTGACCAGCAGTACAGGGGATAGATGTGCAGTAAGAGCCTGGCTAAAGTCAATACACAATAAACAATAAATTAGATTAAATACGAGCTCTTAAGTCAGGTCGGTGATGAGTGAGAACCTGTATGCATACGAGTGTCCTTGATAGCTGTTTATGGTGCAAAATGCAAAATAGATAGTTAGTGCAAATATGCGGAAAGTGCAAGGTGCAAGATGTGCAAATTTATACAGGTATTGCAGGTACAACATATGAATAGACCTGGAATAACAACGGCTAGGACACAGTCCAAGGTGTGTGGTGTGGTGTATGTGAATGTGAAGTTCAGTCCATTCCATTTGTCTGGTGGTGTTGGAGCTTCCTGAGCCTGATGGTTGGTGGGATGAAGGAGCGCCCAAGCACTTTGAGGCACTTGGCTGAGTGAGCATGTGGCTGAACGTGTTCCTGAGTTGCTTCAGTTCGGCATAGTGAGGGTGAGAGGGTAGTTCCGGGTCGCCAGCAGCTTTCCCCTCGTCCTCCTCACTGTCACCGCCTCCACACAGTCCAGCTTCATCCCCACTGCAGAGCTCGCCTTCCTCCCCGGCTTGTACAGCTTCCTGGCACCACCGCTCCCAATGCTTCCTCCCCAGCACACGGCAGTGAAGAAGGTGACACTGGCTACCACCGACTGGTAGAACATCCGTAGCAGCCTAGTGCACACAATGAAGGATCTGAGCCTCCTCAGGAAGAACAGCCTGCTCTGTCCCTTCCTGTAGAGGGCCTCGGTGTTGTCTGACCAGTCCAGTTTGTTGTTCAGGTGCACCCCAAGGAACTTGCAGGTATCCACCATCTCCACCTCTTCCCCCATTATGGAAACCGGTAATGGGGGACTCTTTCTGCGTCTGAAGTCCACCACCAGCTCCTTGGTTTTCCCTGTGTTGAGCTGAAGGTGGTTCCCGTCACACCATCCCACAAAGTTCTTAACTAGTTCCCTGTACTCCTCCTCCTCGTTGTCTGTGATGCATCCAACAATGGAGGAGTCGTCCGAGAACTTCTGCAGGTGGCATGTTCGGGAGTTGTAGCAGAAATCCGAGGTGTAGAGGGTGAACAGGAATGGTGAAAGTACAGTTCCCTGGGGTGTGCCGGTGTTGCTAGTCACCATACTACATACTACTACTACTAGCGAGTTAAAAAAGTTTACAGAAATGAAGGCAAAAGTTTTATATATATATATATATATATATATATATATATATATATATATATATATTATATATGTGTTGTCGCCAATCAGTCAAAGCAATTATCAAGGCTGTGTTTACACCGTGGCGGTGTTTACGAGTGGAAACCGGATGTTTGCTCACCACCATGCTCACCACCATGCTGTGCATGGTGGTGAGCAGGTGTGTGGTGGTGGATGGGTGGGGGTCAAAGTCCAGGCTCTTTGGGAGAAGGGTTGTGTGCAGGTGTCCAGGGATGAGTGTGTGGGGGGATGGGTGGGGCTGGGAATGGGTGAGGGTCAATGTCCATTGTTTTTGCAGGCAGAGGGCAGAGAAAGACGGGGGGTCAGTGCTGGGTAGAAGGGGGGTCAGTGCTCTCTTTGGCCCAATCTCAATTCTCTATCTTACCCCTTCCCCTTGGTTTTGCGCGTTCACGTGAGACCAAGGGCTATCTCAATTCTCATTTCGACCGAGGGGTAGGGCCAAGGGGAAGGGGTATACACCCCTTGAAACCAAGTAAGATCGGGAGCTTACTTGAAACCAAGGGGTACCCATTACAATGCGCAACCGGCAACAATTGCGGCCAGATCTCAACGAGAGTCACATAAATGTAAGTAAGTAAGTAACTAATAAGTATTTTCGGCTGAAATAATTGATTTAAAATTTACGACAGTATTGTTTTGTGCTCTAAACAGTCCTGTACCTATATATTTGCAACCATATTTTTAATCGAAACTTTTTTGAAAATCGATATGCGAACGTTACATTGCTGAGTGCACAACTACACATTTTTCTGACTAGCAATGAACTCCATGCATGTCTAGTTTACTAAACACAATTAGCAGCGAATTCCGTTTGATATCAGTGTAGACAACTAGAGACAAATCGATACGTGCTTTACATATATCGTCCTTTTTCACACAGGAACGCCGGAGGAAACCCGGCAGCTGATGTTTTCGGCACGAAAACGAGCAGAAATTTCTGAAATCAAAATACGCTTCAAAACAAATGTGGGAGTGAGTCATGCGGTCAATGTTGTAGCCATTCATAATTGTAAATAAAGACATGTTGGTTAACAAAGACATTGTTTCTGAACATCAATGAAATTTAAAACCGTATTAACTGAAAAAGATACAAAACACCATGCATGTATAACAAATTGTCAATATTTTGTCGTCAATGTATGATGACGTAACCGTAATGAGTGTTGTCTCAATTCATAGGGGCATGTAGCCCTTACCCCTCTGTTTCAAGGGCCAAGACGTAGGGGAAGGGGAACGGCCAAGGGGAAGGGGAAGGGGTAAGATAGAGAATTGAGATTGGGCCTTTGTAACCCTCTGGCTTCATAACTTCCTCTTTAATGACGGAAATCCTGTGTGATGACACCAGCTTGGTCCAGTGTTCTTCAATTTAAATGATCCTTAAAGTAAAAGTCCTAAATGTCAACAGCAGACGAGTTGTCGTTGTTGACAGCCTTGGTCAGAAGAAGACGGTTGGTCTGACCATCGTCAGTGATCACAGCTCTAGACAACAGCTGACCATTTGAAATAATTCACAGACTCATTCAGGTAAATACATGAAGAGAGGCATAGGATTGCTTTGTTAGATTAGGTTGTGCAGATGGAATTACAACACTATATTTTACTGTTTAATGCCTTGTATTTTTTGCTGAGGAAGTACAGTCCTATGTTGAAGAACATGCTTGGCTGTATTGTTAGAAAGTGTTGTAAAAATTTTTTACAAAAATTAAGATGAAACCCTAATGTAGCACAAGTGAAACTGTTCTTATTTTTTTAACCAAACACCTTACATGAATCAAGGCAGAACATCAAATCAAAGAAGATTCTGTTCTGACTATCAGGAACATGGCGACATCCATGACCGTCCTCCTTCTGTGGTGTCTCCTTCAAGGTAAGAGATGGATAAGACATTACCGCTGTTACATAAAACTCTTGCCATGTATTCAAGGCAGAGGTGTATAGTAACAAAGTAGATGTACTTCGTTACACTACTTAAGTATTTTTTTGGAGGATTTGTACTTTACTTGAGTTTTTTTTTATCAGGACTTTTACTTTTACTTCACTACATTTAAAACTTAAAATATATACTTTTACTTCATTACTTTGACATTTGCCACCTTGTTACTCGTTCCAAATTAAAATAATCAAAGAATTATCTGGAATGTGCGGGTCTGAGAGGACGAGAAGAACCACGTACGGCACTCTCGCAAAGTTTAAGGTAAATGCGGGCCCAAAAAGCCCAAAAAGAGTACGGCTAGCTGAGGACACTTTTGAAAATCAGCTTCTGCTGAGGATGAACCGCAAGTTCAACTTCTCCACTTGAACCAGAAAGTTTGTTTGTGTGGTGTTACTGTGCCTCAGCTCATGAGGATTCCCCCAACATAGTTAAAAAGTGAAAAAGTGGTACTTATGTTAAATGTTAATGACATTGTTTATTTTTTGAGTGGTATTCTATACCACATTTCATTCACCTGAAAAGTGAAATAAAGAACAAGGGGAGTGAGTGAGTGGAAGTGTTCATTGTAGATGTCTGTAACTAGATTAAAACGAATTTGCTTAAAAAACACACACACACACACACACGTTAGCACCCCTGCCCCGCCCCTGATCGAGACAAGGGCACTGCATCTGGAGTTGTTTTCTTGGTCTCCCTCTTAGCGTTTTTATACAGGACAGCAACCCGCCAGTCTTTTTTGCGGCTAGGTCCGAGAATTTAGACAGATTGTGGTAAATTGGGGGTCATTTTTGGCCTGGCAATATCACGCCGAGGAGGGTACACTTTTTGCCACCTCTATTGCTATGTAAAATCCAAGCTGTCGATGTCCCGGCAATTGTGTGAGATGGGCAGAGGTGTCAATGACGTGCACTGTTGTGTGACCCACAGCCGGTAGTTTTTAAACCAGGAACACGTTTTATAACCATAGCAACTGCATTCGCGATTGAAGAGATCAAAAAATGCACAGTTTATCAGACCACAGTGTTTCATGTTCTCCCGCATTGTAGTTTTGAAACTGACACTGGTGACACAGGGATAAATATAACGTATATGTTGTACGTCACTGTTCACACACAACTTGGTGCTTCGCATCACGTCACACATCGCAGTTTTTTTAAAAGAAGGAATATTACACCTCCATTTCAATTTGACAAGACGGCAGATTGCAGCATTTACCTAGGTGCAAATGTGGCGCATTTTCTAACTAAAAGCAGCTTAGGATGGGTTAAATGTAAGGGATGTAATACCCAATTTGATCAATAAGTTTATCAAATAAAAAATGAAGGAGTAGCTTGTGTTTGGTGTGGCTAGTGTGTAGTTTAGTAGAATAAAGGTGTGATTGTCTTTCCCAGGTGTTGCAGGCAAGATTTGGACCGTGTCTATGCCTGACAGTGTGATGGGTCTGGAGGGCTCCTGTGTGAGGATCCCCTGTAGCTTCACAATAGACGAAGCATTTTTTTATTACCTGGACAGTTCATGTAAAGCCCAATGGTCTACAGGTTTTGAGAAACCAATAGTGTTTGACTCCAGCCGCACTGGAGATCTCAACCTCCTCCAGGGAGCGCTGGTGGGAGATCTCACGGAGAAAGACTGCACCACCATCTTCCACAACATCACCATCAGCAAATCCAAGTATTTCTTCAGACTTCAATGCAACAACTTTCTCAGTTACAGCTACCTTTCTGGCGTTGCTGTCACTATTAAAGGTTCGTTTTTTGGATAGTGATGTTTTTTGTTACAGACAGATTCTCTGGTTTTGCCGGTTCAACAAATTCTTCTGACCGTTGTGATTAACAGATGAGTGGAAACCATACTTAAGGCCAGGAGGTACAGTGGACGTCCAGGAAGGCAGGCCAGTCATGCTGTCCTGCACCGCTCAGATCGCATGTCCTCTGCAGCCCCCCACGTTGTCATGGAGACCCAGCCTGGGGGACACCCAGGAGAAAGTAGGAGCTACATCTGTGACCTCTGTGCTGACCTTCAATGCCTCCTCCGTCCACCATGGAGAGAAGATCTTCTGCTCCTCCCTCTACAAGCGCCAAGGAGGACACCGCAACGTCTCCTTTGAGAAACGTTTGACCCTCAACGTTTTGTGTGAGTAAAGGTTACTTGCATTTTGGGGGTCCTTCCGGTACCCCAGTTTGGTTCTGTTACATTTTATGCGATGCAGTGTAAGACAATGCAGTGATCTTCAGGTCCATTTCCCAGAGTCCCAATGTGAGTGTACTGGCTAAGTCCTAAATGAAGTCTAGCACTAGTTGCTCATCAGGAGGATTTAAGTTTAGATGTGCGCCCACTGCACTCCGAACATATCAAAACGGAGAGTTCAGTAACAATGATCTTGCAGGTTTATTTTACTTCTGTATATAATAATAACTAACTTATAATAATAACTTTCTCTCTTAATATATGTAGAAAACAACAAACCGAATTTCTCACTACATCAAAACCACATAGGCACATACTAGGTACAACTAGGCACAAACTAGGCACAACTAGGCACAGTCAAAAACTGTTTGCTTCTCAAATCAGCAACACCTGTCTTTAGGATCCACCAGGTTAAATAGCCTAACCCAGGTGACCTGAGATCAGCTGAGCCACACAGCAAATACAGCCCACTAGTGGCATGGAGCAAAATGACATGAAATAATACAAAATGAATATGGCTCATACAGTCAGTGTTCACATTGCATTCGGCTGAACTTGGGTTTGCATTCTGATAACCGCCGTTATCGACAATGCCGCCTGGCCATTGCATTATAGGTAGCCTTGGAGAACTCGGCTTGTCTCGTCATTTTTGTGCTTCTTGTGTCTATTTGGACCTCAATTGAATCTGTTGATTGACTTAAATGCTGACCCTGATGTGGGACACATCCTCATCAATAAGAACCACACCCAGACCGTCTGGTCCAGGTGGTGAGGAACGGGATCCACTCCCTTTATGGTTCAATAAACCAGCGCTGTTCTACGGACTCTGACTGGGACTCAACTGCTGGTGGGAAGGGCCCCTGGGGGCCCTGTTGATAGCTGACGTGATGTGGACTGGATACTTCAGGGCATGAGGGTGTCCTCACTCCTGACCCCTGGAGTGTTCTCCTGTTCCTCTAGTTTCATCATTAATAGTTCCTCTTTTAGTTCCTCTAATAGTTACACTCATCCATCCAGTCATTATGACACAGACCATTGAAGTCCTCTCGAATAGGGTGGGTCTCTGGTCGGTTCCAAGTCAACTACCGTTTCAGATGAGGATGTAATGGAGCCTGACTGCAGGAAGCAAACTCCATTTTCCTCTAGCATTTTCTAGAGAAAAACACTATCCTGAGCTATTCTATTGGGAGCTATGCCTTACAGAGCTGCTCTATATAGCACTATCCCATACAGAACTGTTCTATATAGCACTATCCCATACAGAGCTGTTCTTTAGAGAGCTGTTCTATATAGCCCTAAGCTGGGAACAACCCTGATCTTTGTGATGTAGTGATAAAAACATTTCCAGGAAGTAAGATTTGCTCACAAAAGTGTCTCTTCATGTCTTCACCCTTCACTCTATTCATAGCTCCTCCCAGAATCCTGCCCTCTTCAGGCTGCAGCAGACCTGCACCCTTGTTCCTGGGTGGTCCAGCCTGGGTGCGATGTTCCTGCGGCAGCATAGGCAGACTATCAATGGCTCTGGAGTGGTGGTTGGATGGGAAACTCGTGCTGGGTTCTGAAAATGTGTCTATCAGCCAGGAGGACCTAGACAACACCACCTTGAGGAGCTCCCTCACAATGAGGGCCCCTGCTGGCACAGTAGCCTTGTCCTGCCACAGCTCCAACGCTGTCGGGAAAATCAGCCAGAAGATCCTTGTCCCCTTCATGGATACACAGCTATACCTAACAGGTCTGGACTCGGGGAGCCAAAGGGCCTCTTTTGCTCCTATTGCTTTAAAAAATATATCCACTTGACACATGACATGACAAATAGGATTGTTTACCCAGATGATGATGGTAAGATCAACTCCCAGGTCACCATCCTTATGGACTGTACCAAGTCGTAGACTGATCTAGCTATCATAGAACTGGGTAGAAACTTCAACTTGTGATATCACCTGTGGCTTGATTTTAAGCCCCAGGGCCTGTTAAAATATCAACGTGTCCGTCCATTGACAGCCAATCACAAAACCACAAACAAAAATTATTTGACAACACATTGTAAATTCTGATCCTCGATATTCCAGACTCAGTGGTGTTCATTGTGAAATCTGCGGTGATATTCGTGGGATTAGTGTGTGCAATGGTGTGTATTATAAGGTAAGACGACTTGACACACGCATTCACCTTTTTGAAATTCACAATTTTCGTCACTGAATTCAGAGATTGTCATTTAGCAGCAGGTAGGAGGAATGGCATCTTGTTCTCAGATGCCTACAATTAAACTGAGGACAAGTGAACCCAAAGATGTTTTAATAAGAAGATGTGCCACTTCAGTGCTGGTGCTACTGCTCTAAAAGGTCACATCACGTTCATCAATTGTGTGCAGGAAAAAGTTTTTTGGTTCACAATAACCCTAGCATTGTTTTTATGTTCACAGTAGCACCAAATCACCATACACAGCTGAAACAGACTAGAAAAAGAATAGGTAGAATGAATGCATTAAGCTTTGTTCATCCCATGCATTATGCACTGTCAAGCCATGTGCTCCCTGGTGCTTAAACAGTATTGCACTCTTTTTCCGGTTGCGTTACAGTAAACACAGTAAACCAGTTGCGTTACAGTAAACAGGATTACTCTCTCTCTCTCTCTCTCTCTCTCTCTCTCTCCTGCCCCCTCTCCATGATGCATTCTGTCCATTCTGTCCATCAGATCTCATAAGATGGGCAAAGTCAGGCGGTCCTTCAACAATGCCACTGTGAAGCGAACCCCCCCAGAGGAGGCTGAGACCGAGGTAACTTGGATATAAGCTCCTCGGTGACCTTTTGGACATTTGTGGAGCACTATCGTGTTTGAAGACCCATTCTGTATCTCAGGTGATCATCAGCAGTGACCAGGACATCTTCGTTAACAGCGGGATGCAGATGAACACTGTTGGACCGAGAGAGTAGCCTGCTGGACTGAGAGAGGAGGCTGTTGAGCCGGTTCCCCCGTCTCGACGCACTCTGATGCAGCCTCCTCCAGCCTGATTGGCCTGGCATGCTCCAACCAAGGACGTCTGGTCTCTAGTGACCTAACGGAAGCTTCTCATTAAATTGTTTTGGATGACCAGTGATTCCCTCCTGTCCACCCGCTCTATCCACTGAACTACTGCATTATTAGAGGAGGCTGTTGAACCGAGATAGGAGCCTCTTGGACCTAGAGAGGAGCCTATTGGACTGAGAGAGGAGGCTGTAACGGGAACAGGTCCCTCAACCTTGACCCACCAGGATGCAGAGGGAGCAGCAGACCAAAAAGCAGACATGCAGGTGGAGGGCTGTGATGTCAGAGTCTGCTATCATTCTTTTCTAAAACCCTGGAACGTGTAGTCTCTAACCAACTGTCCTACCTCTCAGAAAATGACTTGCCTGACCCCCATCAGTCAGGCTTCAAGACTGCACACTCTACAGAGATGGCCCTACTAACAGTGACCGAGTCCCTTTGTGCCGCTAAGGCCTCTTCCCTCTCATCGGTCCTTGCACTCCTCGACCTGTCTGCGGCGTTCGACACTGTGAACCACCAGACCCTCCTCACCACTCTCGCTGATCTTGGAATTTCTGACACTGTTAGCCTGGTTCACATCTTACGTTATCAGTCGCACTTATCAGGTCACATAGAATGGCTCCCTGTCCAAACCCCGCTCGCTAAACACTGGTGTCCCTCTAGGCTCAGTAATAGGACTGCTTCTGTTCTCCCTATATACCAGATCCTTAGGCTCTGTAATCACATCACACCGTTTTTCCTATCACTGTTATGCAGATGACACTCAACTGTTCCTCTACTTCCCCCTCAGACACTCTGATTGCAATATGCATCTTAGAATGTTTGGCTGACATAAGCATCACCTCAAGCTCAATCTCGCGAAGACTGAGTTTCTCTTCATACCGGGGAAAGATTGCCCTCAAAGGGGCCTACTGGTCTTGGTCGAGGGCATTACAATATGTGCCTCCCCGACTGCGATGAACCTTGGCGTAATACTGGACAACCAACTGTCCTGCACTGCAAACATCACTGCAGTGACCCGATCCTGTAGATTTGCTCTCTACAACATCTGCAGGATCTGGCCATTCCTCACAAGGGAAGCGACACAGCTCCTGACCCAAGCACTTGTCATCTCCCACCTCGACTACTGCAACTCGCTCTTAGCCGGACTCCCTGCAACCGCGATAAAACCTTTGCAGCGGATCCAGAACACTGCAGCATGCCTCGTATTTAACCGACACAAATTCTCCCACATGACCCCCCTCTTCCATGACCTCCACTTGCTCCCTGTAGTGGCTCGCATCAAATTCAAGACGATGGTACTGGACTACAAACCCCATGCACCCCAAGCACTCCGCTCGAGCAGGGGCATGGGGTACCTCCATCACCAAAAGGAGGAAAAGGTCGGACGACAAAATCACAACTCTTCTCCGTTTTGGCACCGCAGTGGTGGAACGAGCTCCCTGTCAATGTCAGGACTGCGGAGTCACTCCCCATCTTCCGGAAGAGACTCAAGACTCACTTGCTCAGAGTTCACCTGAACCCTGCATAACATCCATCCTCTAAAAAAAAGAAAAAACCCTACCCTCATGCTCTTGAATGTTATGTGTCTTGGCACTTTATTATTGCTCTTTGTAACTTGGCACTTAGCCAAAGATGTTGTATACTAGCAATGGTTAACCTAGCAATTGGAATGCATGAAAGTTGTTCTGGTGACTTTCTTACTGTATTAACAGCCATGAAATGTTTCACATTCTACTGAGAAATGTACTTATTGTAAGTCGATTTGGATAAATGTGTCTGCTAAATGCCCTGAATGTAAATGTGATGTGTTGTACTCAACCGTGAACTGGAATGCGAAGTCAGTGAAAATAAAGAATGGGATCTTGACTCCTGGGGCCCAGACCCCCAAGGCCCAAACACTTCCTTCCTCTCTGGATGATGGATGAGTGAAGGACTAGAGAGATGAGTGAAGGACTAGAGTGATGACTAAAGGCTTAGAGGAATAGAATATGATTATTATTATTGTATAGATTAGTTTAACCAGAAATTGTTATTTTTGACAAGGTGGACAGACATATTTCAGAATATGTTTTAATTAAGAATATTTAAGAATGTAACATATTTTATTGTGGCGCCATTATGCGCATGATATCTTGTTTACTTGTTAGAGTATTAGAATTAGCATAGAATAATACCAAATATTACAATATTGTTGTGTCTATTTACATTATACCAAAGACAACATTTTCCCATTCCATCATCAGGATGCTATACCATGATGTGAAGCTAAAGTCCAGAAAGGGGAATAAAAATGTTTCTTAAAATGCTTGATCTACTTTTGGCTAAAATGAGAGCTAAGTGACCATAAAACAAAATAGAAATAGGAAACCTTTATTCAAGCAGCCAACATAACATGAGTAAAGGACCTTAGAACAGGTCAGATTGAGATTAAATTCATCACATTATCCCTTCAACAAGTCAAAAGTACTTTAAGTTAAAAGATGACCTAAAACCAAAATAAAAAATGTATCCTTTATTCATTCAGGGTAGTAAGAGCAGATAATCAGTTTAAATTCAAACACAAATGATAATTTATACATCGTGATCACATTTAAAGTTAATGAAAAGTCAGTTACTCTTATCCATTAAAGTAATCAGTTACTTTAATAAGTACATCTATACAAAATATATGAAGTACAATATTACATTGACCTAGAGCAGATTTGGTAGTCTAGTGGCCAGTGTGTTTTACTCACTTACTGTGAGTTTGATCCCCAATATCTACTTTAGTCTTATTGGATTTATTTAATGAAGGCACAGATCAGCAGGAAGGATAATTAAAAGTAAGTGCACTAAAAATGTAAGGGTGTTCATTTGGTTAACAGATTGTATTATACAAAAACAGTGTTTCACTTCATTCATCATTCAATAAATAGATTTTCTACTGTAACTTGTAAAACAAGTACATCTATATTAATAATAAAATCAGATATTAGCAATAATAACATGAATAAGTCTTAATAGAAATGAATGGTTGTTAGTAAATAAACTAGTGATCTGAAACAGACAGACAGACACACACACACACACACACACACACACACACACACACACACACACACACACACACACACACGTATAAAAGTCTTCTTTAAACAGTTGTTGCAAATCTGACAGGAGGAGGCGGGACAAACTTTGGGACGGCCAGTGACATTTCAGATGGAGCCTGAATGAGAGAAATGTTAGTGACATCACACAGTAGGTTGACAGGAAGCTCTGGGCTGGTGATGTGATTATGTGACTGCTCACCCTGAGTTTGTTGTAGTCTGGTACAGCAGAATCAGGCTGGTTGGCTACCACCTGCAAGAACAGAGGACAGGTTACTTCCATACCTTAACCCTAACACCAAAACTAAATTCTATAACCTCACTTTAAAGCCTAACCCTAAAACAGAACCCCGAACATGCACACCAAACCCGATAACCTAACCTTAAATGGAAACCCCAACCCTCAAAGTAAAACCCACATTCTAAAACTCAAGCCTAAAACCTAGACCTAAAAGGGAACTCTATATCCCCAACCCTAAATCACTGCTGCTACTATGCTTGTGCGTGTGTGTGTGTGTGTGTGTGTGTGCGTGTGCGTGTGCGTGTATATGTGTGCGTGTGCGTGTGTGTGTGTGCGTGTGCGTGTATGTGTGTGCGTGCATTTCTGACCTTTTCAACAGCGCGAGACACAGGATATCTGGGTTGTCCTGGGAGAGAGAGAGAGAGAGAGAGAGAGGGAAGGTGAGAAGGAGGTGAAGGAGGAGGTGTAGAGCTGAAGGGGCAGCAGGAGTCCTACCTGTGCCCTTGCAGTAGGAGACACCAAAGTAGAGGAGGGCTGAGAAGATGAGGAGCGCCAGGATGCTGCAGGGGATCCCTGCTGCTATCCCAGCGATCGCGGCGCCGCTAAGACCGTTGCCTAGCAACGCCCAAAAAAACCACCGACCATTCAGTTATAGCATCACACATCAGAGTGATCCTTCAGGTAAGTATTGCAATGGCTAGTAGGGTATTAGGGACATTCTAGTTAGTAGGGTTAGCAGTTAGTAATGGTAAGAAGGGTTAAGGTACAGATTGGCATGGTAATGGTTAACAGGGGATAAGGGAAAGTAGGGTGAGTAGGGCTAGTCGAGCTATGATCAGGGGGTCTAGGGTCGTGCTGTACACGCTGTACCTGGTCCAATACGGTGCTGCTTCGAAGGTTCCCCAGCCGTTCTCCCAGCACTGGGGATGACCCGGAAGTGGTAGGTGGACTTTGGGTCCAGGTTCAAGATGCCCGCACTGCGAGCTGACCCCGGCTTCACCTGGATGGAGTGGAACTCACCGGACTGCCGCATGTTTTCATCTAAAGCTGGTCCTCTCATCTGGATGTCAAATCCTGTTGGGTTAGATGTTCAGGGCTGGATGTTGGAGGGGTTAGATGTTTAGGGGTTCGATGTTGGAGGGGTTAGATGTTTAGGGTTGGATGTTTAGGGTTGGATGTTCAGGGGTTAGATGTTTAGGATTAGATATTTAAGGTTAGCTGTTCAGGGGTTACATGTGTAACGGTTAGATGAAGGAAGATTAGATGTTTAGGGTTAGATAGTGAGTGAGTGGGAGAGAGTGCATTGATTTTGTTCAGTGATGGTGATGGCTATGATGTCACAGTGATGATGTTAAAGTGATTTCTCTCCTCTCACCTGTAACCAGGGACAGCGGAAGAACCTCCCAGGTCAAGGTGACAGCAGTCCTTTCCTGGTTTGGTAAGAGACTTGAAACTGAGATAGAGGGACCTAGAGAGAGAGAGAGAGAGAGAGAGAGAGAGAGAGAGAGAGAGAGAGAGAGAGAGAGAGAGAGAGAGAGAGAGAGAGAGAGAGAGAGAGAGAGAGAGAGAGAGAGAGAGAGAGAGAGAGAGAGAGAGAGAGAGAGAGAGAGAGAGAGAGAGAGTGAGTGAGTGAGTGAGTGAGTGAGAGAGAGAGAGAGAGAGAGAGAGAGAGAGAGAGAGAGAGAGAGAGAGAGAGAGAGAGAGAGAGAGAGAGAGAGAGAGAGAGAGAGAGAGAGAGAGAGAGAGAGAGAGAGAGAGAGCCTAGTTCCGAGTCTAGTTCTAAGTTACTAGTTACTGTAGCTAGTTACTGTAACTAGTAGTCCTTACTGTACCTAGTAACTGGGTGGTGCGTGTTTTGCTGCCCAGGGGGTTGGAGCAGGTGCAGTTGAAGTCGTTGCTCAGGTATTCGCTGACGTTGAAGTGCCGCACGGTGAGCTGTGTGGTGTTGGCACTGATCTGCTGTTGGTTGCTAGTGGTTACAGGCTGGCCCCCCCGGAGCCAGGTAACCACGGCGTTGGGCACCGCGTCGCTGAAGCATTCTATGGTGACGGCGAGCCTTCCGTCCGAGTCCACTCTGGCCTCCACTCTCGGTAAGAAGTGTACGGGCTGACCTGCGTGTCCAACACACTGAAGACTGTCCACCACAAATGTACAAATGTGTGTGTGTTCAAATGTTCACATGTTCGTGCTTGTAAACATTTTGCTTTACATTGTGAAATGTCAAAGGGGAGGGGCAAAAATGTCAACGTGGCGAAATATTGCTGCGTGAAACAAAAATGCCTGCGTGCAAATACTGAGCTGTTAAAAGATTTACG
>JAXIVH010000002.1:3494245-3514245 GCA_036785325.1 Urophycis tenuis | reverse complement strand
CACACACACACACACGGTGTGTCTTAACAACAGCTACAACTCCAGCCACTAGAGGTTAAGAGGCACTGACGTGTTTATCTGGACCTGTTGCGTCTCTCTTCTCACCGTACACCTTCAGTATGAACTCGGCCCGGGCCTCAGCGACTCCGGGCTTGGTGAACACCACCGTGTAGTTCTGGCTGTAGGACAGCGGCACGCCCACCAGGGACAGCGAGCCGTTCCTCTCCAGCCGGAGCACTTTGACGTGCGCCTCGGCCACGTCCGTCTGGAGGCTGGAGCCCAGCTTCCCCGTGACCACCGACAGCCCGCCCATGGACCAGCGGACCACCGGGTCGTCAGCCGCGCTGAACGACACCGAGAGGGTGACCAGGCTTCCCGCCTCGGCGTTCACCAGGGTGGAGCCGGCCGGCGACCCCGCCAGCTGACCGCCCGACCCTGCCAACAAGTAGTGCAGGACGGTGTTCAGCGCACGGCCAAAAGACCCTCCAGACAGACCCGCTTCTGGTTTTGATGTAGCCTGTTTGATTATTAAATGAGTGATCTTAGACCCTTTTATTGGGTGCCATGTGATTTTGACATAGCTTGTTATTATGTCAAGTTGGTTGGTTAGTTAGTTAGACTCTATTGTCCCTGGAGGGAAATTCTTTTTCACATCACTGTACATCAGCTTAACACACATTGTCCCACAACAGTGCCAGACAAAAATACATTAAGTACGACAAAACAGCACACGATAATGACAGGCAGAACAACATGAAAACAAGTCTCGTAGTTCCCTCAGCGAGTCACCCTGTTTAGGGCTGCTATGGCTGCGGGTACCAGGCTTTTGCCAAAGCGAGCCCTTCTGCACCTCAGAGACCTGTACCTGTGCACAGAGGGCAGTACAGTGAGGTGGTGATTGAGTGGGTGTGTGGTGTCCTGTGCTATTGTATTTGCAATGCGCGTGATGGCCTTACAGTTGAGTTCTGACAGGTTGGTTGTGGGGAGACCTATTATCTTGGCAGCAGTGTTGGTTATGCGTGTGAGTTTTGACCCGGTTTGTATCAAAGTCGCAGTGTGTAGTTTTTCTGTTTATGGGGTGAGCCACTGTGTACAAATGGAAAGTTACTCTTGATTGTGTGACGCGCTTGTGTGTGACACGCAGCTTTGGACATCTAAAAGAGAGCCGTCATGAGTCAGATCGTTTCACGCCCCCAAAACAAACACGCCTTGCCCAAAAGTGGTGCGGGGAAGGAAAAAAAACAAGAACAACATGAAAGCAACGAAAAAAAAGTAGTTACGAGCAACGAACACGAGTCATTGTGTATACGCGCACGCACGCAACGCGCACACGCTCACGGCTAATCCTCCCGAGATAACAAAACCCCGTAAAATAACGGACACAGGTGTCCAGACTCACGCTCGTCTAACGACGTCGCCAAGGGCGTAAGTTTGGTCTCAACTTTGGTAGGGACACTTCACAGAGACCCCCCTCCCACCCCAAAAAAATAAAAAAATAAAAAAGTCTGCAACAGCCTGATATCTTAAGAAGCCTGATAGGGTACAGGGTACACAAACATTCCAAAGGCGCCGGAGGAGGTGCGTCAGGCAGAAATGCCCGGCAGGAGTACCACCAATCCTGTATTTCCAATTTGTTTCAGATGACGGCTTCAGCCAATCAAATGACATCTTCACTGAACATTGCTCTGAGGTGCCCACGTCGACCAGAAGATATTTTTTTTGCAAAAAAATATTGTTAAATGTATTATGTAAAATACATTTCCGTTATGTTAAATAGTAAATCAAAATAGTGTTAGGGACAATCCTTTCTTTCCCAAAGTTGGTCGGGACACGTCCTTCAGTCCCTATGCAAAATTACGCCCTAGGACGTCGCTATGCTGCTTCTCTGGCTCCCACACTGCTTTAACTCACAGTGGTGGGCGTAATGGTCGCTTTTTGGGATGACATTAAAAAGAAAAACGCCAGCCCTTTGTCGTTTATAGCGCAAACAGCCTACTATACATTTAATCGAGGCAGTTAAGCAGCCCTTTTTGGATTGGACTGATTATTGCTCTTTATAACCCCGCAAAAAAACAATTGGCCTAACTTGTGTTTGAGAAGAAACTTTTTATTAAAAAAAAGAAGGGATTTTGAGGCCTCGTGTATTTTTTACAAGGCGGCTCTAGCTGGGCCTAGTATTTGGGCCTCGTGTCTTTAAATTCCTGTTAAATTAAAGCCGTCTTACCTTTCAAAGTCCCCATCAAAGCCAACAAAAGGAACATCGTCCTGGGTCCGCTGTGGTTACCGGGTTGTTTCAGGTAGATATTTAATAAAAAAAAGTAAACATGGAGATTCAGTGGGCCAGCAGATTTGCGCATTTCAAGGCAAACTGCACTCAATTCCAGTCATATCCCAGTCTGGACGTCCTTGGGTGGGTCAGCGGTTACTGAGGAGGTTTGTTTCTCTGCTGTAAACCACACCTTCCTGACCACAATACCTGGCTTGTTGGGTATACCTGGGAATGCTCGCATCTAGGTATGTGTGTGTGTGTGTGTGTGTGTGTGTCTTTCGTGCCACTTCTATGTGAAGGGGTCCCAAGACAAATACAGTTGCAGCCATGTTTCTGAATTTCTGAAACATAATGCAGTATGTGTTCTTTTAAATAATCTTCGATCAAAATTAGATTTTATTCTATTTCTGTTGATATGGGCCCTCATCTTCAACATCATCATCGTCCCATTACACGGTGGTAGATCGCGGAGCTCGTCACATGAACAGGTCCGACCACACTCAGAATGACGTCTGTTGTTGTTGTCTGTAAATTGTCTGCGTCACTTTGTACCAAAGTCAGCAGATCTGATATCGATGATATGACGACGAAGAGCGAAATAACTTGAGGCTCTCTGGTTTGAAGACGTACAACGTACAAACGAACGTACAGACAGTGGCTCGGATAAGAAAAACACCGTGGGCTTTATTGTCATGGTTAGGGGTTTGTACAAATCTGTGTGCAGTCGAGGCGCTTGCGGTTAAGAGAGTTTCATGTTTAGTTGTACCGAAGAGACAGGACCGGACTGACCACCTGTAGGTGTCCGTTTGGACCCATATTTACATTTACAGCGTCAACACAACATGCCCGTCAGCAGGTTACAGGAGAGGAGTTGGTCTGGGAAGCGCTAGAGTTGCACCAGACGGGGCTTGGAGAGAAGGCACAGGAGGGGTCCGGTTGAGGAGTTAGACAGCCGCACTGCCCCGGCCCATCTGGAAGGGGTGGCCAGAGAGGCTAGTGCAGAGCAACAGGAGCCCAGCAATGAGACTCCCCTGGACCCATCTGGAGCCCTGGAACACATCAAAGGCAGCATTACATGTGTTAGCATTGCAACGCTAAAAAACTACCACTGGACAAAGAGAAGAGCAGTGCTACGAATCAGAAATACAATGTTAGTATTTTAGTTATTGATCATTATTATTATTTTATTAGTGGAAGAGAGACCACCATTACACGTCACTGAACACAGCAGACACAGCAGGTCTAGTCCGGTACTCACACTAGTCGGGCCCCCGGGGGTCCCTTAGATCCTTCCTGCCTCTTTCAGTTTTCCCACGAGGTCGTCTACGGACTCCACCTTGACCCCCGCCTGCCTCTGGGGAGGTTCATCCACCCTCAGCACCTCCAGCTTCGACGCCAGGTCCACCCCCAAGTCTGCTGGCTTCACGCTGGCGATCTTCTTCTTCTTGGCTTTCTACAAACAGGAAGCACGCAGGCTCAAATGGGACTCGTCCACTTCCTGTCTACCAGACCAGACTATTGGCATTAAGGGTAGAAGAGCGTGTTTCTGGGTCTGACTCTTTTGCCTCATGTGTTTCACCCCATGCCAACCCCATGCCCCTGCTAGAGCACTCCGCTCAACTACCTCAGCTGGTCGACTGGTACCTCCATCACTAAAAGGAGGAAAAGGTTGGATGGCGAAATCTCAACTCGTTTTGGCACCGCAGTGGTGGAACGAGCTCCCTGCCAATGTCAGGACTGCAGTCACTCCCCATCTTCCGGAAGAGACTCAAGACCCACTTGTTCAGAGTTCACCTGAACCCTGCATAACCCTACCCTCATGCTCTTATTTGTTGTACGTCTTGGCACTTAGTCAGAGATGTTGTATGCTAGCAATGGTTAACCTAAGAATCGAAATGCTTGAAACTTGTTCTGGTGACTTTCTTACTGTACTGGCAGCCATGAAATGTTTCACCTTCTTATGACAAATGTACTCTTTGTAAGTCGCTTTGGATAAAAGCGTCTGCCAAATGCCCTAAATGTAAATGTAAATATTTATTTTGACCAATTGTGTTGCTGGAGGCAGGAACACGATTGAGACCATTCAACTGTAAAAAAGTGTCTTCAAATCAACAGGTAGACTTTATAAACTTATTTAAAGCCCCGTCCTGAAGACGTTGTTCACTGGCGCCGATGAGTGAGTGCCCTTTGTAAGAAATACCTCCGAAACAAAAAACAGGAAACAAGGCGTAACTCCGCCCCTTGGCGGGGGGGGGTTGGTGTCTGGGCGAGGCTCTGTGCCGCCTCCATGCAGAAGTTCTGCTGCAACAAAGTAGGCCTGCTGGATCTGGACTGAATGCCTGAACCTAACCATCTCCACCCAATGGGGGCGAGGGTCCGTACCATGATGTTGGGCAGTGTGGCGTAGCGTGGCGTGTTGAGGCGGAGGTCTGCCGTCAGCACCGCGGGGGTGCTGATCTTGATGGTCTCTAGACCACCATCGATCTCTCGGACCACCGTCACCGTAGCCCCCTCCAGGGTCACCTCCGACGCAAAGGTACCCTGCACACAGATAGACCGAGAGAGAGAGAGAGAGAGAGAGAGACATACACACACAAAGACCGAGAGAAAGGGAGGCAGACAGACAGATGGACACAGATGGACAGATATGTTGGTTCAAGTGATGAAGAAGCTGTGAGGTCATGATGGTTGAATGGCTTCACCTGCTGGTCAGACCTTGTAACTACACAGCGATGTTGCCATAGGGCCACAATAGAGGGACGTGTTCAGTGGAAATGTCCTTGCAATTGCTGCTATGGGAGAACAAATAAATGAAACGAACAAGCAGCCCCCCCTGCTGGCTGAGCCATGTCGTTACTCTGCCGTGTTCAGATGGCCTTTGACCTCTGCTCCGATTGACACACACAAGTCCCCTCCCACTCTGATCAAGGGTTACACTGCGGTAGGGTGACGAGGAGGTGACATAGGGTGAGGAAGAGGGGGGTAATCTAGTGGACTACAGCAGTGGTTCTCAACTGGTCTGGCTTCGGGACCCACCATCACCCCTTAATGACAAGCCACGACCCAAATCAAGGAAAGTTTTCAACATCTCAAATTTATTTAACATAACATAACACTTCAGTAACTGTACTTTTAAAACTATTCAGTCACTTATTCAGGCAATAAAAAATAGACGGAACTCCTCTTCAAAATAAAAGCACATGATTTTTTTTCGTAACATTTTTTTTTGCCTGGACAAAGGCCCACGACCCACTGAAAACGGGTCCGCGACCCACTTTTGGGTTGCGACCCACCAGTTGAGAACCACTGGACTACAGGACTACAGGATGGCGGGGTGGTCTGCAGGAGGGCGGGTAGGACACTCACCTGCGGCCAGTCTAGTAGGGCTGCGGTCATCTGTCCAGTCTGGTTGCAGTCGCCATCGATCGCCTGCAGAGATAAAGTAGACATTAACAACTTTATGCAAACCGCTTTAATATACACAACAGAGTGTCACAGTGACGACATGAAGGGAGTGCAATCATCTTCAGACTAACTATACAGGAGTATTAACATTATAACCATACTGGAGTATTGATAACAGTACTCACACTCAAGTAGTAATAGTTGTTGTATTCGTTTGAGTATGAGTATTGACACCAGAGAATTCACACTAGATTACTTATACTAGAGTCTTCACAGACAGACAGACAGACAGACACAGAGACAGAGACAGAGAAACACACACACACTATATATATATATATATATATATATATATATATATATATAGCAGTATCTCGCCATCGATCTGACCTGTTTTCCGAGAATGATGAGCTGAGCTTCTTCCTTCTTGGCGAGAGCGGCCATGATCTTGGAGACCTGTAGGGGTCCCAGGGACTCGTAGTCTTTGGCCGCCACCTCCACATGGATGCCCCGATCAGCACCCATGGCTAGCGCCGTGCGGATCGTCTCCTGGTGGCACACGGCAGTTGTTAGCGTAGCCAGAGCGGTGCATTGGATAGTGCAGCTAGTGCAGCTAGTCAGCATAGTTAGCGCGGCAGGATTTTGAGGCATTTTACATTCAAAATTGCATTTAGCGTACCGATTTTTCCCCCAATCAAAGCATACACTCTGAAGAGGACTAGCTACAAAACAAGAGTCATGGTACCGCACAAGCTTGTAAAACACCTCAAGCTTTGCCTTTATCTCATTTAATCCTGCACTGCTCCATAAGTATGAGGGCTGACTGTTGTTCAACTTGGAAATGGCGTATAACTAGGCTGTGTGTGATCGTCTGAAGTAGACAGTACTCCGGTGTAAAAGGGATTAACAAAAAAGATGTAATCCACAGTCCGATAGCGGATGCTTAGAAAAGAGTACGCTCTGCTTTCCTATTCTGTGATTGTGGACTGCGGCAGGAAAACTGTGTTGATCCACTGCTAAAGACGGCCAGCTGGTCGCTCATTAGCGTACAAACTTAATATGTGCTTTATATGTGCTTCATGTTATTAATCATCACAATTGCAAGGGGCTTCGGCTCCCACAAGTGTGTTGTGAAGTGATTGGTTGCCTTGGAAAAATTGGAACATTGACGCCATTGATCTGATGACGTCCCAAAAACATTCTTGTGGGAACGGAGGCTGTGATTCTTTTCACACACATGAAGCAGCACTCTAATTTTAGAAAATAGCCGAGTGTGTCGATTACCCTACCCTACTCCCTGTATCCCCCCAGACAGCGCCCTGCCCCCCCTAGACATACCTGAACCTGCTGGGGTCCACAGCTGACCGCCACCACCTCCTTGATCAGCTTCTTCTCCTTCATCTTGACCGCCTCCTCCACCGCAATCTCACAGAAGGGGTTCATGGAGTGCTTCACCCCCTCCGTCACCACCCCGCTGTGGTCTGGCTTCACCCGGATCTGAAACGGAGAGCAACAGTCACTCTGCAGTCCTTCACAAGGTTTGTTCGTCATGCCAGTGTTTTCCGGTATGGGGTGGGGGTGGATAGGGCTAGGGGTGGATAGGGCTAGGGGTGGTTATAAATACAAGACCCTTCATGTAAAGCCCTTTGAGGCTGTACCTGTGATTAAGGGCTAAACAAATGCAATTGACTTGAAATTCAGGAGTTACACCACGTATTTATCTGGTAGACCAGACCAGCACTTCGTACACTACAGGTTTGGACCCAAAATGGGTTGCGATCCAGTTGGAGGTAGCTCGCGGCCTAACAATGCAAGCAAAACTCTGAAATTACCAAACATTTTGTTTAATGACAATATTAGCGATTTGGATGTGTTCAGTTTTCAGTTGGATCCCACAAAATCTGTCTTTTAGGTCCCAAGGTGACAAAGTTTAGAACCCCTGAACTAAAGCAAATGATTGCATATTGATTCACAAGGAAGGTCTTCCTGATTAACTTTGATGTCACATCACAACCCAGTCTTAAAAAATAAACCAGAGGCCAACATTATAAAACAAGGGGAATACAGCAAAGCTAGACCACGTCAGAGGTGCATTCAAAGACAATATTATCCATACAAATTGTTTCTTTGTTTAAACATGTTAACCTGGTAGGTTGAGATCAAACACAGACACAGATCTGGTTGAGAGCAGATTGAACTGAAACAGGTGAGATTGAACAGCTGCCACCAGATAAACTAAGGGTAACGACCAAAGTACAGGGTTGTAACTCAATTTACCATTCCCTTTACTGACTTCAATCAAATAAATTACCGTCTTCCTAATTTAATTCAGACCAAACATTGATGTCACTGGTTAACTTGAGGCAGTAAATACTTTGATCAGACAGACAGTGAAACCACAGTAAGTTAGTAAACTGGCAGCAAGGCTAAGGAATTCAATCAATATGATCAAAATCAATATGATCTGAGAATAAGATTGAATGTCATCTGTGTGAAACACACACACACACACACACACACACACACACACACACACACACACACACACACACACACACACACACACACACACACACACACACACACACACTAGGTTTATTAGATTAATTGCATTATTTTCTCTACCTTGACGGCATAGTCGATGACCCGCTTGACTCCAACCAGAACCCGGCCAGACATGTCTACAGACGTCGGTTTGCAAGTTAGCAAAATTAGCTCCTCGGTCACCGCTGGCAGGTCGGAAATATTTGAGGGTCCTCCTCTCGCTTCAGCCAATGAGAGTGGAGCGAAATGGAAAAAATATCAATGGCATTCTTCTCGCAGCCAATGACATCTGTGTAGTGCTCTGATCATCTCTGTTGGAAACAAGGCGACCAAAAGAATGGTTCCGCACAATGTGTGTTAAAGTTCAAACCGATTGTGGTTAATTTAAAGCCCTTGTACGTCTGCTCTCTGGTGGTGAAAAAGACTTATTGGCTTACTGTAACACACAATTATATATTGAAGGTGTGATTTATATATGTGATACATTTATGAACCATCTGATACATTCCATTCGGTACATTTCAATGTACAATTTGTATTTATAATTACATACTGTGTATGTTTTTTTTAATCGTAAATAGATATTTCAGTGCAATATTTTAAAATATACCTCCTAGTTTTTCTTTTCTTTTTATCTGTTTATCTTATTCTGTATTTAAACTGTTTCTATATTCTTGCACCTAAACAGCTGTATCTATAAATTTCCCCGTTTGTGGGACAAATAAAGAGTTTTCTTATCTTATCTCATCTTTACCATTTTGTATTTAAAGTTGCTCCATTTAAAAAGGTGTATAATTGCAAAACGAATTTTGATTATAGTTGAATACTATAATAATATTGAATATTAATACTATACTAATATTGAATACTCATTGAAAATAAAAATAAAAACTTGTAAAACTTGTCCGAGATGGGCTTTATTTAAATCGTAATCAGGACGCACATTTTGTTATAATTTGTTTTAGATAAATTAATTTTATTTAAAAAAAAACAAACATCTTGTATGTGAATTAATTACAAGCAGTGAACCTTAAATTAAATGTAAAACATTTAAAAAAAATTCTGCTGCGTATTGAAGATCACCAGAATAGTATAGCTCACCAGAATGTACCTACTGACAACATGGTCATACTTATAGGCGGACAAAGCGGTGCGTCTGTAGCGCCCCCTTCCAGCAGCGACTCAGTCTTCATATTCACCCCGACCCTCCTCACGTGTCCTGGGCTCACTCTCTCTCTCTCTCACATGACCGAGTGTTTGTTCCCGTGATCACGACTTCCATCCCAGTCTGAGGAAACGAATATCACTTTCTCCTGCAACCCTGATGGATATACAAGAACACGGTCTGGACACCGAGAGGTAAACTCAATGTTAGCCACGGTGGCTAATCACATGCTAAGCTACACAGTAGGCCCGCTTTGAAAACTCTTACAATACTAAATGATAAGTACTTTTCTGGTTGACTTTCTCATGCTAAGGAAATGGAAAGTAACTTCTACCTGAAAGTATTGAAGTCTGAGGAGATGGACAGTATTCAACATGAAGTTTGGTGACAACAGTGTAAGCATAGGAAAGGTCATGACGTGTTATCCGTGTCACTGCCTGGAAATTAAAACATGGGAAGCAAATGTAAAGACAAATATTAATAATGAAACTGAAACGGTTGAAGTTACTGTTACACTGTTCATCTGTGTGAGTGTTGCGTATCTAATTTCCAACCGATCGATACTTCTGACCTGCAGCAGCCAATCGAAACAAGAAGAGGAGGCTGTGGACATATCTGGAGGTAACCTTCACCAACTCATTCCATAGTGCACATATCACCTAGTTTCATTCTTACTAAGTTAAACTCTGCTGTGTGTGTTGTGTGGAGGTGCAGGAGGAGAGGAGCAGACGTTCGTCGACCAAAACATCCAGTACCAGTTCCGCCCCGAAGGCTCGCAGGTAGTTCGATATCTTTTTTTTATATGGTTAGCAATATAAAGACACGCATGTTGTTTGATTACGTGCTCTTGCGGAAGAGTTGTCAATTGAGTCTCGTCTGTTGCAACATGCCGTTTAAACAAAGAAGCATATACTGTCAATAAGTGTTCCGTCAACTGGCAATAATCAACTGGCAATAATCAACTGGCTATTATGTTGGAATTCCTTTTTTGCCTCTACATCTCTACTACTCTTATTATGCATATAAAAGGGTAAAGGGGGCATTTAGCAGACGCTTTTGTCCAAAGCGACTTACAATCAGTACATTTGTGGGGTTCGACAAGTGGACAGTTGGAGGAGGGGGATCAAACCCCCAGCCCTACGGTTAGTGGACAACCCGCTCTGTCCACCCGCTCTACCCACTGAGCTGACCACGATGGCTGAAGAGCAAATCCTATGCTATCCTATCTGAAAAAGTAACTTTTTTGAGAAAGCAAAACAAAAATGTGTTTTTTTTTCCTTGCAAAATGCTATTTTTCTAAGGATGCTCAATATAATACACTGTTTTTGGACTATACATTGTGTGTTAACAATACCGAGCAGGTATTAGTGCCTCGCAAAGTACAGATAGGATATTTTTTCTCCACTTTTCCTTGATCATTTTGCAGATAGGTTTTGCTGTTCAAATGCTTTAAATGTGATGTATTGTTAGGATTATCTTAAACAAACACAAACACTTATTTGCATGTAAACCAAAAGTGCATTGGCCATCAACACGATTGGCGAGTGTACATCAGGAGATATTGTACACTGAATATGGTTAGGTTGCGTTCACGAGATGGAAGGTTTGAGTTGGTTGATGCGGCGATTAGGGTCATGTGATCCCTGGCTGGTTCTGGATTGGCTTGCTGCCGGCGTCACATGTTAGTCATGCGGCTGGAGGAGAGGGGGGATCACATGATCAGGCGGCTACAGAATACGTTAGTTTGGAGCCAAAAGCTGTTGTTGTTATGATTGGTCGAGACTGTGGGACACCTGGGAGGCAATGGAGGATGGTGGCGTTTAAGAAGAAGAAGAAGAAGAAGAATTACTGATTTGATCCCGTGAGGGAAATTTGGTCTTCTGCATTTATCCCAATCGTGAATTAGTGGAACACTCAGAACACAGTGATTGTGAAGCACACAGTGAGGTGAAGCACACACTTAAACCCGATGCAGTGAGCTGCCTGCAACAGCGGCGGCGCTCGGGGAGCAGTGAGGGGTTAGGTGCCTTGCTCAAGGGCACTTCAGCCATGCGCACTGGTCGGGGTTCGAACCGGCGACCCTCCGGTTACAAATCCAAAGCCCTAACCAGTAGGCCGGCTGCCCCAGAACACCTTCGGTGATGTCATCAGTCCGGGAGGCGGGGAGGCGCGCTTCACGTATTTTCCTGCCACAGCGGTGACTGATGGGGGCGTGTCTGTCCACACGACCAACGTGCCCCACACGTTGGCGGGTTTGAGTCCAAGAATGCTCCCAATAACATAATGGCTGTATTAAATTACATGTATTTAGCTTATGCTGTCACCCAAAGCCACTTACAATAAGTGCATTCAACCTAAGATTCAACCTAGAAATTGCAAGAATCATGCGAGTACATCAAATGAATCAAATATGTGTATTCCAAAAGTCTGCCTCTCACAATTCCCCTGCTGCTCCTTGCTTAAATCTCCAGATGTTTCTGTTGAACTGGATCTCTGTTGTGCCTGCTGTTGCAATGGTCGGATGCTCAAACAGGAAAGCATTAGTAGGCTGTCGAGTCCTGGAGCGTCTGGTAGTGTGGATACATCCCTGTATCCCAACAGGAAAAATATGTTTCAGCGACTCTTCGTCTCTGTCATGATATATTTATTATATATTTATTATTTAACATATATCATACATGTATTGCTCAGCTGTCTTCACATGGCTCCTTTATCGTGATGCTACTGATGCTCAAGGGCTCAAGGGGAAAAGAGTATCCGAGCCTTACCGCCAGTGTCCGCGTGTCTTCTCTCCCTGGTCAGGTGACATATCGTGTTGTCGCGGTAACGGATCCACAGCTGGAGACGAGGGACAACGCGGCGGTGAGCGGCGTTTCCACGGCAACCTTCACCGGGGCTCCCCAGGTATGTCTGTCTGTCCGTTTGTCTGTCTCACTCACTCACTCGACTCACTCAGTCACTCACGGTGTGGTTGCTTCTTTATGTCTTCTCCTCTCCAGAACACCTTCGGTGATGTCATCAGTCCGGGAGGCGGGGAGGCGCGCTTCACGTATTTTCCTGCCACAGCGGTGACTGATGGGGGCGTGTCTGTCCACACGACCTCCGACCCCTCGCTTACGCCTGCCGGAGGTAAAGTCCCTGGCTCTCTCTGGGTTCAACATCTGCCATATGTCTCTCGGCCCCCCTCTCTCTCTGCTCTTACTCAATGTCTCTTGCCCCACTCTCTCTCTCTTTCTTCAGGTCAGTTTTATGTGATGATGAGTCCATCTGATGTCATCCCTACCGCTGGCAGGAACCTAATGCCTCACGCATACTCCCCGTGAGTACCTCTACAGTACTACTACGTGTACTATCGGAGCGTCCCCAGTAGCATAGTAATGCTACTATACTACTGGGGACGCTCCGATCTGTCAGACGTACGTCGGTCACAGCCGACATGCGCGCTGTTGACTGTCATTGGCCTCTCAGGACGACGTAGGGTGACGTTCGACCGATGGCAGTGGCAGATGTTAATCTGTTGTGTCACGCCAGTTTTGTGCTGGCTCAATGCTGTGTTGGCTATTTAGTCTGATTTGCCATTTCAGAGAAGATCAAACAGGCGGTAGGCTTCTGTAATACCACATAGCAGCCGCTGGCTGGACACGACTCAGAGTCACGGAAGTGGGCGTCGTTTAAAAAAAAAAAAAATTACGAGTAAAAGTTGAGGAAAATGTGGGCGAAAGAGCAGCGACCTGCGGCTTGTAAGTCATGTTCCAGTGACATTTCAAGAGGCGGTACTACAAACAAGAATATTTTTCATCAGCCGTTTGAGAAGCAGACATGATGACCTAAAAGACCCGGAGAATAAAAAAACAAAAGAAAAAACAAAGAGAAACGAACTGGAAACCAAGAAGGCACAAACCACCACCGGCAAGACTCGGGCGACAACCCGCATCATTTGAGTAAGGGATTCCCCGCGGACAGCGGCAAAGCTAAAGGGATCACTAACAAGGTGATGGAGTTCATCGTGTTAGATGACCAACCTTTCTCCGTTGTGGGGGGTGTGGGGTTTCGAGGCCTGACGCCGTCCGTGGAGCCCAGCTACACGCTGCCCGGTTGTCATTTTGCTGACCTCCGTCTCCCCACACATTCATGAGCCATTGGCTGGTGACATCCCTGCCATCGGTAAAATATAGAGTTCAGAAGCTAGCCCCGTGAGCATGCTCAGCCCCCGCGGCACAGTGGATCGACAAAGATTTGAACTCAATCAAAGCGGTGTTACACTCCCAGGAGTCTACGGGCTCCCTGTAGTATCTCAGAGGCATTCGAGAAAATGTTGTTTGAAACCTGGAAAATGGACAAATCCGAAGTGCATGCTGTCGTGAGAGATAACGCCAGAAAGATGGCGAAAGCTGTGACGGATAGTGGTCTGGCCAGTTTTGTCTGCAGAGCACACACCCTGCAGGATGTAGCGGCAACCGGCTGAAAGATAGTCCGGCACTTTAGGCGCTCAACCCTTGCCTACTCGCGCCCTGCAGGCTGTGCAGATACAGTTGGGGATGAAACCAACAAGGCTGCAGCAAGATGTTTCGACCTGGTGGAATAGTAGATTCTACACGTTGGAAGGCCTCCTGGAACCAAACACATGAACTACATATGGCGCAGACGGCAACCTCCCTGGAACTCCCACTGCGCACCAGTGGGGGTTATTGGAAGACGTGATCACGCTTCTCTCCCCGCTTGAACCGCTGATGAGAAGTCAGCTCGACAGAGGAATCTGCTGCCGGAATGTAATCCAATAGAAACACAAGGACGTTGTATTCTCCATGAAGTTTGCGATGAAGGACTTTAAAGCGGTTGAGTATTTTTTTTTCAGAATGAAGATTCCTTTCATTCCCTGGCACAAAAGGGGGAATAAAAAAAAATAATAAAATAAACCAAATAATGTAGCATCGGCTATCGGACAACTTATTATTTTCGGATCTGTGACAGAATTTCGAGAATCGCTGCATCCCTATAGGCTACTATTATACTACTACGACTACTACTTATACCAGTGTAGACTTGGACTAGCACTGTAGTACTAGTGATAATAATACTACTACCACTCACACATTCCCTGCAAGGGCTACTACTAGTAATACTACTACTGATACTAAGCTTAGACATACTCCCTGTACTGTAGTACTAATAATAATACTACTACTACTACCACCTACACATTCTTCCTGTGAGTACTACAATACTACTACTATTATATTTATTATGGGTGACTTTTTTTCGAGGAGAGGTCCTCTATCTTTAGGACCCTGGGGTGAAGATGCCGGTAGGGATTTAATACTACCTCAGCCCTGTAGTTCTTCTCCTGCTCCTCCTCCTCTTCATCACCTTGCTAGGGTCACATGATGCCAATCACCACAGCTGACATGCTAACCGAGCAGCCAATGACATTCCTTGAGACATAAGGTCTGGATTATAAGGGTATGTCTGAAGCCTGATGGAGGTCAGTAATTTTCCTGAAGCCTCATTGTCAAGGGAATATAGAGGAACAGTCTTTGGTTTGTCCCTCCAAAATGAGCAAATTACATTTTCCACAATTAAGTTAACGCTGCGCTCATAAAAACTTTATCCAAAGCGTCTTACAATACTGTGAGTGAAGCATACATTCTTAGCATGGGTGGCCCCGTGGGAATTCAACCCCTAACCCTTGCAGTTTCAATACCTTGCTGTACCAGCAGGAATCAAACCCCTAACCGTTTGTTCAGTCAGTGTTCATAAAATCATCTTCTCTCCCTCTCATTTCTACATGTTTATGTTTGTTATTCATATACTCTGTAACGGATTGTTGAATCCATTACATTAAGGATGAGAATCATTCAAGGGGCTACGCCGAGATATCTGTAAATTGGTGTTTGCCTGTCTTACCCAGATTCTGATGAGCTGTTTAATTCCAAATTCATCACTGTGCGTCCAGAAAGGGAGTTCGCGGGGTTTATATTTGCTTCCTGATAGCCGCTTCCATCTACTTGCAGAGTATACACTTTTAACTACGTTTCAAAGGTTTCCAATGTGTTCCGAATAGGCTAATTCAAAATTGATGCCCGTAACAACACAACCAGATTGTATTTGGCCTGTTATTAGGCTACCTGTGATGCGCCACTGGACAAATAGTATTATCAGCTGCATCTGGCTGGGTCGTCTGCGCGTTGGGTAACCTGTCAACAGCACATCATAGTAGCACATTGGAAATCTTTGGAAAGTAATTAAAATAAGCGTATTCCCCTCACATGAACAGGAGCTACCGTAACTGCAAGTCAATAATAGTGACGAAATGAAATGTGTATCGATGTACGTATATTTATCTCATGTTTAGATGCACAGTGTTATCGATGTTTGTGGCTTGTGAGTAATATAAATTATATCTACAGATATGTAGTTGATATTTGTGAGTAATACGAATTAGATCGGTGAGTAATATAAATAATATTCTTATGAATAATATTTTCAGAGAAGACAGCGCTGATCAACATGACGCAAACTGGTGAGGACAACAAAGCATTACATCATTACATCATCTGCATATACTCCCAACATACCCACCAGTCAGATTAGATCAGAGGAGAGGGCACAGGAACACCTGTGTTGGTGACCTGAGCTAAAGCACTGAAGGACGGCATTACGCTAGAAGTAGGTGTTGGCATCTTGCTAAAGGAAAGTGTTAATATTACGCTAAAGGTGAGGGGTGCTGGATAAGAATCAAAGTCGCTGGCTAACTGCTCCTTTTTAACAACGGTGTCCTAAATGTGTTATTGCAGCCGATATATCAGCTGTTGACATTCTGCAGTGAAAGTCGTTCCACCTCAATAAATGTACATAATTTGGCACGGAGCGGGAGATCATAACTCTTCCAGGCTTGTGGGTGAATCGTAATTCACTGAGACACAAATATGCCCAAAAAGAATTTCCATGTCAGAAATAGCTCTCAGCCGGCCGGGGAGGAGCTGTGGAGATTTGTGTGGAGGCTAACACCTTGTGAAGGCCGTTTGTGTGTCTAAACAGCCTGCTGTATTTGTAGTGTGCCATCTTGGCTGAGCGTGTGGGAGAATCCATTATCTGGTGGACACGCCATTAGATGCATTAAGATACAGTAAGGTTGCAATCCCTTGGATGATGGCAGCAGAAAGTACAAATATGTATAACCCCTGTTGACTGATTTCCTTTCTTCTTAAAGGCTGATAAATGTCCCCTCTCTTCTCCTTCCAATTAAATACTGTAGCCTGTAGCAGTAGAATGGGACTCTAGTAAAACTAGGAAACCGTACAGAGACTTGAGGCAAACTCCTCTACATGTGTTAACTTGGACAGGTGTAATAACCTTTGATCTCTACTCTTGTTCCTTTTAAGTTCTGGTCATGCTGCATGAGTTTCCCTTGACCTTGAAAAGGATGTGACTGTTGCTACAGTACAGTGGTGGTTGTTTCTCATAATGCACTGCTTCTCCCGAGATCTTAACACCAGACCCTAACCAAACCAAACCCTGAGACTAACCTAACCCGTTAGCTAACTGAACTAAACCAATAACTAACCTTAACCATTCCTTATCACGGGCATCATGGGAGGTATTTAGTTTCACCTTGTTTTAGAGGGCCAATATGAATATTCCAAACTGTTATAAACGTCTTTATGCTCGCATAATTCATTGACCATCGTCAACGTGTGAGTGTGTGTGAAAATGCGGATGGGGTTGATGGGAGTTATAGTTTAAATATCCTCCCTGGTCATAGGAAGATGGAGGGGGCGCGGACCCCGCGGGACCAGAAGAGGAGGGCGCAACACAACGAAGGTTTGTGATTGGTGCTTTGGATCAGTGGTTTTCAAACTGGGTCACCACCCACCCATAAGTGGGTCGCTGCAGGGGACTAAGTGTTCAGTCCAGCGATTTGCCGCACACCTATGACATGCGTGAAGCTCCACGATGCAAACTGTTTTGCAAACTGCAGCAAAAGAGTTTGTGTACTGGAGTACGCAAACTGCGGCCAAGGCATCGTTTCAACAAAACAGCATCCATAAATGCCACGGCGGTGTGACTGCCTGCACACTTCAGGAACGGTGCTTCACAGCGGCTATTAATCACGCCTGGAGCTCCAGAGACACACCGGGGCTTGTCTCGTAAATATTCACCAGGCGATTTCACTTTCACTTCCATCTGGAAGGATTAGGTGTTCTCTGGACAGCCACCAGAGGCTGCTGTGGGGCTGTCTTGAGTTTGCTCAAACTAATGAAAACAGGCTGGGGTTGGGAGGAGGTGGAAGCTCTTCAGCTTATATAGAGTTTATAAAAATACTTTTGGTTTTGATTAAAATACACCAGCTGGTGTTTATGGCAACATCGTTTTTTTTCTCTCCATCAAATGTGTGGTGGAGTACTTCTGACTAGAAGGTACTAAATGGCATGTCACAGATTGATGGTTAATGTGTCCGCTTAAGCTTCCATTACTGTTGTTGAATAATTGAGATCTAAAGGTAATTTGACATGAGTGTTTCCGTGTTGTAGTGGAGAGGCGACGCAGAGACAAGATCAACAACTGGATAGTCAGCTTGTCTCAGATCATCCCCGACTGCACACTGGACAGCACCAAGACTGGCGCGGTGAGACTGCATCCCTGGGCCGCCGGCCACATTCTACTTCCTGCGCGGCTCCCCCTCTGACCCCTGACTTCCTGTTTCAGAGTAAAGGTGGTATCCTGTCCAAGGCGTGTGACTACATCACAGACCTGCAGCAGAAGAACCAGCAGCTGGCGGATGACCTGAAGGAGGTGGAGCACCTCCAGACGGACAACCAGCTCTACAGACAGCAGGTAGCATGGAGCTAGCACTAGCACGACAGACAGCAGGCTAGCCATTAGCATGACAGACAGCAGGGATGCTAGGGGGACAGACAGCAGCCCAGCTGGCTTGGAGATCCACTAGCCACCAGCATGACAGATGGCAGGTAGCAGGCTAGGCTAGCATCTAGCTGCACTAGCATGGCGCTGCGCTAGCCACTGGCCACACTAGCTACTAACATGTCAGACCACAGCTAGCCCCTAACCACACACACAACTGTCCCCAATGTCCTCATCCCCAAGAGTTTCATAAACTGAATCGAGATGTCCTTTTTCAAACATTAGTTCTATAACGACACTTCATGATAAGTCGATAGATCATTCTACAAAGACCTCTTTGAAATATGGCAGTTAAGTGTTTTCCCAGAGGGGGCTGAGAATCCACATTTCACCACCTGTTCCTGGATGGCACGGATTAGTCGCTCGCAAAATCTGTGGTTCTAAGTCCCTGCAGCAGAAGGAGCAACTGCCTCCATCTGGGTCCTCAGAACTCCTTAGGACGGAGGATAGAGGACGACCAAGGAGCTGGCTGACAACTTGTTAGCCTAGCGTAGCGCTGGACCATGCAGCTCATGAAGAGAGAAGCCGGGAGTTAGCTGAGAACATGCTAGCATAGCACGGCGCAGCACTCGGTTGCCGCGCTGCTACGCTGGATGAGCTAGCGTGCTGCTAGGTGACCTGGCTGTGTTGCGATTGTGTTCTGCAGGTCGAGGAGCTGAGGAGTGAGAACGCTCTACTCCGAGCACAGCTACAACACAACGGCATCCAGATCGAGGGAGACACGCCCCCACAGTGAGGCCCCGCCCACTGGGCCGTCACCGTGACATCAGTGTGACAACGACAAGATGAGCAGCAGCAGAGCCTCAGGCCACTGGCTGCAACGCTAGACTATGAGGAACACAACCTGCGCTCCTTCCCTCCACCTCCTCCTCCACCACCCCTCACTCCTCCCCACCCCGCCACCTCCACCATCTCAATCCCCTTTCACCTCCTGCAGGGAGGAGCAGGAGGTGGAGGAGGGGTTCAGCGCCACCACCACACCCTTCATTTTGTCCACCTCCTCCTCCTCAACACTCCTTCCCTCCCACCCCAAATCCTCCATCATCCCTTCCACCAGAGCATCCCTGCTGATGACCATGGATCATGGACTTATGTTGTGCTATGTTTATTTGTATTATTACTATGTCTTTACAATTATTTTTTTTTATTATTTTGTGCTTTGGTTGAATGTTCTTTTTTTATTTCTCTAATACCAATATCCTGCATTTTTTTTTTTTTTTTTTTTTTTAGCTTTTCTTGATTTGTATTTATTAGTCGCTTGTTGGCCTCAGCTAATGTTTAGATAGAGCTACATGCTAATACTGCAAAGTGCTAATAATCTTGTTACATTGGGTTGAGGAGCCTCACACACCTGCTGTAAACATCACACTGATCAATAACTGATTAACTCTAAGCTGCCCTTTGGTTGTAAAGCTAATGTTACTTTTACACCTCATTTAAAGCCTCCCACCCCCACCCCCAGCCTCCCCAGGTCCGATTCGGATTACGGGTCTCTGGGTCTCAGCACCAGGTCAGCAGAATGCGGCAGGGTGCCTTCTGAGTACTGCAGGATGAACGAGATAGAAAAAAAAACACCGAAGTGCAAGGTCACGGAAGCCCGGTCCCAAGGTCGCAGATGTTTAACAGAAGCAGGCTGGAACTAAATAAAGGTGAGCTTTGTTCTCGTAACAGAAGAGAACAAGTCCCAGCTGTTGG
>JAXIVH010000002.1:3464245-3489245 GCA_036785325.1 Urophycis tenuis | reverse complement strand
TCATCTGCGATTGTTATATTTGTATATTTGGGATTGTAATATTTCCGACATCTCTGATGGTTAAATTGGTCTCAGATTGCTTAGTTGATATGAATGTTTAGTAGGTCTGTGAGGGATTAGTTTGTCTTAATGTTTAGATGGTTCATTTGGTCTGTGATGGTTTTGTTGGTCCGTGGTGGTTTTGTTGGTCTGAGTGTTTAGTTAGTCTTTGATGGTTTAGTTGGTCTGAATGTTAAGTTGATCTGATCGTTTAGTTGGTCTGAATGTTATTTAGCTCTGATTATTCAGTTTGTGTGTTCAGATGGTCTGATTGTTAATTGGTTGGTGAATAATTTATTCCTAAACATGCATAATTGATCATTTCTTAGCAGGTGGAGGAGGTGGAGGAGGTGAAAGGGGTGGAGGAGGTGGAGGAGAGCATCAACACTCCAGCAGCTGAACATCAGGACCTGCTGGCAGGATACTGGATGGTATGTTTCACTGACCGTCTCAATTAGGTTCATTAGCACAAACTAATAAGCATACAAGTGGGACGTTGTTTTCCCCATGGAATAGAGAGGGATAGAGAGAGGGAGAGAGAGAGAGAGAGACAGAGAGAGAGGGAGGGAGAGAGAGAGAGAGAGAGAGAGAGAGAGAGAGAGGAGAAGAGAGAGAGAGAGAGAGAGAGAGAGTGAGAGAGTGAGAGAGACAGAGAGAGAGAGAGAGAAGAGTGAGAGAGAGAGAGAGAAAGAGAGAGAGGAGGGAGGGAGAGAGGGAGAGAGAGAGAGTGAGAGAGAGAGAGAGAGAGAGAGTGGGGAGGGAGAGAGAGAGAGGGAGAGAGAGAGAGAGAGAGAGTGAGAGAGAGAGAGAGAGAAAGAGGGAGGGAGAGAGGGGTAGAGAGAGAAAAGAGAGAGAGAGAGAGAGAGAGAGAGACAGAGAGAGAGGGAGAGTGAGAGAGAGAGAGAAAGAGAGAGAGGGAGGGGGAGAGAGAGAGAGAGAGGGAGAGAGAGCTAGAGAGAGGAGGAGAGAGGGAGAGAGAGAGATTAAACAGCGTGTGTGTTGTGTTTTTCTGCAGACAGCGGGCCGTTTGAGGCAGAAGAGACAGGGCCACCTCGGCCAGTGTCGCTGGTGCTGCAAATGCTGTAAAAAACAGCAGGGCTGTGGCATGTGCTGCATGTACTAGTCCCTCATGTTAACGTACTAGTCCCTCATGTTAACATACTAGTCCCTCATGTTAACATACTAGTCCCTCATGTTAACATACTAGTCCCTCATGTTAACGTGCTAGTCCGTCATGTTAACATACTAGTCCCTCATGTTAACATACTAGTCCCTCATGTTAATGTGCTAGTCCGTCATGTTAAAGAACTAGTCCCTCATGTGAATGTACTAGTCCCTCATGTTAAAGTACTAGTTTGTTATGTTAACGTACTAGTCTGTCATGTTAATGTACTAGCCCCTCATGTTAATGTACTAGTCCCTCATGTTAAAGTACTAGTCCCTCATGTGAATGTACTAGTCCCTCATGTTAAAGAACTAGTCCCTCATGTTAATGTACTAGTCCCTCATGTTAAAGAACTAGTCCCTCATGTGAATGTACTAGTCCCTCATGTTAAAGTACTAGTCCCTCATGTGAATGTACTAGTCCCTCATGTTAAAGAACTAGTCCCTCATGTGAATGTACTAGTCCCTCATGTTAAAGAACTAGTCCCTCAAGTATAAATCCTAGTCCCTCAAGTATAATCCTAGTCTCTGAAATATAAATCCTAGTCTCAGGGAGCCATTAAAGGGTATCTACACATCAGAGTTCTGGGGTTTGAACCCCCGAAGGCTCGTAGTCTCCCTGAGGCCTAACCCTTAGCTGCTCCTTAATGACGTTAATCTGAATTCTTTTGAAGAAAGCGTCTAATACATGACTAAATAGTAAATGTGTTGCACTCTGGTGACACTCTGGTGGTGTTTTCCATCTTATATAATGTAATGCTGTGTTGTTGCAACTTTGAGGCTTTATTGACTTCCTGCAGTATTAACACGCCTGGTAATTAAATATCTATATTTTTGTATTTAGCGTTAATGTGTGAACTTTTGCTATCCTCTATTTTGTAAACTAAATGATATGTAAATGTGTTTTGTGTTTCCGACGTGACGGCTTCTCGTCTGAAAATGTTCAACATTCAGAGTTTAATGAACACAGAAGATGAAAATAAAATGCATTGATGCACTTCGATGGTTCAGAGGTTGTTGTAATATCTAATTCAGGCAAAACTATACCATGGTCTCACAATGCCAGTGTACATGAATACAAACACAGATGCAGGATACGAAACACGAGACTGAGATAGCGGTAGCATGTGTTACCACTATCCCAGTCTCATATTTTGTCGATATCAGAAAGAATGAGATTAGCGTGGTAACTCCCAGCTGCCCCTGCAGGAGTGGAGATGCATTGAACGTCATTAACACGAAACGTTCTCATCAAGAGGAGAAATAATCAGGATCCAATCCCCGTCTACACAGAGTGCCACAGAGATTCCTCATTAGCCGTCTCGGAGGATTTATCGGAGTGAAACCCTTTCTACAGAAGTCCTATTACTGGTTTTATCTATTGGGCAAAAATAACCAGCACATTAAACTGTTGATACAGGGATGCTAGATCTCACACACACACACACACACACACACACACACACACACACACACACACACACACACACACACACACAGACACAGGACACAGACACAGACACACACACACAGACACAGACACAGACACACACACACACACACACACACACACACACACATACGTGTGAACAACCAATGAAACGTGTAACCAACATGTAAACTGACTGGAAGATAGACTGCAACGCTGAGTTATCAGTTATTAGTCAGTTGGTAGTTGGTAGTTAGTAGTTAGTGTTAGTAGTCAGTAATCCGGTCATTGAATGACATCTCACTTTTATTCGGCCATGAGCAACATGAGCAACTTAATAACCGAGTAATGACAGTTATTAAGGACATGGTGTTGTATGTCTACCAAATCTCCCATGAAATCGATGCCACCGGATACAAAAGGCCATCGACTGTTGTGAAACCACACCGCAAAGCTTCCAGATCACTGCGCTTCACTGGATCGGCCGTTGAAAGCCGTCTCCCTTTGGAAGCTCTGGAGCAAAGCATTGTGGGTAGGGGGGGAGGGAGGGAGGGAGGGGGGGGGGGGGGGGGTGTTCGGTGGCATTAGCATTTCAGAGCCCTCCCCCTTACCGATGCTCTGCCACACATCTTCACTCCAAACGTCTTCACGGTACTCTGGATGTCCTGATGGCGTCAAAAAGATGCGGGATGGATATTTCTGGGTTTTTCCCCCGTTTCAGTTTGTTTGTACGTCTGCCTGAGCCCCCCCCCCCCCCCCCCCCACCCCCCCCCAGCATGTAGACACACACACCGGCAGAGGAGACGCTGGCGAGCTTTGCGCTGAAGCCCCCCGGCGACGGGGACAGAGTTAGTGCGAGAGCGCGCAGGTCTTTCCAGGCACAGCCTCCAGCACTCGTGTTGACTCAGCTCTCCTGAGACGACCCCACATCATAAATCAACACACACACATACAGACACACTCTCTCTCTCTCCCTCTCTCTCTCTTCAGCACACTCTTCCTCTAACACACAATCACACTGTGTTGGACACTCGGCCCCCGACCCCGGAGGGACCGGTGGGCTTCAGGGGCCACCTGGGCGGCGTGGCGGCGTCTCCCTCCGCCGACCGCGCGGCGAGATCTGTCACTGTTCTCCACACACAAGCGTGTGTCTGATGGCGTGGAGAAGGGCGGTCCAGCGCAGGTTAATGACCACTGGTGCTGCTGGCACCTTGCTGGCGGTTACTGAGCTCCTCCCGAGAGCCCTGAGAACTTCGACCCAGCTGCAGGGGTCAGGACACCGGAGTGGTCCAGGGTGTTCCACTCCAAACTGAAAGGTTCTGGGTTCCATCCCCCGTTGCATGACAAGGATGCATCTTACGGCAAGATGGTGACTAGGATTCAAACGTTGATTTGCTAATGCCCACCAGACTACCTGAGTGCATCCTTGCGCAAGGGGTCCTAACCCCCAACCTGCTCCTCAATGAAATGTAGCTGATTCACTGCAAGCCACTTCGCTGAACCACTGCTCATCTTAGCATCAGCAACTGTCATGGAGTTGACAGGCCATCCATAATATTAGATTCTTCATTTTCCTTTATCTTCTAAAACGGTTATTTACGTCAAAAGCAAAATGGCAAGATACGAGGGAGGGAATTAGTGTCAAACAATATATATTGAAAATAGTTTTCCCATTTGCTACAGTCAACAAATCGAAATGTCTTTTTGGCTGTTTGTTTTTACTCTTTATGTTTTAGTTCTTAAATCAAATTATTCCAAAAACAGGAATCCAGAAAATAGAAATTCAAAAAGTAAGGAGACTAATAATATGACCAAAAGTGGTAGTCCCATAAATCATTTAAAGCTAGCTAAAAAGCCTCTTAAAATACCCAAAACACCTTACCAGCAGGTCCAGATGCCATCACTCCAAATCAAGTCCTAATAGCCATAAACAGAAATATATAGTCTATATAGTCTTTAAAAACACAAAAGCTTCCAGTCACTGGCCTAGTTTGTTGTTTTAAATGTGGCCCTTGCCACAGTCTGCCCTTGCAGGTTGGAGGACCTTATGACACCATGGAGCTGTGGAGCTTCATCAAACATCTTCCATCCAGCTTTCTCCTTGACCAATGGTTACCAAACTGTGGGCCACAACAAAAGTGTTTTTTTTTGTATGTGAAAGCATACTTAATAATACAATAAAAACACGTTACAAACATTTTGTTCAAAACTACATATACGAACATTTGGTAACCTCTGACAACAGGAACGCAACATAACCCTTCCTGCTCCTCACTACAACTCACACTGCTTTGTGGGTGTCACATGACAGGGAAAGGATTCATCATGGCTCAGTCAGCCAATCAGGAACCGTCCCCAACGACCTCAACGCCTGTCTTTGTGGAGTTCAGGGACCGGATCCCAGAACCATCTGGAAGGGGCTAACCAACCCATTCTGCCCTAGAAGCCCAAGTGGTCCGAGAGGATCATCTCCAACACCAGGGCTCCACTGGAAACACATTCATCACATTGTTCATCACATGGCCATCAGCGCTGCGCCGATGTGGATTCACTATTTGTGCTATTTGACGTGGCTTCACTAATGGCAGATTGAATGACATTGATGGTGTCAAAACGCCAGAAAACAATCAATGGACAAAGAACGATGAGATGAGCAGTCGACAGAGACATCGGATCGCCAGGCGGCAACGGAATACCTTCCGTTGATCGTGACGGCCGCGTTTCCCTGCCGACCGAAGGCTCATTAAACGCTGCATCGCTGGAAGGCTCTGGCGGAGCCGAGAAGTGTGAAGACCACTCATGTTCTGTTCAAATCTCTCTGGTGTTTCCACCAGCGCTGATAAACCATCCTGACCTTTAGATGTTGGTTTAAGAGCTCGGGGAGGGGATGGGTCCAGCACACAGTCTGGCAGCTTTACTGGAGGACCAAAAAACCTTCATAAAATATTCACCAGACCCAGACGGGCTTTTAATTATAAAGCCGTAAATATCTACGATGAATTTAAAATATCACTGAATGCTGCCTGTCATCAGACTGCTACGACATGTTATCGTACAGTAATACTTCCTTCCTCTACGCCAGGGCTTATTAAACCTTTTCATCTCAGGACCCGAAAGACAATTTCACACACACACACACACACACACACACACACACACACACGCACTAATGAAAGGATCACCATTTCCATTTGTGTTCACTAATTCGGCATGTTTCATTCTGGCGTGCTCGGCGTGTTCTGTCAGGCCGCGTCCCACACCTCCAAACTGGACCGTGACCCGTTTCGGGTCCAGCCTTATGGTTTAAGAGGCACTGGTCTGCAGCAGAACTCCCTGGGCCGGCGTTAGAACATGAGGCAAGCGCAGCGCGGCAGCGAGAGGATTAAGGCGGTGATCCTGAAACAAACTCCTGAGACTACGAGGGAAGCAGAGGGAGATTAAAACACAGAGTCAGGGTCTGAAGAGACAGACACACGGAATGACTGACTGATTGATTGACTGACAGGCAGACAGGAAGACAGACAGACAGACAGACTGACTGAAGGGCAGGAAAACAGATTGACTCGATGTGATTGACATTGTGTGTGTGTGTGTGTGTGCTTGTGTGTGTGTGTGTGTGTGTGTGTAGGTGTAGGTGTGATGTGTGTGTGTGTGTGTGTGTGTGTGTGTGATTATCTGTGTGTTGATGTGAGTGTGGCCTAATGTGCATGTCAACGCGTGCGTGAGGCTGTGTGTGTGTGCGCGCGTGTGCGCCTTTGACGTGTGGACAGGCTTGATGTGTGTGCGTACTGCATGTGTTTGACTGTTAAAACGTTAGCAGAAGATGTCCAAGGGAGGCCGCTGTGTAGGGGTAGCTCAAACATCGATCCAGTCAGCTAACCATACAGCTCTCTGCTGAGTTTAAAGTATATAAATATATATATATACAGGGCTGCTGACACAGCACTTTATATTATTAGAGGTATACACCCTGTGCTTGGGGCATATGCGCTGGAAATCTATACCTATCAAGGCAGGGCCCCCATAGACACTGAATTGACGAACATGTTTGTGTAGTTGACATAGCGATTAACATTACGCCTGTAACCTCACGAGGGGTCCCCGCGATCTGCCTCCGTGCATCATCATTGTTTTGATTACAGCTCTTTGTACGTTGCCACAGACAACTGATCAGAAAGCCGGCCACCGCTATGATGATAATTGCAAGGATAATTACTAAGATAATTAGTAGGATAGCTGAGAAAACGCTCCATGTGGCGTAGATTCCACATCCCCCAGTCGGAGCTGTAGCTGCTTAACTACTGAAGAGCAAAGTTCTCCGTAGAGAACAGGCCAAATCTCCATAGAGTTGAAATCTGGAGTCGCTGTTGCAAATGCTACAGCAGCATTCAACCACAACGGAACAAAGCTGTCCTAAAGCCGTAAAGCTGTACTCTGATTGGCAACACCCGCACAGGCTTTCCGCCTTCTGATCTCCCAGCGGCCAATGGAACGCCGGGCGAGGCTTGGCCAGAGTTAGACCAGGTTAGACCAGAGTTAGACCGAGGTTGTAGGAGGATAAAAACTACAGCATCAGTAAACTGAACGAGGCTTTGACAATGTCATGGGAGGACGAGTAATATCATGATCTTGCGTTCAGCGTTTAAAGCAAGGAGCAGCGGACTGGTGAATTAGAGAAACGTAAATAATTTAAACATCACCATAAGGACGCATGCGTTCACTTCCAGACAGCAGCGCAAAGTGGATCCCCCCGAGCGCCGCACTGCAGGGACGGTCGTAATTATTCCCGTTGCTTTGTTAGTCAATTCCTCCTCTAATGAAGCCATTATCTCCTCACAGAGTTTGAGTTTGCTTTGTGTGATGAATAAGGAGCCCCCCCCCCCCCCCCCCCCTGCCGGTGAATATAGAAGAGCTACAGTTAATCATGGCCTATATCCAGGGTCAGTCGCGACTCTGCGGGAAGTGCTCGTCAACGTTGGAGGAGGTGAGGGAAGAACGTGAAGGAAGCCAGAGCGAGAGAGAGAGAGAGAGAGAGAGAGAGAGAGAGAGAGAGAGAGAAGGAAATGATGAAGAGGAGGGAGATAGCGAAGGATATAAGAAGATAGTGAAGGAGATTAGGAGATAGGGAAGGTGACGAGGGAGACGCCGAAGGAGACACTAGGGATCAGGGAGCTAATGAAGGGAATGGGAGGGATAGTGAAGATGTAGAGAGAAGGAGATATATAGAGAGAGGAGATATATATATATATATATACAGAGGAGATGTGGAGAGAGATAATCCACACCCACTGTGAGCACACTGGATATGGTTTAGAATTTTATTGTATTTACATTTTTCCTATTTATCTTACTTGTGGTGCTTTGGCAATGTATGTTTACGTTTTTAATACTGAAAAAGCCCTTTGAATCTGATTCTTTTGAGAAGGAGACATGGAAAGAGAGAAGGGAGGGGGAAGGGAGAGAGCACAGAGGAAGGAGAGAGCGCTGTGGGGAGAGAAGGAGAGAGAAGGGGGAGATACAGAGTGAGAGAAGGGAGGATAGAGAGAGAAGGGGGAGATACAGAGTGAGAGAAGGGAGGATAGAGAGAGAAGAGGGAGATACAGAGTGAGAGAAGGGAGGATAGAGAGAGAAGGGGGAGATACAGAGTGAGAGAAGGGAGGATAGAGAGAGAAGAGGGAGATACAGAGTGAGAGAAGGGAGGATAGAGAGAGAGGATGGGGGAGGAGATGGAGAGATGGAGATGAAGAAAGGAGAATAAATATTTATCTGCTGTAATGTCTGACAGATATCATTTTACAGCCCCCAGAACCACAGGAACCGATCACACCCAGCACCTAGAAATCACACAGGCAATGTGCATGTGTGTGTGTGTGAGAGAGAGAGAGAGAGAGAGAGAGAGAGAGAGAGAGAGAGAGAGGAGAGAGAGAGAGAGAGAGAGAGAAGAGAGAGAGAGAGAGAGAGAGAGAGAGAGAGAGAGAGAGAGAAGAGGGGGAGAGAGAGAGAGAGAGAGAGAGAGAGAGAGAGAGGGGGGGGGGAGAAAGAGGGGGGACAGAGAGAGAGAGAGGGAGAGAGAGAGAGAGGGGGGGAGGGGAGAGAGAGAGGGAGAGAGAGGGGGGAGGGGGACAGAGAGTGAGAGAGAGAAAGGAAAGTTGTCATGGCTAAACATATTAGTATAAAAACAAATAAATGTGTGTGTGTGTGTGTGTGTGTGCGTGCACGTGTGCATACACGCGCATCCAGAGTGGAGTAGTATACCGATTCCTAACGACGTGTGTTCTTCTAAGTGGATGCTAGGCATCACATCGACATTAATCCATGGAGGGATTGATTTTTCCTATTTACTGTCACACCCCGTCAATAACAATATTTGCCTCTGTTTCCATGGTAGCATGACCTCCCCAACGACGACGTCGTGAGGGCGATAGGAACGCTTCCGTGGACACGAGTCCACACCGTGCAGCGACAAACTCCTGCCCGGAGTTGGTTAGTGGAAAAGAGACGCGGGTGGTCGGTCGCACGACGACATTTGTTCAACAGAGAGCCATTGTCTCCCCACCGCGAAGCCCCAACAACACCCGTTACCCATTTGCATGCGTCAGGCTGTGGTCTTCACCTGAGGTGGCCTCCCCTCCCGCCCGCGTCCCCCCCGAGGCGTGGGCCAGATGGGGGGGCAGTGAGTATCTGTGGTGCCTAAGCGCACAGCGCGGCCCCGCTCGCTCGCTCGCCGTGATATGCGACAGCGTTTGTCGGCAGAGGAAGAAGGTTCTGAGGAGAGAGAGGCGCTAGCCCGCTGCTAACCCTTCATTAGCTAGCTGGCTGGCTCTTCTAAATAATAAACACATGCATGATTAATAACGCACATAAACTGGTCATGAATAATTAATTAATTAATGTGGAGCTTGGCATGGAGCCAGGGTCTATCGCCACCCCCCCCCCCCCCCCCCCCCACACACACACACACACACACACACACACACACACACACACACACAGACAGATACCCACACACACACACATACACGTCAACACAAACACGCACACACAAGCATACGCAAACACACATACACACACAAATATACACACATGCGCTTGTGCAATCACACACACACACACTCTGTCTTCATGCAGCAGGTGACAACATTGTGCAGAAATTAATTCATTGTTTTTTTAACACAAGCTGTTAGGATCTCAAGTCAAGGACGAGGAAAACAGAAATGTGTTGTCTACTACTGTGAAAAACAACCTGTATGAGGTTTCCAGTCCGAATGGGAGAAATACGTACCTCAGTCTGTTAATGTATACGTTCTGTACCTCAGCCTGTGAATGTATACGTTCTGTACCTCAGCCTGTGAATGTATGAATACGTTCTTTACCTCAGCCTGTGAATGTATGAATGTATACGTTCTGTACCTCAGTCTGTGAATGTATACGTTCTGTACGTCAGCCTGTTAATGTATACGTTCTGTACATCAGCCTGTTAATGTATACGTTCTGTACATCAGCCTGTTAATGTATACGTTCTGTACATCAGTCTGTGACTTTATGAATGTATACGTTCTGTACCTCAGTCTGTGAATGTATACGTTCTGTACGTCAGCCTGTTAATGTATACGTTCTGTACATCAGCCTGTTGATGTATACGTTCTGTACCTCAGTCTGTGAATGTATACGTTCTGTACATCAGCTTGTTAATGTATACGTTCTGTACCTCAGCCTGTGAATGTATACGTTCTGTACATCAGCTTGTTAATGTATACGTTCTGTACCTCAGCCTGTGAATGTATGAATGTATACGTTCTGTACATCAGCTTGTTAATGTATACGTTCTGTACCTCAGTCTGTGACTGTATGAATGTATATGTTCTGTACGTCAGCCTGTTAATGTATACGTTCTGTACATCAGCCTGTTAATGTATACGTTCTGTACCTCAGCCTGTGAATGTATGAATTTATACGTTCTGTACGTCAGCCTGTTAATGTATACGTTCTGTACGTCAGCCTGTTAATGTATACGTTCTGTACCTCAGCCTGTGAATATATACGTTCTGTACCTCAGCCAGTGAACGTATGAATGTACACGTACTATACCTCAGCCTGTGAAGTTATGAATGTACATGTACTATACCTCAGCCTGTGAAGTTATGAATGTACATGTACTATACCTCAGCCTGTGAACGTATTAATGTACATGTACTATACCTCAGCCTGTGAATGTATGAATGTACACGTACTATACCTCAGCCTGTGAATGTATGAATGTACATGTACTATACCTCAGCCTGTGAATGTATGAATGTACATGTACTATACCTCAGCCTGTGAACGTATGAATGTACACGTACTATACCTCAGCCTGTGAATGTATGAATGTACATGTACTATACCTCAGCCTGTGAATGCACGTCATGACATGGGGGATGTGTAAGTTGAACACCGTGGTTTCCACTCCGTCCCGGTCTGCGCGTTCCCCTGATGAAACATCATGGAGCCCGGAGCCTTGAGAGCGCGGCGCCGAGGACGCCGCGTTCACAACCTGTGCGGCGCCGAGCGGCTTTTCAAGAGCGCTAAGTGCCGGAGAGAAAGGGCCCGGCGTTGGCGGCATTCCCGCACCGTCGATTCCGTCGCTTCACCTCCTCTCCTCCGCGCCGCGCTAAAGGTCAAGGCTTCTGCGTCCCTCGTTCCTCTCAAGACAAACGCTGGGAGAACCGCAAGAAGTCACTTCGGCTTCGCCTCACCGGGAAATATCAGCGGCCACCGAGGCGGTGTCGCTACTGCTCGGCTGTGTTTGTGAGCTGAACTTGACGGAGCCTCGACCAAACTCAGTAGACTCAACATGGCGCGGTTTACCCTCATGCAGCAAAACAAATTAGAAAGACTAATGAAGTGTTCAGTATTCATTTTGTGTGTGTGTGTGTGTGTGTGTGTGTGTGTTGTAAACAGTGGAGGAAGTTTGCGGAGAGTTTGTTGTGGAGTTTTCATGTCGCGACACAGATTTGTGTAGTTCACTGAGGTAAGAAGTACAGGGCGCCATCAGGGCGGGGTTGGCCTCCAGACGACACAGCCCTCTGCAGCCCCGGACATCCAGGCCACGGCAGGCGGGATAAATACAGTCAACACACCATGAATATCAAACCAAACGCACGGTGCATGCAGTAGAATACAGATCCAGAATAGATTTGTTGAGCGACATTGGGTGCGTTTGATTTCCCCACTGGGCAGCGGTGGGTCACTCGCGGTAGTTGCTATTCGCTAACGACAGCGTCCGGTCGTCCAGCGGGATCAAGAGCGAAGCTAACGTGAAAGGCAAAAAAAAAAAGAACATCTGAAGCCTCTGAATTCTTGGTGAAACGATCATCGATTCATCTGATTCAAAAAAGAGATTCAACACATTGTGGAGAGAGGGAGAGGGGTGAGGCGGGGGAGGGCGAGCGGATGAACGATAGTGGTGAAGAGTGATGGTGAGTGACATCAGAAGGCGCTTGGTGACACTCCATTGATCGCCGGATCGAGCCGCGGTGGGTCACCCATCAGCGGCGTGTCGATGCTCCTCCAGACAAACCGCAGGGCGCGGCGCTGCTCCACGCTGCCGTGGAGGTGACTCTCGTTATGGAGATGACTCTAAAACTGTTTGCTGTGGAGGTGACTCTAAAACTGTTTGCTGTGGAGGTGACTCATTGTGGACGTGACTCTAAAACGGTTTGTTGCGGAAGTGACCCTAAAATGGTTTATTGCGGACGTGACTCTAAAACGGTTTGTTGTGGACGTGACTCTTAAGGTTTGTTGCGGACGTGGCTCTAAAACGGTTTGTTGCGGACATGGCTCTAAAACGGTTTGTTGCGGACGTGGCTCTAAAACGGTTTGTTGCGGACGTGACTCTAAAACGGTTTGTTGCAGACGTGACTCTAAAATGGTTTGTTGTGGAGGCGACTCTTTAAATAGAGATGGCTCTAAAAAGGTTTGTTGTGGATGTGACACTAAATCAGTTTTCTGTGGAGGTGACTCATTGTGGAGATAAACAGTTTGTTGTGGACATCTCACTAAAGCAGTTTGATGTGGAGCTGACTCCAGTAGTTTGCTGTGGAGGTGACTACAGCAGTTTGCTGTGGAGGTGACTACAGTAGCTTGCTGTGGAGGTGACTACAGTAGCTTGCTGTGGTGGTGACTATAGTAGCTTGCTGTGGAGGTGACTACAGTAGCTTGCTGTGGAGGTGAATACAGTAGCTTGCTGTGGAGGTGACTACAGCAGTTTGCTGTGGAGGTGACTACAGTAGCTTGCTGTGGAGGTGACTACAGTAGCTTGCTGTGGAGGTGACTACAGTAGCTTTTTGTGGATGTGACTCCAGTAGTTTGTTGTGGAACTGACTACTGTAGCTTGCTGTGGAGGTGACTACAGTAGTTTATTGTGGAGGTGACTCCATTAGTTTGTTGTGGAGGTAACTACAGTAGTTTGTTGTGGAGGTGACTCTAAAACAGTTTTTTGAAGAGGTTTCTGCAGTAGTTTCCTGTGGAGGTGACTACACTGGTCTAATTGGCATAGCGACTGTGACGTCATGGATGATGTCATGGGGGTACGTGATGTCTCCAGGTGAGATTGTGCCTGACCGCCAGTTTAAATGTGGATCGTTGAGTTGTGGCCAATCAGTGAAGCGACGGCATACAAATTGGGAGAACAGTTAAGGATTCCATTGTGCATTCCGGTCCATTTAGCGACGGGCTTGGCAGTGAGAGAATCCATTTTAAAAAGCTCCTGAATTAGGTCACAGTGTGGCTTCAGGCGACGCAGACCTCTGAACACGCTAAATGACTGTATTTATCACTTCCTCTGCCTCTCCGTCTCACTTCCTTGGGTTATCTACGCCCTGAGCAGAACAACATCACCTTCCAGAATATTCCACCGCCCCCCTAGGGCTCAACACAGGAAACGCGGACACTCTGACCTGTCCTTCTCTGACTTTTAATGTGAAAATGTATACCCATCTTCCTCACTAAAGGTCTCTTTTTGAACTCCACAACAGACTTTTGCTTTCTCCATGAGCTACAGAGCAACCAGTAGACGTTTCAGCTGGAACTGGCGAGCGTGAAATGTATGGCACACGTCCCAGAAAGCCCCTCTTCACTTATCCATCACCCCTTCCTCACTCCTCCATAACCCCTCCTTTACTCCTCCATAACCCCTCCCTCGCCCCTCCATCACCCCTTCCTCACTCCTCCATAACCACTCCCTTGCTCCTCCATCACCCCTCCCTCACTCCTCCATAACCACTCCCTCGCCCCTCCATAACCCCTCCTTTACTCCTCCATAACCCCTCCCTCACTCCTCCATAACCACTCCCTCGCCCCTCCATAACCCCTCCTTTACTCCTCCATAACCCCTCCCTCGCCCCTCCATAACCCCTCCTTTATTCCTCCATCACCCCTCCCTTGCTCCTCCATCACCCCTCCCTCGCCCCTCCATAACCCCTCCTTTACTCCTCCATAACCCCTCCCTCGCTCCTCCATCACCCCTCCCTTGCACCTCCATCACCCCTCCCTTACTCCTCCATCACCCCTCCCTCGCTCCTCCATCACCCCTTCATGACTCCTCCACCACACACCCTCCTCCATCCATCAGAGTGACCAGTGAGGAGGTCGCCTTCCTCGCCAGGAGGAGCGTATCCAAGCAACAGCTACAACAACACATTACATATGAATGAGAGGTCAGTGGCAGCGGTGCAGCGCAGTCAATATCTGGAAGCCCGGGCAGCTGCTTCTTAGCTTCCTTCATTTGCTCCTTCTCTTCAGATGTTCTAATGCAGCGGTTACTCTGCCCCAACCCTTGCATTCAGATCACACTTCATAATGGACACGAAAAGGCCTCACAACTAATGGCTCACATTCAACCATACAAAATCCCCCCCACACACATGTATCCCCTTACATTAGGTTAGAGATTAGAGGTTAGAGTTTAAGGTTAGAGATCGTAAATTGTCATTTCTTGGTTAGAGATGGTTTAGGTTTATTGTGGTTAAGATTGGTGCAAGGACTTGAGGAAAGCAATGCATCATGGGAATAAGCACCAGACAGGTCCACCTAATTTCACAGTGTTGCGTTTATTAGCACCAAGTTATCTACTATATGCAATGTTTAGCATGCAGGTGATTGGCCCACAATGAGCTGTCGGCATGGTAATGAGATCCGTTAGCTAACCAGGACACTGCTCGACAAGGACAAAGGCTAGTCAGGGTGAGAGAGAGAGAGAGAGAGAGAGAGAAAGAGAGAGAGAGAGAGAGAGAGAGAGAGAGAGAGAGAGAGAGAGAGAGAGAGAGAGAGAGAGAGAGAGAGAGAGAGAGAGGATGGGCAGGAGAAATAGAGGCAGTGTGAGGGAGAGAGATGGAGAGATGTAATGTAAAGAGAGATGGAGAGAGTGATATGGAGAGACTGCAAGAGTGAGAGAGAGAGGGAATAAGAGTTCGATATAGAGAGCATACAAGAGTGAGAGAGAGATGGAGAGAGTGTGAGAAAGAGAGAGCTAGAGAGAGATGAGGATCAGATTTGAGTGTGGTCAACAAGACTCGATGATGGAATCAATTCTGTCTGGAATGAGAAAGATTGATCTGGCGTGGAGACGTGCGGGAGGGGGAGCTGGAGGAGGGGGGGAGCTGGAGAAGGGGGGAGTCGGAGGAGGTGGGTGGAGGAAGAGGAGGGGTGAGGTGGAACGATAATTCTCACCTCCGTCACAATGACATATTCTGTTGGGTCAATTGAATCACAATAGCAAATTGCAGAATAAATCATAACTTGGTATAGGTATATATAAATTAGACCTTTATTTGTGTTTCACCTTCGAGTACCCACTTGAGATTCTGGCGTTTGAAGCCTGTGGTTCTGATGTCACCTCCTGTTCTCTTGGTCACATGACTGCTGACATTTAAACAGCAGGAAGTAATTAGTTACGAATTATGTTTGTGCTTCAACTCGGTGAATCAATGAAAACCTCTCTCGCCCTTTGTCTATCTCATCCATTCACTCCATCTAGTTGTGACTCTCTCCATCTCTTCCCTTTTCCCCTCTCTCTATGTCTCTCTCTCTCTAGGTCAGGCAGTCAGCGAGGTCATCCTCGTCATTAACTTCATCATCACTTAATCTCTCTTGGAGTGAGGGAGAGAGGGAGGTAGAGAGATAAATAGAGAGGGGGGGAGGTGGAAGAGAGGTTGATGGAGATTGAGGAGGCGTGTTGGTTTTCTTATTCCTTAGGGGAGAATTTGGACAACCTGGACCCTAGTTTCCGATCATTGTGGGTCAAAGGTACCAACACGGACAGCATTCTTATGGCTTTCTTTGTTTACCAATGACTCAGATTATTTTCGGATACCGTGGAAAAGATCTCTGAAAAAACTGAAAAATGCAACTTGTTTTTCCTTTCAAGTGATCCGGTCTATTATGTGTTCAGCCAAGTGTTGCTCAAGGATGCGACACAAAAGCTGCAGGCAGAGACACGGTAGAAGAGTTGCATGAGAGCTGGAGAGAGGAGCGTTTGTTGTGTTGGACTACAGAACACTCTGGAGTGGTGTACCTCGTTATCTAAAACATTGGTGCGGCGAACGAGAGTCGGCCATTGTTGGTGACAATAGGAACACAATGAAAGGGTTTCATAGGGAAACCTGGTTGGACACTGGTCTTCTGGAGAAATGGAGACTGGCGACACGCGGCGGTGGAGAGCAGGCAGAAGCCGCCCTCGGGAAAATGAACCTTGGCTGCGGTCAGATAGTCAGAAAATGACGTCCTACGTCCTTTCCTAGCCTCTTTTCCTCGACCTTGATGAGAAGCACAATGAGGTCAAGGAAAGATTCGTAAGGACTTAGGAATTCCTAAGGACTTAGGAAAAGATAACCTCAGTGAGAAGAGAATCTGACTTCCCAAGGCTACGTCACTATGTCATGTAGGTCAACATCACTATGTCATTAGGTCTATATCACTATGCCATGTAGGCCGACGTCACTATGTCATGTAGGCCGACGTCACTACATCATGTAGGTCAACGTCGCCACATCATGTAGGTCGACAACACTACGTCATTAGGTCTACATCACTATGTCTTTAGGTCGACGTCACAATGTGATGTAGGTCGACGTCACTAAATCATAAGGTCTACGTCAGTATGTCATGTAGCTGGACTTCACTACGTCATTAGGTCTTTTTCATTACGTCATTACGTCTACGTCACTAGGTCATGTAGGTTGACATTATTGATATTTGGACCTTGTGGTCTTTATTTGTCATTCCCATGACATGGGAACGAAATTCGTTCTCTGCATTTGACCCATCCTATTGTACATATTGTACGTAGGAGCAGTGGGCTGCTCTGATCAGCGCCCGGGGAGCAAGTTGGGGTTCAGGGTTCAAGATTCAAGATTCAAGTATCTTTATTGTCAAATGTGCTACATGGCAGGCATATAGCACAGATGAAATTGCAGTCCTCTCAGACCTGGTGCAAAATAAACAATGGACAGACAAACGGACACCGTACAGACAAAAACACAGAAACACAGAAAAGTACGAAAAAGTGAGGTAGTGCATTGATAAATGGAAAATGGAATAGTGCAAAAAAATAGTGCAAAATATATTTGAAACAGTCAAAGGACAATTTTAAAGTGTCATTCAGGATGAGAGTTTGGGAGTGGTGGCGGGAGGGCAATGGTCCGAGGTGGGTGCAGGTTTAAGAGTCTGTGGCAGGGGGGCAGAGGAGGGGGGGGGGGGGGGGGGGGGGGTCAGGGGCAGAACAGGGAGGGACTTGAGCCTCCGGACAGCCTGGTGAAAGAAGCTGTCCTTGAGCCTGCTGGTTCTGGCCCGCAGACTCCGCAGTCTCCTCCCCGACGGCAGAAAACTGAAGATACTGTGGGATGGGTGGGTGGGGTCACCAGCAATCCTGATGGCTTTGCCGGTGAGGCGGGTGTTGTAAATGTCCAATATGGGGGGGAGAGAGACACCGATGATCCTCTCAACTGCTCTCACTATGCGCTGCAGTGTCTTGCGGCAGGACACAGTGCAGGCACCGTACCACACAGTGATGCAGCTGGTCAGGAGGCTCTCGATGGTGCCTCTGTAGAAGGTTTGCATAATGGTGGATGAGGCCCCAGCTCTTTTTAGTTTGCGGAGGAAGTACAGGCGTTGGTTCGCTTTTTTGGCCAGTGATGCGGTGTTATGGTTCCATGACAGGTCTTCGGAGATGTGCACACCCAGGAACTTGGTGCTGCTCAACCTCTCCACTGTAGCATCGTTGATGATCAGTGGAGCATGCTGTGTGTGCATTCTCCTGAAGTCCACAACAATCTCCTTCGTCTTCTCCACATTCAGACGGAGATTGTTGTCCTTGCACCACGTAGCCAGCCTGTTCACCTCCCTCCTGTAGATCGTCTCATCGCCGTTGTTGATGAGACCCACCACAGTCGTGTCATCCGCAAACTTGATGAAGATGTTGGAGCTGGATGTTGGTGTGCAGTCGTGGGTCAGCAGGGTGAATAGGAGGGGGCTCAGCACACATCCTTGGGGGGCCCCCGTGTTCAGTGTGATGGTGCTGGAGGTGCTGCTGCCGACCCGAACAGTCTGTGGTCTTCCCGTCAGGAAGTCCAACAGCCAGTTGCACAGGGAGGTGTTGAGTCCTAGCTGGTCCAGTTTGTGAATGAGCTGCTGGGGGATGATTGTGTTGAATGCTGAGCTGAAGTCGATGAACAGCATTCTGACATATGAGTCTTTTGAGTCCAGGTGGGTGAGGGCAGAGTGGAGGGCAGAGGAGATGGCATCATCGGTCGAACGATTGGACCGATATGCGAACTGGAAAGGGTCCAGGGTGGGGGGGAGGGCAGACTTGATGTGTTGCATGACTAGCCGCTCGAAGCACTTCATGAGGATGGGAGTGAGTGTGACTGGGCGGTAGTCATTGTGGCAGGAGGGAGACGACTTTTTCGGCACCGATGATGGTGATGGTGGTGGCTGATGGCTTTGAGGCATGTGGGGACAACAGCCTGGCTCAGCGAGGTGTTGAAGATGTCCGTGAAGACATCTGTGAGCTCCTCAGCACAGTCCCTCAGTACACGACCGGGAATGTTGTCGGGACCAGAGGCTTTCCGTGGGTGTGTCCCTTTGAGGGATCGCCTCACGCTATCTGGGGATAGCGTCAACACCTGGTCGCCGGGAGAGGGTGGGGTCTTCTGTGCCGGGGTGCTGTTGTCTGCCTCAAAGCGGGCGAAGAAGTCGTTCAGCTCGTTCAGCAGAGGGGTGGAGCTGTCGCAGGTCTGCGGAGAGGGCTTGTAGTCCGTTAAGGATTGGATCCCTCACCACAGGTTCCTGGAGTCTCTGCTGTTGCTGAAGCGGCCGGCGATCCTCCTGGAGTACCGTCTCTTGGCCTTCCTGATGCCGCGTGCCAGGTTGTCCCTGGCTGCCTTCAGGCCCACCTCGTCTCCAGCTCTGAAGGCGGTGTTCCGAGCCCTCAGGAGTCTGTAGACTTCCCCTGTCAGCCATGGCTTCTGGTTGGCCCGAATGCGGATGCTCTTGGTGACTGTGACGTCATCAATGCATTTCCGCATGTAGGAAGTGACGGTGTCCGTGTACTCCTGGAGGTCTGTAGTGTTGTTGTAGGTGGCTGCCCGTCTGAACATGCTCCAGTCGGTGATGAGGAAGCAGTCCTGGAGTGTCTCTGAAGACCCCTCAGGCCACACGCGTACCTGCTTTGTTGTTGGTCTGATGACTTTGACCAGGGGTCTGTAAGCAGGCATTAATATAGTGGTGATGTGGTCTGAGGCTCCTAGGTGGGGCAGGGGGAGGGCTTGGTAGGCCCCTCTATGCGTGGTGTGAACATTGTCCAGGATATTATTGCCACGTGTGGGAAAGTTGATGTGTCCATGGAGTTGTGGAAACACGCTCTTGGGGTTTGCGTGATTGAAATCCCCAGCCAGGATGAGGAAAGCATCAGGGTGGGCTGTCTGCTGCTCACTGATGTGCTGGTAGAGTTCATACAATGCCTCGCTCCTGTTGTTGTTGGAGCCAGGGGGGATGTATATTGCTACCAGGAGTATGGCACTAAATTCCCTCGGCAGGTAGAATGGCCGGCATTTAATTACCATAAACTCCACCAGTGTTGAGCAGTGTGTGCAAACCACAGCAGCGTCACGGCACCAGGCATCACTGATGTATACACAGAGTCCCCCGCCGCGAGTCTTCCCCCCCTCGACGAGCACTCTGTCCGCCCGGTAGCATGTTAGCCCGGAGAGTTGAATGGCACAGTCCGGGACGCTGTCAGTGAGCCATGTTTCCGCAAAAACAAAGGCACAACAGTTACTCACGGTTTTGGTGGATGTCCGGAGTAGACGGATGTAATCCAGTTTATTATCCAGCGATCGTACGTTGGCCAGTACGATCGTAGGGATAGCTGGCCGATGAGGGCTAGCCGCTAGCCTAGCTCGGATACCTCCGCGCTAGGCTAGCCGCTAGCCTAGCTCGGATACCTCCGCGCTTGCCCCTCTTCTGCTTCCGCATATTCCGCTTGTGGCGCCTCCACTGGCGGCTGGTTGCAGGAGTGGGGGTCGGTGATTGAGCAGGCCGCTGGAGCAGATCGCAGTCGCGTAGTATTTCCGCGACTGCTGGATTTATGTCCATATTTGTAGTTCTGCCGATGGCGAGCAGAAACTCACGGGAGTAAGTGTGTTTCGGGACATAAAGACGCGACGATGACGGACATGTGCACGTATGTACACCACACAAAAAACATAAAAACACTGATTCGACGGGAGAGAGAGGAGCCGCTGCGTGTGTACGCGCCGCCATTGTGTGACTTTGCCAGGTTCAGTGTCTTGCTCAAGGACACTTCGACATGCAGACAGTTTTGGAAGTGGGGATCACAGGGGTCGAACCCCCAACCCTACGGTTAGTGGACGACCACTAACCTCCCGCTCTACCCACTGAGCTACATGCCACCACTACATCATCAGGTCTTTGTTACTATGTCATTAGATCTACATCACTATGTCATGTAGGTTGCCGTCACTATGTTATTAGGTCTACATTACTATGTCATGTAGGCCGACGTCACCACGTCATTAGGCCTACATCACTATGTCATGTAGGTCTACGTCACTATGCATTAGGTCTACATCACTCCGTCATTACGTCTATGTCATGATGTCATGTAGGTCTATGTCATGATGTCATGTAGGTCTACGTCACTACGTCATTAGGTCTACATCACTCTGTCATGTAGGTCTACGTCACTATGTCATTAGGTCTACGTCACTATGTCATTAGGTCTACATCTCATGTAGCTCGAAATCACTACGTCATTTGGTCTATGTCATGATGTCATGTAGGTCTATGTCACTATGTCATGTAGGTCTACGTCACTACGTCATTAGGTCTATGTCACGATGTTATGTAGGTCTATGTCACTATGTCATGTAGGTCTACGTCACTACGTCATTAGGTCTATGTCACGATGTTATGTAGGTCTATGTCACTACGTCATGTGATGTAGACATGTGACTTGACAATATGACTGCCTTGTTTCACGCAGGTTATATAAACGTGGACAACACGGTGAAAAATGTTACTTTATCATCACGGTTGGAATTGAAATAATAAAAAAGGGAATCAGAATAGTTTTCACACGGATAATGATTGCTCAAGCTCACATTCCTGTCCACTCCATTTGTATGATTGTATGAAAATAATTGTCGGTTAATGTTGATAATGATCGTGAGTGTTTTTGTGATAACATCGGGACGGGGGCGTCACGGTGGTGCAGTGGTTAGCACTGTCGCCTCACAGCAAGAGGGTTCTGGGTTCGAATCGACCTGGGACCCGGGACCTTTCTGTGTGGAGTTTCCATGTTCTCCCCGTGCTTGCGTGGGTTCTCTCCGGGTACTCCGGCTTCCTCCCACAGACCAAAAACATGCAGGTTGGGGATTAGGTTAATTGGTGTCTCTAAATTGACCATAGGTGTGTATGTGAGTGTGAATGGTTGTTCGTCTATATTTGTTAGCCCTGTGATAGGCTGGCGACCTGTCCAGGGTGTACCCCGCCTCTCGCCCGTTGCAGCTGGGATTGGCTCCAGCCCCCCCGCGACCCTCGTAGAGGATAAGCGGTTTCGATAATGGATGGATGGATGTTTTTGTGAATGGAAGAATGGTGCGTTGTTTTAAATGTTCCTGCATCAAGTAATTGTGGGATGGCATTATCCAGTGTAACCCATGCTAAAGGAGTTTAGATAGGAAGCAGCTTTCCTTAGCATTAAGAGAAATCGAACAGCTCTTATCATGGCTGCCACTGACCCTGGCCCTGGCCCTGACCCTGACCCTGGCCCTGACCCTGGCCCTGACCCTAAGGGAGTGGTTTCAGTTCACAACATGACATCACACAAACAATGTGAAGTGAGTCACAAGGCAATGGGGTGAGTCTTTGGCGCTGGTCATCAGCAGGCTAACGGGGTGCACGGTCGTGGAGTAGCGACGCCTGGCGTTGCTAATCTCTGCATACGTGTTCAACCTTTGTTCTGCTCTCTGTAGGACTCGAAGGACCTGATTAGCCCTGAGGGGGATTGTTTCTGACACTCTTGCTCTGCCCAACATAGAAACATACAGTACTAAATGGAAGAAGAAAATATATATGAATGTAGAGTATTTAAAATAGGATATGAAAATAACACAGTCCATACAATATATATGGACATATATATTTGAAATATGATTGTGTGTAGATTAGGGCTGTAGGTTCCCTACCATGTGACTTTGATCATATGACCAGTAGGTGTTTGAGTAGTGGAGCGACAGCCAGAATGTGATCATCATGTGACAAATTAGACTTGATGAAAGATGGCAGGTGTAATGTGAAAAATAAAAACTATAATTTGGCTCTGGAATGAGGGGGGGGGAGAGAGAGAGAGAGAGAGAGAGAGAGAGAGAGAGAGAGAGAGAGAGAGAGAGAGAGAGAGAGAGAGAGAGAGAGAGAGAGAGAAAGCCAGTGAGCGGGGGAGTGTGAGGGAGGGATAGATAAAAAGAGACGGAGTGATATACAGGAAGAGAAAGAAAGAGGAGAGAAATTGAGTGAGTGAGATTGAGAGAGGGAGGGATGGCTGGAAGGAGGGAGAGAGGGGAGTTGATTGAATCCTATCCTTTCTATGTGTTTCCGCGATATCTGATCAGCCTTCAAGCCGCCAAACCGAGCGGTGGCTTCATCACTTACCCATGATGCTCTGATCCCCCGCTGGGCAACACCCACGGCACACACCTGCACACGCACAGACAGAAGTTCACACGCACAGATACACCTACACACACGCATGCAGAGAGAAGTGCGCATGCACTGATACACCTGCACACACGTTGAGAGAAGTGCGCATGCACTGATACACCTGCACAAACACAGACAGAAGTGTGCATGCACAGATACACATGCACACACGCATGCAGAGAGAAGTGCGCATGCACTGATACACCTGCACAAACACAGACAGAAGTGTGCATGCACAGATACACCTACACACACGCATGCAGAGAGAAGTGCGCATGCACTGATACACCTGCGCAAACACAGACAGAAGTGTGCATGCACAGATACACTTGTGCACACGCAGAGAGAAGTGCGTATGCACTGATACACCTGCACACGTGCAGACGTGCACACGCACACAGGGACCCAAACACCTGCAGGCGCATGGATCCCCTTGCACATGCATGGTTGCACGTTGCCCTCTCATTTATTGAGCAGCACACTCTCACGCTCTCTCTCTCGCTTGCTCCCTTTTATCTTTAACAGGTGAGGCTGAGGTCGTTTGACACTGTTCACCTCTGTTGACCTCCGGGTCTGTCAACTCCATCCCTCATCCCTCTATCTCTCTGCCACTCACTCCATCTCTCTATCACGCCATCTTGTTATCTCTCCACAGCTCTATCTCTCCAACCCTACATCACCCTGTCCCTCTTTCATTCCATGTGTTAACACCATAGATGTGCACCATGGTTTTGGTCCTTAGGTTTGTCGCAATCAAGTTATTCTACATTGATCTGAAGTATTTTCAATCATAGGTTGTCAATACACTTGACTTTGTATTTATTGTATTATTGTATATGTATGTATTGTATTATCATTGTATCCCGTTTGAGCTCAGGTTAGGCAACACTGCACTGTTAGCTCAAGGTTGGCTTGTTTGCCACTACTATAGCAACCAGAGCCAGCAGTGTCCTTCACGTATGCTTCCATCTGGGTGCCACCTTCTTGTGGAGCCCATATGCAACCAGTGTCAGGGTGTGAGATTATGGTTGGGAGTTCTCTCGCCGCGTGTAGCTTGTTAATGTGTTAGCTTGTTAATAAGCTATAGGTGTAACGCGGCCCCTGTGGTGCGTAGGCGGTCAGGCTGATTAGGGAGACAGCCTACTGGTCCATGCAGAGGTAATGGAATTTACACAATAGACCACTATCAGCAACCCCATCAGTTAGTCTAATACGCCGTCTCCCTTACACGATGCTAATGCTCATGCTATATATCATCCCTCCACCCGTCTCTATATCCATCCCTCCATCCAGCTATCCAATCATCCGTCTTTTTCTTAGCATGGAAAGTAAACATTCACGTTGCCAAAGCGGTTTCCTAGTTAAACAGTGCAAAACAAGTACAAAATAAGTACAAAGTAAAACAGAAAGTGAAATATTAAGCGGCAGGTCTGTACAGAGGAAAGCACGATGTACTACATGTGGGAAGTGGGTTGAAAACGGAACTAGGGGATGGTGTACGGGAGGGTGGGGTGGCTGGGGTGAAGTCGATACACCAGAAGGGTTTATTTTAATTGTTGGCTTTGGTACTTACTAATTACCATGTGTACCATGTGTACTTACTCATTTACAATGACATGTATCCATCCAGCAGATCTTTGGTCCAAGTGAGGCTGAGATCAATCAAAGCCTTTGATAAAAATTGGAGTGAAGAAAACATTATAGTGCTGGACCGAGCTTGAGTAAACATTTATACACACACACACACACACGTTTGTTAGTATGTGTGTCTGTGTGCCTGCGTGTGTGTGTGTGTGTGTGTGTGTATGTACCTATGTGTGTGTGTGTGTGTGTGTGTGTGTGTGTGTGTGTGTGTACCTATTGTGTGTGTGTGTGTGTGTGTGTGTGTGTGTGTGTGTGTGTGTGTGTGTGTACCTATGTGTGTGTGTGTGTGTGTGTGTGTATGTACCTATGTGTGTGTGTGTGTGTGTGTGTGTGTGTGTGTGTGTGTGTGTGTGTGTGTGTGTGTGTGTGTGGATGGATGGACTGGCTGAACCTCTTAGCTGGTCAATATCTTATATAATCCACTTTCAGTGGATATATCAAACTACCCTTAGACATGTTCCATAGTAC
>JAXIVH010000002.1:3441745-3459245 GCA_036785325.1 Urophycis tenuis | reverse complement strand
GCATCATCGGTAAAAAAAAAAAAAAAAAAAAAAAAACGAAAATGGCATCTCATCACAACTCATGTCCTTTGGTTTAGTTTTCGTTTCATTCCCGTCCCAGAATGAAAGCCGCCACTGTGTAGTGCTGAAGCACCGTCAAACGCGGTGGTGGCAGATGGCTGCGTCTGCCTGCCTGTCTCCCCCGTACGACACGATGGCCCAGCAGAGGACTCTGGGATCAGAGGTGGAGGTGGGGAGGACGAGGGGTGTGTGTGTGTGTGTGTGTGTGGAGGGGGAGGGGGGGGGGGGGGGTTAGCATCTTACATCACTCCCAGGTGTTCTCAGCTCTCGAGGGAGGAGGCCTCAAGGAGGATGCTTTGAACGTGCATGGAGATAGTGGCAAGAAGGCGAGACGGGGGGCCTCTGAGGGAGGGACACATGTTTCCCGCATTGCCAGTGCGAAATTCTTTGTCAGAAAACTCCTGAGCTTGAATGGAGCAGGATCGGATCAGAGATCAGAAAATTACATTTGGGCAGTCGGTGGGACCAGAGCTGACCGGATGCTATCCCATAGTACTCCGAGACAAAGCAGCATCCATCTTCTCTCCAGGAGCATGGGGGGCCAAGTGGGGATAGTGTTCAGGGTAGCTAGCCCCCCCCCCCCCCCCCCCCCCCACCCACACACACACATCCCCCATCCCCCCAACACTCAACGATAACGCCAAGCCTGGCCAGGGGGCCCTTTTGGGTCTGCCAGCACCAACAGATGCCTCACGCTTTTAATCTGGAGTGAGTCCCTACACCCCCCTCCCACACACACACACACACACACACACATACACACACACACCACCAGTCCTTCCTGTGAAACCCTCTCTCTATGGTTGACTTGGCCTGCCTGTGGTCACATGACCGGCCTTGGCAGAACTCTTGTGCCTTGGTGGGCATCTCTACAGGCTGTGTTGGTGTGGTGGTGTTGGGTATGGTGTTTAATGTGCAGGGTCGCAGTTGTCTTGTGTTGGTTTGGTGTTGACTGTGCAGGGTTGTTTAGCTTTGATTTGGGCCGTACGGTGCAGTGTTAGATGTTGAGCTGTTTGGAGATGCTTTGGGGTGCACCGTGCAGGGTTAGACTCTGGATTGTTTGGTGAGATGATTGGCAGGAGTCCACAGAGCTTGGGTCTGGGGCCTAGCAGTGGAGCGACCCTGGAGAGAGATAGAGGAGGTGCAGAGAACTAGGAGTCCCATGTCGACTGCAGCGCCTCCATGTTTCCACTGACCAGACTTCTCGTGAGGAAACTCCCCCGCTTCAAGTTTCAGAAACGAGAGCCAAGTGAGTTGAGCAATGTTTCCTCTGTAAACACATTCCCTGGACCAGACCGTAGTAGATCAGTTTCAGAACTCCAGGTTTGGAGTATGACTTCATCATATTGCGTGGGAGATTCAAGTCTGACTAGCAGCCATTTATTAATCCCCTGGCTAATCAGGAACTGCTCTCCATCATTTCCTTCATCAATGTTTCCAGAAAGCTGCGTATCCCCTGTGGCTACTTGGCAGGGCGCGCTGAGCTAAAGTTAGGCTAGCTGAGTGAATGCTAACACAGCTGGGCTAAGGCTAGGCTAATTATAAATAACAGCGCCCCCCTGTAGTGTTTGCTGCGCCCATGCTGGTTGAGGTCGCGGTGATCTCACACGGAAGAGAGAGAGGGAATGAGAGGTGAGAAGAGAGAATGAGAAACAGAAATATAGGAGCTTGAGAAAGAGGAGGGAGGAGGAGAGAGCAAAATAGTGAGGGAGAGCGGGGAAATAAATGAAAGTGAGGAAAACAGATCAATAAATATTTCAGCAGCTTCGGACAGAGAGAAGAGCGAGAGAGGGAGAGGGGTGATGGAAAAGAGTGACAGAGAGAGATAGTAGACTGGGATGGAGGGAGGAGGGAGAGATGGAGGGCAAGAGAGAGCAGGGGATTTTGTGTTCAGACAGAGAGAGGGAGAGAGAGAGAGAGAGAGAGAAAGAGTGTTATAGGACACGACAGAGGAAGAGAGATGGGGACCAAGAGAGAGAGACACACACAGTGAACATGGGATAATTGTTTCCCAGAGAGAGAGAGAGAGAGAGAGAGAGAGAGAGAGAGAGAGAGAGAGAGAGAGAGAGAGAGAGAGAGAGAGAGAGAGAGAGAGAGAGAGAGAGAGAGAGAGAGAGAGATAAGTAAAAGATGAACCAGGGTGTGCTAACAAGGACCACATACCTCTAGTCTGCTGCACCAATGACTGTAGACCACCAATATCTCTCAATCTCTCTCCTCGGTTATCTCCCTTTCCCAGTCTCAATGACTTTATACCACCAATACCTCAATACGTCTCTCTCAAATCTCCTGCTCCCAGTCTCTCTTAATACCTGCGTGAGATAGTACATATGCGTGTTCTAGTACAGGTGTGTGTAGTGCGGATGTGTTGTAGGACAGGTGTATGTAGTACAGGCGTGTGTAGTGCAGGTATGTGGAGTACAGGTGTGTGTTGTGCAGGTATGTGGACTACAGGTGTGTGTAATACAGGTATGTGGAGTACAAGTGTATTCTAGTACAGGTGTGTGTAGTACAAGTATGTTGTAGTACAGGTGTGTTGTAGGACAGGTATGTGGAGTACATGTGTGTTCTAGTACAGGTGTGTGTAGTACAGGTATGTTGTAGTACAGGTGTGTTGTAGGACAGGTATGTGGAGTACAGGTGTATTCTAGTACAGGTGTGTGTAGTACAGGTATGTTGTAATACAGGCATGTTGTAGTACAGGTATGTGGAGTACAGGTGTATTCTAGTACAGGTGTGTGTAGTACAGGTATGTTGTAGTACAGGTGTGTTGTAGGACAGGTGTATGTCACACTGTTAGCTAGGCTCTTTAAATGAATTGATTTAACTTGGGCATTTTAAGAGTCCAAAACACAAACAGGCAGTAGACAAACTTTTCCTGAGAACAAGTTGGTAACATGTGACACCCCTCGCGGGCACCAACTCAACTCTATACAGCAACAAGTTAGCAAGTGTAGTCTGAAGTACGGACGTGAACACTTCTGCCGTGTCACCATTGCCATCAAAATAAGAGCTCAACAAACGCATTATGATGAAATGCTTTTAAAAATGCCACTCTCTGGCACATCCACTTCTGCCGTGTCCAAAATTGGAACCGAATTTCAAAAAGGATTTTGGCACTATTCTGTTCCAACAAAATCCATTCGGTACCTGTAAAGTTCTGAAATTCGGTGCCAATGCCTAGTTGTAGTACAGGTGTGTTCCAATGTGTGTGTGTGTGTGTGTGTGTGTGTGTGTGTGTGTGTGTGTGTGTGCACGCGCGCGTGTGATTAATGTCCACAGTGAGGTCCGGTAGCCATGCTAGGATTGATAAGATGAAAGTGGATGGAGAGATGGAGAGGTTATGAAGAAATGATTGAAGGAGGGAGCCAGGTATGAGAAACAGATGGTATGAGAGAGAGAGAGAGAGAGAGAGAGAGAGAGAGAGAGAGAGAGAGAGAGAGAGAGAGAGAGAGAGAGAGAGAGAGAGAGAGAGAGAGAGAGAGAGAGAGAGAGAAAGAGAGGAAGGGGGAGAGAAGAGGAGGAGATGTAGCTGAGGAATCAAGGAGAGAGGGTGAGAGATAGAGATGGAGAGAGAAAGGGAGGGTGTGAGGGAGAGAGGGACGGAGAGTGTGTCAGGAAGGGACAGAGAGGGAGGGAGGGGTGGAGGTTCAAACAACCGCAACAGGCAGTGATGTGGAAGGATGGTTTCCCAGCTGATAGTGTGGAGGAGGAGGACATGGTGTCTGGGTGCTTGGGTGCAGCCGGCACTGGCGGGATGCTCCGCTCGTTAGCACTGCGGCCCTCCTCCAATGAGAGTCTCTCACCCAACAGGCTAACTCGGCTCCTCCAATGAGAGTCTCTCACCCCAACAGGCTAACTCGGCTCCTCCAATCAGAGTCTCTCACCCCAACAGGCTAACTCGGCTCCTCCAATCAGAGTCTCTCACCCCAACAGGCTAACTAGGCTCCTAGAATCAGAGTCTGTCACCTCGGCAGGTTAACTAGGCTCCTCCAATGAGACACTCTCACCCCTCCAGGCTAACTAGGCTGCTCCAATCAGAGTACCTCATCCCAACAAGCTAACTAGGCTCCTCCAATGAGAGTCTCTCACCCTGACAGGCTAATTAGGCTCCTCCAATGAGATTCAGCAACACATATTCTTGGTTAGGTTACTTCCTGTTCTGGTGAGTTAGGTCACTTCCTGTTTTGTAAACGTTAAGAGATACACTCTAGCTTGTCTTACTCTGGAGACTAGGGTTTGCACATCAGAATGCATAATGGGATTTTCTGTTGGAGATACTCCACCAGTTTGTGATGCCCTTGAGAGAGTTGTCGTAATGTAAAATTAAAAGTAAACGAAAGAACGCACCAGAGAGTGCTTGGATATCACTGTCACAAAGGATGTTTGGGTCAATGTTGGGTGTTTGATTGTATTGTGGGGTGTGATGTGATTTAATCACTGGTGAAATCCTCCTTCTCCTCCTCCTCCTCCTCCTCCTGTCTTTGTCATGAGCAGTGGAGACCCAGGTAACCCTGAGGGTCAGAGTTTAAACCAGCCAGACGTACAGTCACTCTGGCACGTTGACGATTTGGTCCTTCGTCCTTCGTCTGCACTTCTTGCAAGGATTGTTTGTTGTTGTTTGGATTTCTGAAAGCAAGGCGAAAGAATTGGGGCTCATTATATTATTCAGTAGACCCTAACCCTGACAGTTCTATTATGCAATAGACCCTAACTCTGACAGTTCTATTATTCAGTAGACCCCAACCTCAACCCAGACACGTTATATTACTTAGAGACAGTAACCATTACCCTATGTGACCTTAATGTAGAGATCTATATGCAGAAGATACGCGTTTCAGGTCTTCTAAACATCTAGTCCTCCTGTTTTTTTTCTATTGGCGTTGGAACAACAAGGTACACAGATTCCCTTCTTCAAAACCAGGACCACTGGTAAACACAGCTTGTGGTGGCGTTCAGCAGGAGAGGGCTAGGTCAGCCGAGGTCTGCCCCATACCGTCTCCCCAGTGGGAGGCAAGGGGGTCTGGTGGGTCTGACCTTCATCCGGTGCACTGACCTCCACCTCCACTCAGATATAATGGAAGTGCACGAGGAGCGCAATTAGCTGCCTAATGTTGGGCAACAGTACGTTAGTACAACATGTTGCAGTGCTTCTGCTGACTGGGCGATATGCACTACACCAGCAGAACACTGCAGCACTCCGCAGAAGGACTTGTGAAACGACCGACGCACTCACATCCCGTTGATGTAGCGGTGTCCCGATTTAACTGGAGGGGGAGAGGAAGGTAGGGCAGTAGGAAGGGAGGAGGGAGTGTAGGGAGGGCACGAAGGGAGGTAGAGAGATAGATAGATAGCCTGGTAGGTAGGCAGGCTGGTAGGTATATAGACAGGTGGGTAGGTAGGTAGATAGATAGACAGGGAGGTAGGTAGGCAGGCTGATAGATACATAGCTTGGTAGGTAGGTAGGTAGGTAGGGAGCTGGGTAGGATGGTAGGTCATTAGGTACTGTTGATGCTCCCACTAGCAAAACCCGATGGCTTGATTTGTAGTGAACCGCTGCAGTCGAAAAGTTACGCCGTGCTGAAATGCTGATAGAGGGTGTGTATATGTAGCAAACACAACGATACAAAAAAAAGGTCCAAAACAAGGTAGTACTGAGGAGAGAAGACGAGGGAAGACGTTCCCACAGCGAAAGCTCTCCAGCCCACCTCGCGTTCAACAGCTGCTGCTATTGATTTTACTTTAATTAGATTTCTGACTCAACTGCTTTGTGTGTCAGATAAATGTGAGCATTAATAGGGCTTAGACTCGCCTGAAGGTTCAATTATTGCAGACAATTAGGGTGAGGATATGATATATATGGTTTGGTTTGGTCCTGATTAAAGGCTGATTCCTCACTCCTGTATAATATCACGCTCTGAACGGGAAGCACTCGACTAATCACGTCGTTTAATCCTCGCTTCGCGCTCGCAGCTTCGAGACGCTACGTCTTCCTCTGGAAATATCGCACTTATTCCCATCCCTCTCTTTTTCAATTAGACATTTTTTAATTCCTTAATGGGAGATCTTAATGGAATCTGTTCCAGGCGTGCATGACCGCGGCGGCGTGCCCCGTGCCACAGCAGAACGCTAAACTCACACTGCAACGCGGCCGCGTTTTATTTATAGGCGTCGAGTGACAGTGGTGGCGTAAATCTGACCGAACGTCTCAAAGTATAAATATAGAAAGTCTGGTAAATCAAATACATGGATAAAGCGCACAGTACGGGGACGTAGTGCACACAATATGTACAGTGTACCGCACACACTGCCATCACTGTACTGTACACGCGCACAAGCACGCGCACACACACACACAGACACACACACACACACAGCACTAGACTAACCACACAATACACACGCACTTTACTACACATTACACACACACACACACACACACAGCAGTAGACTAACCACACAATACACACGCACTTTACTACACATTACACACACACACACACACACACACACACTAAGCATCATTAGGCACAATACACACAGTACAAACACTGAATTACCACATGCATATGCTTTACACAACACACATTACACATCTCTGATGCATCATGGGAGGAAATCACGTGACCCGAAAATACCCCTTAGAGCTGGCCTCGCTCACCTCTACAGTGCGTGGTAGGGTAGCGTAGCCTAGTATAGCGCTAACGCACAGAGCCTCAGGATACTGTTCTCGGGGCCGTTCTCTAACGTGGCGTCCTTAGAGCAAGGTTAATGGAAATGACACCAATATTAATAACTCAATTAATATCGTCTGCCTGAAACCGACACCCTCAGACGGCCCCTGGGGAGGGGAGGGTCTGGGGGGGGGGGGGGGGGGGGGGGGGGAGACGGGGGAGACGCTAGCGGACAGCCCAGGCAAAGGGTGACTTTGTGGGGCTTCTACCCTGTGATGTCACAGCCTCTCCATCGCCTGAATCTGAAAGGGGCTTTTCAAAGTAAAAGCTCTCATAATATATATTCATTTTAAGGTCTGCCAGCTCAGGTCTGCAGAGCTAATGCAAATGAAGCCCTCTCGGTGTAGAAAAGAGGATTTAGAGACGGAATAAGAGGAGTACGTTGTTGAGTGATCACAGAGACACAGAGTGTCTGGTCTCTGGGTTTACAGCCGCTTCCCACTTCAAGGAGACGAAGAGAACTGTTCAGGAAGCACAGGAGTGGGGAGGAGAAGGGAGGAGAGTGGAGAAGGAGGAAGAAGAGGGAATGGTGGAGGATGAGGAGGGTGGAGGAGGAGGTGAGGGAGGGTGGAGCGAGGGTGGATCATTCAGATGGATGAATATCTCCACAGACTCTAATCTTCTGGTTCTACTGGTCTTTCATCCATTTAATCTGTTTACCTGGTCTGTGGTCTGGGATCTGTTTATCTGATCTAGATGTTCTCTGATTCTCAGAGCGCTGAGCGCTGACACTCAGTGGGGGGGCTAAGCCAACACGCAACAATGCTCAGCCCACATGCTAGCTGAGTGTACATTCGGCGCTCCCAGTCACACGTTAGCTTAGCATACATTCAATGCTCCCACTCACACATTAGCTTAGCATAGATGTTAGCCTTGCCACATGTAATGCAACAATGGATGGATGAATATATATGGCATGCATATAATATGGATAATGGATTATGGATAGAGGGATAGATTCCTCGTGGGCCACCCATGCTGAGAAAGCATGCACTCACAGTGTCGTAAGGTGCTTGAGATAAAAGCATCTAGCATTTATATATTTTTTTACATGGATGGATAGATGGATGGATAGCTGGATATATAAAGATGAACAAATGGCTAGATGGAAGGATGGATGGATGGATGGACAGATAGACGGATGGAGAGATTGCGTGGTCCAGGTGATGGAGTGAATAGGGTCGGAGCAGTAGGGGGTACGGGCTGGATTGCTGGTGTGAAGGCGGGCAGGTGGTGGATGCTTGTGTCTCCACAGGGGGCGCTGAGCACTGTGGCCTTCTGGGTAATCAGCAGGACTCAGACAGAGCCTTTTGGCTGTGGGTGATTCGCTATTCTGCTCCACAACAAACCTAGAATGAAGACACAACACATCTCCCTCACTCTCACCCTCGCCCTCGCCTCTCTCCCCCATCTCACTGCTGTAGCCCAGGCAGGTAGGGCAGGAAAGGCTGTGGTCTACTCTTTGTATCATGTCAGGTTTTCTTGGATGACATTACACACCTTTTAGTCCAAACACAAAACGAGCACAAAGAGGTTTTTAGGGGGATTCTAAATTGTTTCGTCTTTCAACAGATTGACAACTTTATTGGAGGCCGTTCCCATACTTCAAGGATATATGCTCTATCGCTTCTTCTTCTGCTCATCCTCTCGCTCACCTAGTAGCATCCTCTCTTCCTGCTCTCCTCTCTCCCTCCCCCCCCCCCCCCCCCGCTCCCTCTCCCTCTCCTTTCTTGTCATCCTCTGGTCAGACAAATTACACTGCAGTCCTCTCTACCCTTATCCTCACACTTCCTCTCTCCCTTACCCTCACCTCTACTCCCTCCCTCTCTCCTTTCTCCTCTCTCCCCTTTCCCCTCCTCTCCTCCCCACACCCTCACCGTCAACTCCTCTCTCCTCTTACTTGCCCTCCTTACATCTCCTCAAGCATGACCTAGCATGTTGGTAGGCTAGTTGTTAGAGCTATGCTGAGGTATAGTCCATTAAAGGGGCTTTCCGGGGTCATGGGGTCACAGGTCAGCTGATCAATGCTTTGTATACACAGGTAGCAGTCTTCTGCACGCCGTACCTGTTTACACACGTGTATCCATGTTTATACATGGGACAGCATGCTTACATATGTAAACAGCAGGATGCCGCTGGTTCTTTTGTCGGGAGATGTTTGTTTATTCAAATGTATTTAAATTAATGTATGGGAACATTTTGTTACCATGGACAACACTCATTGTTCAGGTGCACCTTGGTGTGTGTGCGTGTGTGTGTACAACCTGGTGGTCAAGATGGCGCCTGTGACTGGCAGTGCCACGGCTCGTCTCCTGCTGTATAGTTGTTATAGTTGTTTAATGTTCATCTTTACAACTTATGTGATCATATCAGCCGGTATTTCTAATGGATGTGTCTCAGCCTTGCGGATCTATGATCGGGACTCTTTGTTACACATCAAAGAAGCGATGGAGGGCTTGCTTGATACACGGGGCAGGTACAAACAAGCGTTCCCTCCTCCTTTCATCATCGATCCCGACTCACCTGAGTACCTGCTGCTTTGTCGGGCGCCGGGCAAGGTCCGCAGGAAATCGAGGAAAAGAGGCTCGCGTTCCGGAGTCCAGGTCAAGCGAAGACGCGCTCCAGCACGCCTGGGCTCATCCTCAGCCATGGAGAACGCGCAAGGTGTCTGCGCCGGATCCCTCTCCTTAATGTGTGTGGCAGCGCATCCACGCTGCCGTCTGCTTGGACCACTATGGCAGTCTTGGAGCCTACACAGCACTGGGGTAGTGGTCAGTGGCTTTCATCGCCTCCATGCTCTTCCGTGTTTACTCCGGCTTTGCCTGCACGGTCCAGCTGGAGCTCACGTGATCGATTCCTTCGACCAATCCCGCTGCGCTCCGCGGGCACTGCCTCCGTGACGTCATCAACTTTGCATATCGGACTGTTGAATGTCCGGTCTATTGCAAATAAATCCTTCTCTCTGAATGATCTTTTCACAAGAGAAAAGCTGGATTCAATGTGTCTTTCGGAGACATGGCAAAGAGAGGAAAAGTTTGTTCATCTAAATGAACTTTGTCCAGCTGGCTGCTCTGCTGTCGGGAAGCCCCGCCCCTGTCATCGTGGGGGGGGGGGGGGGGATGGCTGTTGTATTCAGGGACAGTTGCACATGCAAAGATTTCACTTCATTTGAGTCCCAGATGGTCAGGATGGGTTCTTCAAATCCATTTTACTGCGTGTCAAAGCCTCCTGGTCCTTCTGCTGCGTTCTTGAAGGATTTTAGTGACTTTTTTATCCTCCATAATAAATATGGAACTTGTTCTTATCCTTGGAGACTTTAACCTTCATGTTGATGACAGCTCATCTTGCTCCGCAAAGGAACTTTTAACATTGACTGAAGCTTTTAATTTTCAACAGCATGTTTCTGAGCCCACACACCAAAAAGGCCACATTTTAGATTTAGTTTTTACCCTTGGCACAGATACACACACAGATACATTTCAAATGTATCTGTACAGGACATCCACCTGAGTGATCATTGTCTTGTTTTGTTTGATTTGCACTTCAGCCCTGAGCCTAAGCCCTTAGAAGTTTGGTCTCAGAGGTGTGTTATCTCTGCTAGTACTGCAGACAGTTTTTCTGCCATGTTTGACCCTCTTTTGTTTATGGATTGCCACAAGGTGGACTATTTTATTCACTGTTTTACCAATCAGTGTGTAAAAATTCTGGATCAGGTGGCACCTGTCAAATCGAACTTGTCAGTACGGAAAAAAATGTGCCCTTGGAGAAATGAAAATATCCTGAGTCTGAAGAGACTATGTCGAAAGACTGAGCGTCTGTGGAAATCCACCAACCTTGAGGTGCACAGACTCTATCTCAGGGATCTTGTGTCCTCATACAATGAGTTGGTGCAAAATGCCAGATCGGACTATATTCGCCAACTGGTAACAGTAAATAAGAAAAATCCCAAAGTGTTGTTTGACACAATCAATTCTATTGTATGTCCTGCTGCGCCAGTTACCCCTGTTTTTGTGAAGCTGACAGCAATGCATTGTTGAGATTTTTCATTGACAAAATTAAGAAGATTAAGGAGAATATCCATCCCCTTTTGTGTGGAACCCCTGTTGACATTGAGCCTGTCTCCAGCTTGTGGTCCTCATTTAAGTGTGTGACTCTTGCTGACATCTCTGCTCTGGTGGCCAAGATGAAACCCTCCTCTTGCTCATCTGACGTCCTTCCGTGTAGGCTCTTTGTGAAAGTGTTTGATGTAATTGGCCCCTGGGTTACCAAAATGGTCAACCTCTCTCTTTCTACTGGTGTGTTTCCCAGTACCTTTAAGCATGCCATAGTGGAGCCTTTACTTAAAAAGACAGGCTTAGACCCGAATGTCCTCAGTAATTTTAGGGTTGCTATGGCAGCTATCAAAGCTGCCATTGTTGTCTAAGATCCTAGAGAAGGTGGTCTCTGAACAGTTATCATTATTCCTGGATCAAAATGACATCCATGAGACCTTTCAGTCTGGTTTCCGCAAACATCACTCTACGGAGACAGCCTTACTGAAAGTGTCCAGTGACATTATGATATCTGCTGATTCAGGAAAATGCACTGTCCTAGTTCTCTTAGATCTGTCCTTAGCCTTTGATACCGTTGACCACCAGATCCTGCTGAGAAGGCTGAGGGAGGAAGTAGGACTGTCAGGGTCAGTTCTGCATTGGTTTTCGTCCTACATGTCTGGGCGTAGATTCAGTGTCACAGCTAACCAAATAAGGTCTGATTCAGCAGATCTGTTGTGTGGAGTCCCTCAAGGCTCTGTTTTGGGTCCTGTTTTATTTTTGCTGTATTTGATCCCCTTGGGAAAAATCATCCAGAGATTTTCTGATGTTTCATACCACATTTTTGCTGATGATATCCAACTTTACTGGTCTTTTAAGCCAACATTACTGGTCTTTTAAGTCTTTTAAGAACTAAATTCCTTAGTTCATTGCTTGGTGGAGATAAAACAATGGCTAAATGACAACACCTTGCAGCTTAATGTGGACAAAACAGAAACTCTGGTTGTTGCTCCTGATGACTCCATTCCAGGGATTAAACAGTACTTGGGTGACTTGGGCCAGTCTGTTAAACCGAGCCTAAGAAACCTGGGTGTTGTGTTTGACAAAGACATGTCGTTAGTGCAACACTGTAAACAGCTGACTAAGAATTGCTTTTTTCAACTGAGGAACATCTCCAAACTCAGGAAAATGGTGTCACAAAATGATTTGGAGCTGATCATCCATGCTTTTGTGTCTTCGCGTTTAGACTACTGTAATGGTTTGTTCTCTTGTCTAAACAAGAAGGAGCTCTCTCGTCTGCAGTTAGTGCAAAACTCTGCAGCGAGAATTCTGACTTGCTGTAATAGGAGGACTCACATAACACCTATTCTTAAAGCTCTTCATTGGCTCCCAGTTTCCTCTAGGATTTATTTAAAAATTCTGGTTTTAACCTTTAGAGCTTTGCATGGTCAGGCTCCACCTTACATCAGTGATCTGATCCAGCCTTACACCCCAGCTCGGGCACTGAGGTCTGTAGATCAGAATCTGCTGATGGTGCCACGCACTCGTTTCCGGACCAGAGGAGACCGATCCTTCCAGGCTGTTGCTCCCAGACTCTGGAATGATCTTCCACTCTCTCTGCGTTCAGTGGAGTCTGTTGACTCTTTTAAAAGGCAACTAAAGACCTATTTATTTGTTCAGGCCTTTGCGTAATTGTTATGGGGATGCTATGATTGTCACTGAATTGTTTTTTTGGCCTTTTAAACTTTAATTTTAAAATTTGTATGTATTGTATTGTATTTGTATGTATTTCTTCACTGTGTATCGTAGAAACTGTAAAGCGCTTTGTGACCCTGGCCTGTGAAAGGCGCTGTACAAATAAACTTTACTTTACTTACTTACCTATTTACAACACACATAACGTCTGGGTAATAGGGTCTACTACAAAAAAAAGTTCTCTCCTACAACTATTTTCAAAGAATTATTAAGCCTTTTACTGATAGTAAGATTTCTACGAGTAATAACATTCAAAGTACTATCAATACTAGAACTGTAGTACTAGCTGTAATGGTAAAAGCACCAGTAACTAACTAAAGTGCTCCGCAGCATCCAGATGATACGATAACGAGGATCTATCATCATCCTTGTTATCGTATCATCCTTTCCATCATCTTCATCACTCCTCCCTGAAGTGTCCATCAGGTGGCCATCACAACGACAACCATCCCATCGCTGGGACGGTATTGTCTTGCTATTCCTGGGGCTGTCCACCCCTCTCTTCTGTCCTCTCTCTCTCTCTCTCTCTCTCTCTCTCTCTCTCTCTCTCTCTCTCTCTCTCTCTCTAGGTAGACAGGTGTGTGTGTGTGTGTGTGTGTGTGGCTCACCGACATGCCAACACACGTGTTAATTTACTTCTGTATGTCAGTGCACACATTTATTTATATTTACACATGTATGCATTTGCAAACACACGTGTGCACGCACACACACACACGCACAGACGCATGCACGCACGCACACACTACAGTGAGCGGGGGAACAGGTGGATGTGAGCGTGTGTGATCAGTGGATCGAGATCCGGTGACAACGCAGCATGTCAACACAACAACACATCCGTCTGTCAACAGAACGACTGCGGCAGTCTCTCGCACCTCCTCCCCCTCCTCCACCCCCCCCCCCCCCCCCCCCCCCCCCTCCCCCGTCCCCCCTCCCCCCTCCCCCCCCCTGATTGTATCTAGAAGCTATTTGCTGCGTCTCAGACCTCAGACTGGTAGGCAGTCGAAACACGTCCGCTCTGAGCGCCTTTGGACCCTCCCCCTTCCAAACCCCCCCGCACCCCCACCCCGCTCTTTCTTCTCTTCTTCTCTCTATCGCTCCTCACCCCCTACCTCTCTCTTTCCTTCTCTCTCTCTCTCTTCCCCTCCCTCTCTGGTGTTCATCCCTCCGTCTGCTCTGGGCCGTGTGGAGAATCTCTCCAAATGACCTGTCATACGGACGGCTACGTGTAAATAAGCTCGGAATGTGTGTCGCCGCATCCTCCCCTCCGCTGCCTCTCTCCTCCTCCTCCTCCTCCCCTCTCCCTCTCTCTCTCTCTCTCTCCCCTGTCCCTCCTTATGATCTATCTTTGCTCTCCTACTCGCTCTGTACCTTTTCTGTCCTCCATCCCTCTTTCTCCCTCTCTCTCCTCTTCTGCCTTCCTCTCTCTTAATCTTCCTCTCTCTCCACCTACGTCTCCCTATCTCCTCCTCCTCCTTCTCTCTCCCATCCTCTTTCTCTTGCTCCCTCACTCTCTCTCTCCATCTCTCTCACCAAATCTCTCTCTCTCTCTCCCTCGTTCTCTCACTCTCTCGCTCTCTCTCTCTCTCTCTCTCGGGAGCGAGTGTTAGTCTATGTAGCTTGTCCTGTTTGCCTGCAGAGCGTTGGTTAGTTCCAGGTCTTACAGTTCACAGCGGTAGCTCCACTGCAGGCTGCGTGCTGATTGGTTTATACACACACACACACACACACACACACACACACACACACACACACACACACACACACACACACACACACACACATACCCATACACACACACACACACACACACACACACACACACACATACACACACACACACACACACACACACACACACAGGCTAAAAGCTAGCACTGACCTCATTTAGCTTCACACAGTTTATGGACATTTTATGGAGTTTAGATTTGTATCTGGAGGCTTCAGAGTGTGTATGATGTGTGTATGTACGTTTTCTCTACAGAAATGTCATAGCTTCAGCTTGGATAACCCTGTGCATGAGTGTGCAGGTGTGTGTAGTTCCCAGGTTGGGTTTGTCTAAGTGGTGTGCTGGGGGTCAGGGCGTGGTCAAGGCGGGGTCAGGGCGTTGGGGTCAGAATCTACTCTGAAGGCTATTATCATCCTGTTGACCTGTGTAACCATGGCAATCATCATGTCAACCTGCGTAACCATGGCAATGCTGGGGCCCTGGGGTTCGGAGTGAGGGAGGGGGTACAGGCTGTTCATTTGGAGGGAGTAACGTGTAGCCATTATAAGGAGGAGGAGGAGGAGAGGTCAAATGAGAGGAGAGGAGAATGGGAGGAGAGAGGAGGAGAGGTGAGGAGAGGGGAGGACAGAGAGGAGAGAGACATTAAGAGAGAGGGAGGTAAGAGAGAGGGAAGGCATGTAGTGATATTGTGTGGCCATCTTGTGTTGAGAGCTGCCAGACGGTGAGGGAAGGGTCCAGATGGAGGAGCTGGCGGGTATCGAACCTACGACCTTCCTACCTCAAGGACACAGCATGTTTAGACCAGTTCAAACCAGCCTGGTCTGAGCCACGCTTTGGTTAAACTCTGATGAACCAGTTTGAATTGGTCTTGTTTAACCCTGACATTGTTTCAACCTGTCTTGTTTAAGACAGATTCAGATCTTGCCTTGGTTAAAACCTCGATCTATTCTGACCAGTCAAAAACAGTATAAACCTTGCCTTGCTTAAACCCTGATCTAGTTTGTACCCATTAAAACAAGCTTAAACCTTGCTCTTGCTTAAACCAGACTCTTTCATCCATCAAAGTGTGTCAACAGGGTTTCCCAAGAGGCCTTGGTTTACAGGGCTCAGATAGCTCCATCACAGGATATCCAAGCCCCCATTTATAGCGCTTTTATTTCTAAATCCTTCCTTCACAGTAAAAGCCCTCCTCTCTCTGCCCACTCCATTCAGACTGGGTGTCTCTTTGTGTCAAGAGGATTCATTCATTGGTTCGTTTCCTCCCGGGCTGATAGCGCCTGTTAGCTAAAGAGCTAATCTGCGCGGGGCTATGGATGTCAAGGCAAAGGGGCTGATAGCACCTGTTAGCGCCTGTTAGCGGCTGTTAGCTAAAGAGCTCAATCCTGAGCGGTCGCGGATGAGCTCCCGGTAATCCCAACATTTGGGGAAAGGGAACGGGATTGGAGGATTTCATATTAGACAGCCTGTTTTTATGGGACAAGGTGCCTTCGATGGCTTTAGCAACATGCTAACACGGAGGTAGATAAGGTGCTACAAATTAATCTCGGAGTTCACTGCGATATACAAGGACTCTTCCACGCACGCTGAGACACAAAAGCTTGCTAGTCAATGTGCACACCCACATACTGAGAGGCTAATGCTAATCCTCATGTGCTAATGAAATGTATGCCCAGAGGCGCTCGCGGCGCGCTACATCCATAAAGAAAGATGATAGGAACTAGCTACTAGCGTAGCGCAGCTGATTAGCATACATGTCGGAGGAACATTCCTCCTAGCGATGTTTCTTTCAAACATAGAGAGCCAGAGCAAGAGAGTGAGAGACACAGAGAACGAGAGAGAGAGAGAGAGAGAGAGAGAGAGAGAGAGAAAGATGGAGACAGAGAGAGAGATTTGGTGAGAGAGAGAATGAGAGAATGAGAGTGAGTAAGCAGGTGCACTAAAAATACTCTTGTGATATAATTACACAAAAGAATGCACAGAGACATATTTGGAAATGCCGAAACTTGCCAAAAACACAAACAAAGCAGGGATGACGCAAAAAAAAAAACCTGTCAAAAAAAATTAAATCAGTCACATTCCCTGTCTCTGTGTCTCTCTCCCATCTATCTCTCTCTGTCTGTCTGTTTCTCTCTGTCCCTCTGCCCTGCTACATCTGTCAACTTGTCAATAAACATCCAGGCATGAGACCTGCAGTATTGTGGTCAACAAACACAACAGCAAAAAACATTTATTATTGCTTGAAAAAAAAAAGAAAAACAACTCTCACGCAGAAAGTGAAACCAGTTCATTTCGTGACGCATAATGTGACACCCTCCGATACTTAAAAAAAACCCAGCCTGGACACACTGCAGGCTCACGGGTCGGATGAACCAAAGCCATTGACATTTTTCCCCATCGCTCCACACATTTCTTCGGGAGCGACAGCTTCCCAGGAATGGCGCGAGCGCGGTGTTCCCTGCGACGGCGTTCCGATGCCGGGGAGGGGGAACGAGGACAGGACATCCTAATGAGCTGAACCTCCCCGCTGTGCTGCGTGACGTGTTGGGATTTCACGCTTGGATTTGTGCCGCCTTCCTCCACCTCCGCTCGCTAAACGCATGTCGGGGTTTGATGCTGCCGTGCAGCTGGAGGAGCTTTGGGGTGGGGGGTGGATGAGATGCTGTTGGAGGAGTATTGGGGTGGGGGTGGATGAGATGCTGTTGGAGGAGTATTGGGGTGGGGGTGGATGAGATGCTGTTGGAGGAGTATTGGGGTGGGGGTGGATGAGATGCTGTTGGAGGAGTATTGGGGTGGGGTGGATGAGATGCTGTTGGAGGAGTATTGGGTGGGGGTGGATGAGATGCTGTTGGAGGAGTATTGGGTGGGGGTGGATGGGATGCTGTTGGAGGAGTATTGGGGTGGGGGTGGATGAGATGCTGTTGGAGGAGTATTGGGTGGGGGTGGATGAGATGCTGTTGGAGGAGTATTGGGGTGGGGGTGGATGAGATGCTGTTGGAGGAGTATTGGGGTGGGGGTGAATGGGATGCTGTTGGAGGAGCATTAGGGGTGGATGGGATGCTGTTGGAGGAGTATTGGGTGGGTGGGGGTGGATGAGATGCTGTTGGAGGAGCATTAGGGGTGGATGGGATGCTGTTGGAGGAGCTTTGGGTGGGGGTTGATGGGATGCTGTTGGAGGAGTATTGGGTGGGGGT
>JAXIVH010000002.1:3409646-3441545 GCA_036785325.1 Urophycis tenuis | reverse complement strand
CCTGTGGAGGTGTATCGATCATTCAGTTCTTCGCGACCACCACCCCCCCCCCCCTCCCACACACACACACACACACACACAAACACACACACACACACACACACACACACACACACACACACACACAACACACGACACACACACACACACACACACACACTCACACCACCTGCAGCATGCTGTCCATATTCCCTAGACAGCAGAGTGTCTGCTAACTGCTGATTGGCTGAAAGAGAGAGTGATAGATGGAGGAGGGGACGAGAGATAGAGGTGGAGAGATGGAGAGACAGATTAGGAGGGATAGGGAGGTAAAGAGAGACATAGAGAGATAGAGCAATATTCAAAGATAGATGTAGGGGAGTAGACTTAGTGGGATGGAGGTAGGGAGTAGATGGAAAGAGTTTGAGAAATGAAGGAGGGGAAATAGCATGTGAGAGATGGAGGGATAGAGATATAGCCTATATGAATTAAGTGAGAGAGCCACAGAGATGGAGAGAGAGATGGGGAGAGTCTGAGGGCAGCGGAGAACGGGTGGAGAGATGGATGGGTGGAGAGAGCGATACAGAGAAATGGAGAGATTGAGATGGGGGAGATAGAGGAGAGAAAGATGGGTGTGTTCTTTTCTTGTATTTTCTCTTGTTTTTATGGTGGAAGGCTGCAAACAAAGGAAGTGCGCTGATGGCTGTGTTTAGATTGAAGCTCGTTAGCTTGTCAGCCACTAATTATAGCTATTCAGCTCCACTATTAACTGCTGCCATTATGCTGGTCGCTGCGCTTCACACTTAGCATATTTCAACGCAGGTTTCATTACTAACGCATGGAGGAGAGGAAGAAATATGCAGAGTCACTGAGGACCTCAAAGCTTCCATAAGTCTCGTCTTAGCACAACAGGGGTTAGAACAAACGTACGTGAACAGCAAGAAATACTTCGGTAGATTTGTTTTAGTTGCCTTCATGACACATGGTTAACCAACTTTATTATCATTGTGAACACCATGCATTTAACCCCTACATCCAGACTAAAGTCAGTACCAACATCCAGACTAAAGTCAGTACCAACATCCAGACTAAAGTCAGTACCACCATCCAGACTAAAGTTGGTACCACCATCCAGACTAAATACAATACCAAGTCCAGGTTTAAGTCAGTACCAACATCCAGACTAAAGTCAGTACCAACATCCAGACTAAAGTCAGTACCACCATCCAGACTAAAGTTGGTACCACCATCCAGACTAAATACAATACCAAGTCCAGGTTTAAGTCAGTACCAACATCCAGACTAAAGTCGGTCTGACATGCTTTTAGCCTTTGCCTCAGTTGTCCTTGGTGGAAGAACCAGGAAATGAAATGAAAAGTACAGCAATAGTACAGTAGATGACAACATTTGACATTTATTCCATATTTAAAAGATATCTTGCGGTCAAAGGGTTGCGTTGGTCTCTCCTCACTTCAGACTCTACACTCTGTCATCATGACGCTCTCTGCACCAGGAGGTGAAGAGAGCGTACTTCTAGCCATATTCCCCATCTGTCTTCACATGAAGATAAGGTACGATAAGACGGTACTTTGTTCCACCCATATGAGACGTCGCCAAACGCAGCAGGTATAGGACAGTAGCAGAATAAAAAAAAGGCAAATTGAAAACAATGAAACCCCCCCAGAATATACAGAAGATATATCTATGTGACCGAAGCACGTTTACAGGGAATAAAGGAGGGGGTTGAATGGGCGTATTGATTTCCACTGTGCTGTACCAAATAGTATACGAGATGCAGCTAGGCAGCACGAGATATATTTATATACCGCTTGAAATGGAGTGGGCGCGGAGCATTTGGGTTTGACGCCCTATTAAACACAACTTCCAAAAGCCCCAGTTTGTTCATTTGCGGAGCGGAATCGTTATCTTGGAGATGCTCAGAGACACGGCCCCGCCCTCAACCCTACAAAGACTGTGGCGAGATGGTGCAGAAGGTATGAATATACAATATAATACATGTCATCTCCGCTTAGAGAGAACACTTATGCTATAATTATTTTCTGAATGTTTGTTTGTTCTATTATTCATGTTCTGGCTGAGCGAGGGCTCAGGTGGGATACCTCTGGCTTGCCCGGTGGTTCTGAATGCAGGAGAGAGTTTGCGTGTCACAGCAAAACCTTGGACGGTGTCATAGAGAAGAGCTACAACAAATTACAAATAAGAATAAAACTACAAAATTTAACAGTATTATGGGGTAAAATGGGTACAACTAAATATAAAAAGTAACTCCGCGGACGGCCTGGATGCTTTCCTTGGCTACCAAGCATCGTCCGACTGTCTGCAGCCGGATTCTTTCTCCAACTGACCTTCAAATGCCAGTGAGTTTCTCCAAAATAAACTCGAGGTGATCTTCAAAATAAGAGCGTTGGTTAAACTCTGCTACTCCAGTGTCAACAACAAGTTTCAGGACAGAATGGAGGGAGTCAAAGCAGTTCATGGACCACTGCCTCCTCTTCCTCCTCCTCCTCCACCTCCTCCCTTCTTAGACATCCTGATGCCTCCCGACATAGCTCTCATCACCTCTTCAGACCCTGAGGAGGAAGAGTCTCTGAGGAGGAGGAGCCAAGAGGAGGTAATGGAATGCTGGGGATAGGTAGACACAGGAAGAGGAGGTGAGAGAGGAGCAGAGATGAGGAGGTGTGGAGGGGTAGGTGAAAAGGGAGGAGAGAGGTGAGAGGAAGAGGTGAGGATAAGAGAGGAAGAGAGGACATGAGAGATGAAAGGAGAGGAGATACGGGGGGGAGGAGGTGGGGAGGAGAGACACAGATGAGGAGGGATTAGAGAGGGGGGGAGAGGAAGACCTTATAAGGGGGGAGAGCGGGGAGAGGAGAAAGGATAAGAAGAGAGGAAGAGGAGGAGAGCTCTGTCTGTTGTTTAATGTTTAATCCCACTGCATAAACTAACACACACACACACACACACACACACACACACACACACACACACACACACACGTGTGCCTGAAGCTGAATGTGATGGCAGTCCTTGGGTCTTCATTACCAGGTGCTGAGAGGAGAGAGGGAGTGTGAGTGTGTGTGTGTGTGTGTGTGTGTGTGTGTGTGTGTGTGTGTGTGTGTGTGTGTGTGTGTGTGTGACTGTGTGACAATGTGTGTGTGTGTGTGTGTGTGTGTGCGTGTGAATATTTAATTGGCTTCGGTACGCTGCTGTTAATTATTGGGCTGATCTTTTTTCCCGCCATTTTGCTCTGTCATGTTGGCTCTAGAGCGGATCCTCTTACTACTGCAGTACTACTGCCAGTACAGCCTCCAGTACTGCAACGCCGCCACAATACTACAATACAATGCTGCAGGGCTACAGTATCAATACACTGTGACTTGTAGTACGACACACGTCCACTGGCACACAGACAACACCTACTGACATTTCCAACACTGCTGCTACTCGGGTTGTTCCACGATCACCACGAGTTGTACAGCATTACTGCAATGAGACACATTCTGCAAATCTCCTCTTCCTCCTCCTCCTCCTCCTTCTCTGTCTCCTTTCGTCCACTAGGGCCCAAAGTCCCAGTGTCATGTCGGCTACATGTCCAGCATCTCATTCCTCCTCCGTGGTCGTCGGGGGAGACGCGACGCGCCGAGGAGCAGGGGGGGGGCTGTGATTGGTCGCCGTGCCGCCCGAGTGATTACAAGCCTGCGCGCGCGGCGCTCGATAGAATACAAATCATGACATCGATGTCTCACGGGCAGCGCGCTACAGCAGCACCGGCAGGCTTTGTTTCGAGCTCCTGATGAAAGACGGGGGGGGGGGGGGGGGGGGGGGGGAGGGGGGGAGGGAGGGAGGGAGGGGGAGAGTGGGGGATGAAATGAGGGAGGGTGTGTCGGTGGGGGGGGGGGAAGGGGGGAAGCGAGGGAAGAAGGGACGGAGGAATCGAGGGAGGGAGGAAACGAGGAGGGTGTGGTGGGGGGAGGGAGGAAGCAAGGGAGGGAGGAAACAAGGGAGGGTGTGGTGGGGGGAGGGAGGAAGCAAGGGAGGGAGTTAGACGATAAACTGACAGGCTGTAAACAAACAAAATGTTTTTACAAACCACACAAATCAGAGACACGTGGCTCTGTCACAGGAGCACTAAACACACGGCGACATGATATACTGTAGAGTGGGTGTGTGCGTGTGCGCGCGCGCGCGTGTGTGTGTGTCCGTGTGTGTCACAGCCAGTAGTCGTATACTATAACAGCAGACGGGACATAAAGGCTGTCTCCTGCGGGTCTAACGACGCATGCTTTCTCGGTCATTATTCCAGCGGAGCCCCTGACACCCCCGGCATTACAAAAGCCTTAACTAACCCTGGCACACGTGACGCAACACGTGTGGCCTTTGGTCGCCACGGTGATGCCAAACAAGCTTTACTCCCGCTAACGAGGCGTCAGTCCGACTGGCGCGGCCGCGGCGTGCTTTTGCCATCCGACTCCCCTAATTAAACATCCAAGAGCAACCGTGTTTCCCGCCGTGTTCCCTGTCTGGTGAATGGCAGGTGAGCTCATTAAGGTGGCGTGGAGCGTCCCCTCCCACTATTGTACTTCCCCTTGGAGCGCGATGCGTTCTCGGGGACAGCCAGAGACGGAGGAGGCCGCTCGGCCTCCACATCAGGCCGCGTGGTGCCGTGCGAAACCCGCGCTGTCTCGCTCCACGCCGCGCCCCATCTCACGCTCTGCCCGCACACTGCCCCGCTCTCTACGCCGCCCCCCCAGCCCCCCGCCACCCCAACATGGGGCCGGTTCACTGCTCGACTTGCTGTCGGTCGGCAGCGTGATTCGTGATTTTGTGTGCTCGTGAAAATCGAAAACGGAGGCGTAAACTGAAATCTGAAATCGCAAGCTCAAACCGAAATGAGATGAATTCCTCTTTTTGTTTGCGGCGTTGCGCCTCTTTGACCGCAACATCTCTGTCTGCCCCCCCCCCCCCCCCCCCCTGTGATTGGCTTCCCTCGCGTCGGTCGTCCAATCAGAGAGTCTGTATCTGGGAACCATGACATCAACACTGACACCTGATTGTTGTTCAGTTCGGTGACGTCCTTCCACCATGGAGGTGCCGTTAAAAAAAAAAAAAAACCTTTTTGACAAGCAGACGATAACAGAGCGTCTTATAAATAGCTCTCATCTCTCAACGCAAACAAAGCACCAACACATAGCCCCTTGAAATGAAAAGCCCCCAGACGCATCTCGCTCAGTCCAGGCCTGTTATGTGAGCTGCGCCAGGCTTTCTGGGTGTTTAGTCGCCTCCTCTGACTTCCTTTCATAACCTTGCGTTTATTAACGCTGTAGGCAAGAGTCCCTCCAATATTGAGGTCCTTCAAAGACAGAAGGACAACTGAACAGACAGAGGAAGAGAGAGAGAGATAGAGAGAGGGGGAGAGAGGGAGAGTTGAACAATAAGTGATGAAGATAGACTGATATAGAGAGCCAGAGAGACAAAGAGAGAGAGTTGAACAATAAGTGAAGAAGATAGACAGAGAGATATAGAGGCAGTGAGAGAGCAAGTGAGAGAGGGGGATGACAAAGATGGAGAGAAAGCGAGGCGATAGAGAGAGAGAAAGGATATATCAGATATAAGTCAATACAGACATCCAACAAAGATACAAGGACTATATCAAAGTCCCCCTCATCTCCCTTCATCATAGAGTGCATGTGCCTTTAGAGAAAGCGTTGAATAATAATAATATGAAGTCTATAAATATAATTAGAAACTAAATAAATAAAATAAAACAGGGCTTGGGGCTGTTTTTTTCTCCAAATGCACCATGTTTGTATTTCTTCTGGTTTGTATTTATATTGTTCAAAGGTATCGCGCTGCGTGTGTGTGTGTGTGTGTGTGTGTGTGTGTGTCTGTGTGTGTGATAATGAGAACAGGGAAGAGGAGCTCTTGGAGCGTGAAATGAAGGGACAGCATCTAGTCCTGCCTACCCCACACACACACACACACACACACACACACACACACACACACACACACACACACACACACACACACACACACACACACACACACACACACACACAAACACACACACACACGGCCAGTCTCAGCAGAATACAGGATGGTGAAACTACATTATAATGCTTTACAGGCTTTGCAACAACTCTACTATAGTGTTTCTGTCTCTGCTCCTTCACCACTATATATATACTGTTCCTGTCTCTATTGATACTACATCTCTACTCTGTTTATGTCTCTGCTACATCTCTACTATATCTACTGTCAACTGTTTTAATAACATCGCTAATACATCTCTACCATGCTGTCTCTACTGCCTCAACTATAGCTCTACTACTTCTGTACTACATCACTACTATACTGTCTGCTGTCTCTACTACATCTGTACTACATCAGCACTATACTGTCTGCTGTCTCTACTACATCTGTACTACATCACTACTATACTGTCTGCTGTCTCTACTACATCTGTACTACATCACTACTATACTGTCTGCTGTCTCTACTACATCTGTACTACATCAGCACTATACTGTCTGCTGTCTCTACTAATGCTACTACATCACCACTATACTGTCTGCTGTCTCTACTACATCTGTACTACATCACCACTATACTGTCTGCTGTCTCTACTAATGCTACTACATCACCACTATACTGTCTGCTGTCTCTACTACATCTGTACTACATCACTACTATACTGTCTGCTGTCTCTACTACATCTGTACTACATCAGCACTATACTGTCTGCTGTCTCTACTAATGCTACTACATCACCACTATACTGTCTGCTGTCTCTACTAATGCTACTACATCACCACTATACTGTCTGCTGTCTCTACTAATGCTACTACATCACCACTATACTGTCTGCTGTCTCTACTACATCTGTACTACATCAGCACTATACTGTCTGCTGTCTCTACTAATGCTCCTACATCAGCACTATACTGTCTGCTGTCTCTACTAATGCTACTACATCAGCACTATACTGTCTGCTGTCTCTACTAATGCTCCTACATCAGCACTATACTGTCTGCTGTCTCTACTAATGCTACTACATCACCACTATACTATCTGCTGTCTCTACTAATGCTACTACATCACCACTATACTGTCTGCTGTCTCTACTAATGCTACTACATCACCACTATACTGTCTGCTGTCTTCGCTACATCTACTCTTTCTATTTCTTTGTAAGAGTCACATGAGTGTATTGATCCAGAGGGAAATCACTCTCTAGGGTTGCTACTGTCGGCTGTCTACCACGGTGCTCTGTTCTGTGCTGGTTCCACACACAAGAAATGTTTTCTACTCACCACACACACACCTATGTGGTGGGGGTGGGGGGAATTTTCCTCAATTATTAGAGATAATACTGACCATTCCCCCTCATCTCCCTTCTTTCTCTAACTCTATCCGTGATCTTCCTCTTCCTCCTCCTCCTCTCCAGGCTCCAGTGCAGCAGACTTTGGCCACCTGCCCGACAACATCACTGTGTTGGAAGGAGAGAGCGTCATCCTCAGGTAACACACACATACAGACACACACACACACACACCTGTCCCCCCCATGGATATTTACCGTCAGTGTATTTCACTGCAGTCAAACTGTCAGCTGTCAATCAAACAGAAGGACAACACTTTATTGCAGTGATGCGGGGGCATCACTGCAGTAACCCTGGTGGTTGCCGGGGCGACCCTGGGTGTTCCTGAGGGTGACCCTGGCCGTTGCCGGGCGGAGACCCTGGCTGACTGTTCATGATGATGATGATGGGTTGTCCCTGGCATCAAGCCATGAGTGATGAGGTCACAGTAGGGGAAACATCCCATAATAAGCAGGTCTACAATATGAGATCTGACATTTAGAGGTTTGACTGCTCCTCGTAGACCTGGGGAGAGATGTACAAGGAGACGGCAGAAGTTTCCAGAAACATCCGTCTCTTGAGGCAGATCTCAGGCATCTTTACTTACTTATTTATTTCCTCCTCCCTTTATTTCCTGAAAGGAGAATAAGCTGCGACGGTCGAGGAAGTCAGATACCGTTTGTTGTTGCTCGGTCCGAAAGAAGTTCCCATCGATATCTGTTAACACAAACAAATAGCAGGACTCCCTCCTGTATGAGGTCATCAGGACGAGACGCCTGAGGGCGGCCCCATCGATCATCATCCCAGACAAGCTCGCGGTGCGGTTAGCTTCGGTAGAGCTGTGTTATTAACGCTGAGGGAAATTGTTACCGTCTCAGATGCTCAGCTCAAGAGAGAAAAGTACAAATGAAAAGTGAATCGCCATAAAAATACAAAAGAAAAGAGCACAGAAATACGGTAAGGCAATATAATATTAAGTACCGAAAAATATGCACACACACACACAAACATTTGCAGAGAGTATAACTAAACTTTGTAGCTATAAAGTGGCTCAGATGCTGGGGTATTGCACATAAAATTATGAAATGAAATACAGGTGTTTGCGGTGACTTTTGGGTTCCTGGCTGTGAACAGTCAGCTGCAGCAGACTTCAGCTGCCGGTCTGTGTTCAAAGACATCTTCGCTTGGAAAACACGTCAGTTGTGTTTGCGGCTCGACGTTTCAAACGAAGACGTTAGCTCTAAAAGGTTTGCCACGTTATGATAGATAAGCTACGTTTATGAGAGCCATAAGAGCCCACTAGTGTTCGACCCTCGGCCTCTGGGCTCTTCAAAGGCCTGAACATGCAAAACTTGAATTTCCAGATGAACATAAACGTCAACATTGTTTTCAGTCTGTGATTGTGAGTGATGTGACCTGTGATTGGTCTGTTGAATTCTGTCATCTGACAGATGGACAAGTATTTGGCATGTACCAACAGACGTGAAGTGCAGGTTTAAACAATCAATAATATGATAAATCTGTTTTATGAACAGCTGGAGTGCAGCCCAGGGGCCACTGCTCCACGGCTACACAATGTAATTGACCATTCCTTCTGTACCTACATTGTGCGGGCCTGTGCCATTAGATTAGTGACAGATTGTGGGACAAGGGGAGCATGGTTTACAGCAGGATGGACTGGTCTGATGCTCGCTGTGGCGAGGCCACACTTTTGTTTTGGATTAAAAAAAAAAAAAAAAACGGTTTGAGGAATAGTGGTTCGTGGTTGGATTGTCCCTACTGCTGGGCCGAGGCCAAGCCTCCTGTAGACAACGTGAGGTCACTAAAGCAGGCTCTGTGGAGTTTAGGAGTATTACACATTCATTTAATATGAGATTAGGTCTTCTACTATCTGGAGTGTGAACCACACATAATTAGTTTAATGTGGGAGTATAAAGTCGCTATAAGCAATGTTTATTTGTTAAATCAAGTGTTAAATAGCGCTGTATTCCAACAGCCATCAGTGATACAGAGTGGTTGGTCAGTAGCACGGGTCTCCCAGCCCCTCTGCTCCGCGGTAAACAGAACACAAACGTTCACAAAGAGGCGGTCCTCTGTGCGTGTTCGCGTGCCGGGCGGCAGGAGTTCAGTGATGACTGACGAGGGTGAAACACGCGACGCTACCAGTGTTCCCAGGAAGGGCTTATGCAGCCGAGACACGCCGAGGGGAAAAGAAGACTAGAGCGCTGCCAGGAAACAGAGACAGGAGTCACGCTGGTCTGGCGTTGATGTGGTGTCATGGAGACGAGGGAGGGGAGTGCCAACAGGACAGGGAGTTAGCCAAACAACCGACCACATCGCTTACAGCGCCTTTAAGAAACGATTAGTAGAGTTTAGCATAATATGAGAGGTATTAATAAACCATCAGTAGATATCAGTTTCATATGATATGTCAATTATCTGTAGCATCAACCATGAAATATTAGTTTAACATTAAATAATTAATAGTTAGCGGCACCGTAGGAACAAGAACCCAATGAATCGTACCAGAAGCAACTTTTTGCAATATTCCTCCAGAGAAATCAGGAGTTTAACAAGAGACCCTATTATAGGGGGCGTCGCGTACCCAGAATGCAATACGTTGACTTTGAGGTTGACGAAACAGTGGGCCGTCGTGAAAGTCATTCTGGGTAACGAGGGAAATTAACACCGGAGCAAAGAGTACAACATTAATATTAATGGAAATAAAGTTTCTAAAAAAAAACAACTGGACAGTTCAGTTCACAAGGTTAGAAGTCTGTTTTTATTCACGCCAGTCGAGTGCAAAGCATGCCGTAGCGCATCGGAACAAAGTAGCGTACAGACATTTAATACAGGCCCCTTTAAACTGGCAACAGTGAAGTATATTTAAAATTCAGTTTCAGTGCAAAACTTTTTGGAATGATAATCATCTAACAACACATTTCCCATTACAGTCAGAAATAAAAAGAAAACATCCAAACCCTAGCGGTTATTTTCTACAATAATACTTAACCATAACAAACAAGAGATACAGCCTTGCTCCAGTCGCTCCCTGTTTTCAGTTTTAAATGCCGTCCTAAAAAACACACCAAGTAAACACCGGGAAACTCACCCAGATGGGAACACGCCCCCCCCCCCCAGGGTCAGTAATCCATCCCTAGGAACAATGGTTAATGTTCTAATGGGTTCTAAACGACTTCATTACTGAAGTACTAGAAGTGGAATTAGTCCATTACCAGCAACTAAACCCTTACACAGTGTAGAACCATCCCCACTGTGTTCAACAGAGGTGATGGAGGAGCTGCAGGAGTTTGCCTCTCAGACCATTTCTGCTGACTGGTGGCATATACTCCTGTCTCATGCTCACCACTCAGGCCCTGCGGATGTCCCGGGGAAAATGGAGAAGGAATAATGCGGATATCCCGTCATAGTCTGCCTGTTCGTCTGCCTTCATATTGCCAGAGTAGATAAAGGTTAGGAAATAAATCCCAGTCATTATCAAGCAGTCCCACACTGGGTGAGTGGAGCATCATGTGACCACAGGCCATGAGTCTGTGCGAGTGTCATGTCCTCCGCTGACTGAGCAGGGAGAATGAGGTGACCGTGTGTCCCGCGGGACTGCAAACCCTTCAAGTCCCTCGTCCCACATATTGAGGCGGTGTCCTGCGTTTTGATGGTTTTCAAAGTCGAGACCACTGCGGTAGAGATGTTTTTATACACTGGCTGTGAAGCGAGCATGGAGCGCGGTAATCACTGGTCTGGGTTTGATCAAAGTGTGGGTCAAACGCAGGTTAACCGGTCCTGCGACGCCCAACAGGAAAAGAAATTACGAGTCCCCAGAAAGTCAAAAGCTATGCAGATTTAGGCAGAATGTGCTGCGCTATACCCAAATAAAAGGGAATGCCACTATAACGAAGGCCAGGCAAAACGTATAGCTGGCTGGGGGGCACGAGTGGAATACCACAAGATGCATGTGACAATGTTTATTTTTCAATTTAGAAGCATGAATCCAAATCGCTATTGGTAATGCGTCCCACATAACGTGTCCTACACAAACATGCTCTCAGTCCTGCATTTGGTTTGTTGTGATCTGGTTAGCCTCAGCGGGAAACCAAAGCACTTTAACGTGCACTATATCCTCACCGTGGTGCACACCACGTACACTATAGCACCCTTAAGTGCACTACCGCACCGCCACATGCATTGTTCTCCTCGATCAGCGTGTACCGTGTCAATGGGGTAAGCATCACAGGAGGAGGAGCACACTGCCTGACAACCCTCTGGTTGCTGCTTTGATCCCTGGCTCCTCCCAGTGACGTCTCCAGTTGAAGAACAAGACACCGAACCATATCAGTGAAGGAATGCGTGTATGAATGGAGGAAAGTGAGGCACTGATTATGAAGCTGAATCACCTGTTGAGACAACACAACCAGACAGCAAAGCACAACCACGAGCATCGCCATAGCCCAGCACTCCTACCATGGCCAGACTCGCTGCTACTTCTGAGCGCAAACCACAGACACACGACTCCAGAAGTGGATTTGGAAAGTTTTGCAGTGGGTAAACAAAGTTGGAATCAGAATGTTTGTATTTAATAAGGTCCCCTGCGAGACCACTTGGGCATCAGAGTGTGACCCTGTGGCTCAGTGTGTTACTGAACACAGGGGCGCATGGGGGGCTAAGGGTTAACCAACTAGATCCACTGGCAGTTACCTTTACTGTGTGTGATTCTGGTTCACTATAGTACACAATACTAAAGGATGCCAAGGATGCACCCACAGAATGAGACAATATGAAAATATTACTGGATATACAATTATTACTTTTCATAAACTGTATAGAGGCATTCCTGTGAGGAGTGTTAAGTCTAGTTATTTAGCGTGTTATTCACTCTTTGCAAGGCTAGTGCAATATGTTTCATTACATCAATGATATGTTACTAAGATCATTAAAAGAGTATACCATAAGCACATAACTACAAACAAAATGTTTCATGACTGCGTAGTTAACCACATCCATGTTGTCACAAAGACAGCAGTGAGGGTAAGAGAGGGAGAGTGTGAGAGAGGGAGAGTGTGAGAGAGCTGCATCTCAAACCAATGTTCCTTTCCAAAATAAAACACGAGGCTACCTGTTTACAAAGGACAGAGTTTTCATCCTACTTGAGAGCCCAGCCTGTCTGATCAGCAGATAGACCGTTACCTTCAATGGCCCAAACTTCCATTGTTGTTGATGACAGATGAAGACAAGCCTCCTGCAGAGAAGCAGGAGACTTAGCAGGAGAGTTACTTCAATGTCTGCCTCGCAATCACAACTTTCACAAGGGGAAAATAATCAAAATAATCCTATGGATGGATTCTGCTAAACGAAACCGCAGGATGTCTGTTTCTGTGTCTGAAATGCTTTAATGTGCTTTTGGACAACAAAAAGTACAATCTACAACACTGAGGAAACCTTTTAGTAGATCACAACATGACATGTTTCAAAGAGAAAACAACACAAAAGACAATGCAGATCAAATGCATTTATAGAGATATGTGTTTCCAAAAGGGATTTGTGTATTTTAAGAGGTCCAGTAGCTATGAATAGTTTGGTTTATTGTATATATTTAAGCTACCTTAACCAGGTCTAGACTTAAAACTGAAAAATAATTGGGGGATTAACTCATTTACTGATAAACGAAAGGAGATTAAGGAAATATTAAGAGGTTAACACACATATTTATATTTCAACACATTTGCAATGCCAACAGAAGCAAACCAGTTTTATTTGGACGCCATGCTGGCATTATTTCAACTGTAAACTAATACAAGTAACTACATGCCAATCTGTTAATACCATTCTGCCAATGGAACAAATATTTCAATGCCATGTGTATTCATTTTAGATCCGTCACATAAATCACTGCATGACATAGAATATCAATAATGGCGAAATCCCCCATTTAAATGCATACCGATGCCATGTATTATTTTGGATTATCTCCCAAATAACTAAAAATATAACTCCAAAATAACTAGGTTCGCCAACCTTTGCGAGCTACCAAGCCAACACCAACACTGCCGTTCAGTCATGGGCAAAACGCATCATAAAACGTTCCCATTCAGCTCTGGTAGCCGCTTCAATATTTTTGCAAAGATGCTTAATTTCAGTATTTCCTTGCGCTACACTGATATTCAATAGCGTCTTTAAGATAGTCCTGCAAATTATTGAACATTTTGTTGTTCTTACGGTAACAACTTTGTAGACAACATGGTAGGCTCTTATACTCTTAAAATCCACAGCAGTTGTATATGACTTATTTTTTTTATTAGATTTTCTACTTCTGATTTCTTGTCTCGTTTGGATGATACACTGACACATACCAACACTGGAAATGTACAGATGCATAGTTTGAGCGAGGACACCTAGTGGTGGAGGACTTCTGGATCAGAAACAATGTTAGTCCCTGAAATGGGCAAGGCATGAAAGACAGCGAACGGCGGTCATTAGGTCTTTCCATGGTTGTTAAACAGATGAGACTTTTTGGCTTTTATTTCTATCCAATAAACACATACTGTGATCATATTGTTAAATGTGTTTGCATTTTTAATTTGTGTATCTGTCATCCCACCTGTACCTCGGGTATCTCACCTGTACCTCACCTGTACCTCACCTGTACCTCACCTGTACCTCACCTGTATCTCACCTGTATCTCACCTGTGTCTCATTTGCATCTCAGCCGTGCCTCATCTGCATCTCAGCTGCAGCTCACCTGTACCTCACCTGTACCTCATGTGTACCTCACCTGTATCTCACCTGCATCTTACGTGTGTCTCACCTGTACCTCACCTGTATCTCACCTGCATCTTACGTGTGTCTCACCTGTACCTCACCTGTATCTCACCTGCATCTTACGTGTGTCTCACCTGTATCCCACCTGTACCTCACGTGTACCTCACCTGTATCTCACCTGTTTCCCACCTGTACCTCACGTGTACCTCACCTGAATCGCACCTGTATCTCACCTGCATCTTACGTGTGTCTCACCTGTACCTCACCTGTATCTCACCTGCATCTCACCTGTGTAGGTGTAAGATCGACGAGGAGGTGACCCACAAGGCGTGGCTGAACCGCTCCAACATCCTGTTCACGGGGCGGGACAAGTGGTCGCTGGACAAGCGCGTGTCGCTGGTCAAAGGCAACACCAGCCACTTCTCCATCCAGATCGACCAGGTGCAGGTGGCCGACGAGGGGCCCTACACCTGCTCCTTCCAGGCCAACAGCAAGCCCCGCTCTGCTCACGTATACCTCATAGTACAAGGTAGGTTACCTCAGAGTACACCGTGCGCTGTCCACCACTTTAATAGTCCCAGCTGGGAGATGAGACCAAAGGTAGCCAAAGTCAAACTGTAGCCCAGCCCCAGGATGAAAACAAATGATGATGTATATACTGTATGCATTTACATTGTATGTATATGTATATTTGCCTGCCATCGGCTGGGGTGTCATCTGTCGGTGGGTGCACGAGATGGATGTTGTGCGTTCTTTATTTAAATTCACTTCTGTCTCGCCTCCGCTGCAATCTCACATCTAATCACCGCACTGAGGTGGCGGGTTTCGCCACACCACCAGCAACAGACGGGAGAGAGGAGAGGATTCTTCAACGTCCGGATGAGGAAAAGCGATCTGGGGTCAAGGCTCATTAAAAGCAATGATAATCGGCCATTTAAATTCAATCCAACTTGTTATCAAATTAACGAGCAGAAAGGTGCTCTTAGAAAACAGTGGAAGTTTCAGGAAAACTATTCATAGTTTCCATTAGGGGAAGAGAGACGGTGTTATTGATGTTCCAAGTGCACGCTCCTGAAGGACGCACATTACATTACCAGTCCATTAAATGCATCTGGAGTAGCTGATTGGCCATAGTGTTGCACATAAACAGTCGCACACGCGCACACACTCACGCACGCACGCAGGCTCGCGGGCAGGCCCACACAATCCCGCACCCACACACACACACAAACATGATTAATCTACCGCCCGGCTTCCCCTGCCTCTTGTTCAAAACACCAACACCGTGTTCCGAACAATGGCGGCAGGCCTCATGAATAATTCCTGAGTGAGTCAGGGGTTAAAGGTGGCTCTCTCTCGTCTCCCAGTGCCGGCGAGGATCGTCAACGTGTCCCGGGACGTGTCGGTGAACGAGGGCGACAACGTCAACCTGTTCTGCCTGGCGGTGGGACGGCCCGAGCCCACCGTCACCTGGAAGGACCAGAAATGTAAGACCACGACGGCGTCGCTCTCTGGCGCGCGTGTGCTCACCCTCACCCTCTCATCGCCTGGTCCTGTCGTGCCCCTCATTGTCTCACCCTCCCACCCTGTCGCCTCTCATCCGCTCGCCCTCCCGTCGCGTCGCCCCTCATGCTCTCGCCCGCTCATCTTTTCAGCCTCTCATCCCGTCTCGCCCTTTTATCTTCTCACCCCCCCCCTCACCTCTCACCCTCTCACCTTCCCGTCCTCTCAACCTCTTGCTCCCTCAACTGTCTTTGTTCCATTCTGTCGTCCTCTCGGCATCTCGTCCTTTCACCCCTCCCACCCTCTCACCCTCCAATCTCCTCACCTCTCAACCTCCCCACCTCTCACACCCTCATCATCTCACCCTCTCATCCTCCCACCCACTCACATCCTCATCCTCTCACCTCTCAACCCTCTCACCGCCTTGTTCTCTCACCCCCTCATCCTCGTGTTCTCTCAGCCTTACATCCGCCATGCCCGTCCATACTCTCAACCTCTCACCCTCTTACGTGTGAATCTCATTTCCAAAGGCTCCCCCTCAGTCTCCCACCCTCTCATCGCAGTGTATATGCACATACTGCCTCCGCCACTGTTTCATGTCCGTGATGCGATTCCGGCGTGTTTCCTCCCACGCGGTGTGTAATTATGCCCGGGCGTCGGCGGTAATCGTCAGCATCTGTCTTGGTCCGCGCCGTCGACAGCCACCACAACGCCCGGCTGGCCCACGGCTACGTTTGTCATTGAGTCTGTTATTTATAGTTTCCATCACCGTCACGCGCTGAATCTGAATCGGACCAGCGCCTGATAGATGAAGAGGAAAATGTCTGCCTCTCCCGCGCACCAATCTTTTTCTATTCCCGGGTCGCCTCCCAGCTGTCCGTGTGTCTGCTGATGTCCGCAGTCAGTCATCTGAGTGTGCGCGCGCGGCGCGTGTGTTAAGTGCTGCGGTTTATGGGATAGTAACCGTGCAGCCTACGAGATGGATGTGTCAGGTTGTTAGCTTGGCTAATTGGTAGATATTGGATGAACTGCTGCTTTATGTCACCAAGCCTTTCAGCACAGCACTTCTTGGCTGACGGCAGGACCTTGAGTGGGATGTTCTCAATAAGAGCCATTTGTCACGTTAAGTCACCGCCTCGACACGGATGTCGCAGCAGCTCCATCCAGACGCACGTGGGCTGACACCCCGGGTTGTCGGGTTTGGAGCGACCCCAGTCAGCCTGTCTGCAGCTGGTTAAGGACCAGAGCAGGAGATTTGGACAACCATAGGAGCCAGGAAGCTCGCGCGTGTCATGTGGTGAGATGTGATGGTTATGAGGTTGAAGGAGGTTGGTTGAAGTGGGACTTTAGGTTGGATTCTGGATTGTGGTATTTCTCCTCTCGGAGTGCTGGCTTGTTCCATTGGTAGGCTGGTTCAATGTTTGGAGACTTTGGTTGCTGATTGGTTGGATGTTCAGCCAGCCCAGTGGTATCTGAGTTGGATGTTGGTTTTGTTGGTTCGTTGGATAATTGCATGATTATAATACAGTGTATTTACGTAATAGCGTAATATAGACAATTGATGTACAGAAAGCAATGTTACAACTCCACACCAGTCAGTGGTGGATGTCTGTGCTCGGAGACGTGCTGGAGGTACTCTTGTAGCCCCTGTAGTGGGCGTCTGTGCTAAGCGCTGGCTGAGTAGACGTGAGAGAGCGATCCATCTACTTGTACTGTCGAGCGGTTACACCATTGATAGAAGCTGCACACACACGTGAAGACACGCATGCACGCGCAGCACAGGAATGACATTTCTGCTTACACTCCCAACAACCACGCACGCACAAACACCAACAAACACAAACACAAACACCTCTGTGCTGTGCCTTAAGCAAATTGTCCTGTGCACAAAAGCAAACACACATAAACACACACACACACACACACACACACACACACACACACACACACACACACACACACACACACACACGCACACTTCTCCTGTGTCAGCAGTAATTCTCACCTCACACATCTTCCAACTACCACTCTCTTTCTCCTTCTCCTCCCCCTCCTCTTCTCCCCTCCCCCAGAACATCAGAGAGGGGGAGAGAGACAGAGTGATACATAGGGAGAACGAGTAAGGAAGAGAGAGGGAGGGAAAAGGACTGAAACAGTGAGAGTTAAATAGAGAGAGGAGTTGCCGCAGTTTCCATTACACTGGATCACAACGTGTGAGTGTGTGTGTGGGTGTGTGTGAGTGTGTGTGTATGTCGCAGCCATCTGTTCTCATTACTCAGAGACTACTATCCACACACACACACACACACACACACACACACACACACACACACAAACCTGCAGCCCCATAGACGGCCATAGGAACACCCAAAACCCTCCTGCCTCACTCGAACGGTCATATTCCAACATCTGTCACTCATTGCAATGTTTAAAAATTTGAATATGAATTCCATGAAGATGATAACTTTATATGAAGCCTGACAGACAATGGCTGTCAGGCCTAAATGTTTCTTACGTTTTAAATAAAAGACAGAACTTTCTCACCCTAACTCACTCCCAAACCCTCACTCCTACTCTCTCTTTAAAATATTGTCCATTCGTAAAGTCTAGACTCTCATGGTGCAGGCTGGCTAGCACACTTAAGATCAGTGATGTTTCACCCTGCTCGCTCTTTATCCCAGTGATGGTTAGCCCTCTGCTAGCTCTTTATCCCAGTGATGGTTAGCCCTCTGCTAGCTCTTTATCCCAGTGATGGTTAGCCCTCTGCTAGCTATTAATCCCAGTGATGGTTAGCCCTCTGCTTGCTATTAATCCCAGTGATGGTTAGCCCTCTGCTAGCTCTTTATCCCAGTGATGGTTAGCCCTCTGCTAGCTCTTTATCTCAGTGATGGTTAGCCCTCTACTAGCTGTTTATCCCAGTGATGGTTGGCCCTCTGCTAGCTGTTTATCCCAGTGATGGTTAGCCCTCTGCTCGCTCTTTATCCCAGTGATGGTTAGCCCTCTGCTAGCTCTTTATCCCAGTGATGGTTAGCCCTCTGCTAGCTCTTTATCTCAGTGATGGTTAGCCCTCTGCTTGCTATTTATCCCAGTGATGGTTAACCCTCTGCTTGCTATTAATCCCAGTGATGGTTAACCCTCTGCTTGCTATTTATCCCAGTGATGGTTGGCCCTCTGCTAGCTCTTTATTCCAGTGATGGTTAGCCCTCTGCTTGCTATTTATCCCAGTGATCGTTGGCCCTCTGCTAGCTGTTATCCCAGTGATGGTTAGCCCTCTGCTAGCTCTTTATCCCAGTGATGGTTAGCCTCCTGCTAGCTCATTAGCTACTTCAGAACTAAAGTTATCACGCCCCATGAGATAGTTCTTCCGGTATTTAATTAAAAGTATCATAGTTCTCCATTTAAAATAGCTGTTGTCGAATGGCGCGGTAGGGAAAGTAATTTCCCGCTGCGACCTCCTTTTTTCCCGCCATTTTCTCCAGCTCAGCGGTCCCGCTAATAATCCTCCCGTATAATCTCCAATTAGCTCCGCGCGCTAATCTGTGACAGGAGCTAGCGTCGCGTTTAGTGTCTTCTTTATGTGTGTTTGCGTCGGCATCACTAAAAAACTCCCGCCCGAGTGTCTGTGGCCGGGAGGTGAGGCGAGTGAGGAGAGGTGGGGGGGGGTGTTTTAAAAGCCAATCGTAAATGTGCTGGGTTTCCTTGTTAGCGGTGAGATTACGTATTGTGTGGCGTTCCATAGCCTGACTCCTTTAATAGGCTGGATGAGCACGAGGAGAGGGAAGACGAGAGCGCGAGGAGAAGAGAGTGAGTAGAGGCAAGAGAGGAGAGGATAGATGAGAAAAAGAGAGAGAGAGAGAGCGCCGGAGAGTACAGATGAGAAAGAAAAGAGGAGAGAGGAGAACAGGAAAGACGGCGGAGAGGAGGAAGACTTAATGGCTTCACAGGCGATGCGACAGCTTGGAGCGATTCTCCATTTCTCTTCCTTACCCTGTTCACTCTCGTCTCTGTGGTTTTCCTCTCTCTCCATCCCTCCATCCTGTCACCCTAATAGCCCCTGTGGCATCCCCCCCAGACAGCACCATAACTCCTTCCTGGTTCCTCCACCGCGGGCTCTGTGGTGGAGAAGGCCGGTTCCTCCACCCACCGCGGGCTCTGTGGTGGAGAAGGCCGGTTCCTCCACCCACCGCGGGCTCTGTGGTGGAGAAGGCCGGTTCCTCCACCCACCGCGGGCTCTGTGGTGGAGAAGGCCGGTTCCTCCACCCACCGCGGGCTCTGTGGTGGAGCAGGCCGGTTCCTCCACCCACCGCGGGCTCTGTGGTGGAGCAGGCCGGTTCCTCCACCCACCGCGGGCTCTGTGGTGGAGCAGGCCGGTTCCTCCACCCACCGCGGGCTCTGTGGTGGAGCAGGCCTGTTCCTCCACCCACCGCGGGCTCTGTGGTGGAGCAGGCCGGTTCCTCCACCCACCGCGGGCTCTGTGGTGGAGCAGGCCGGTTCCTCCACCCACCGCGGGCTCTGTGGTGGAGCAGGCCGGTTCCTCCACCCACCGCGGGCTCTGTGGTGGAGCAGGCCGGTTCCTCCACCCACCGCGGGCTCTGTGGTGGAGCAGGCCGGTTCCTCCACCCAGCACAAGCTCTGTTGCGGGGGGAAGCAGACTGCTGGTGTTGGAGGAGCAAGAAATGTACTACCACCACCGACGTGCCAGACAGAATAATTCTCAATCAGGCACCCCTGAGAGTTTGTCAACACCAGACACCAGACTCATACTATGCTCTCACCCCATCTCCCCTGCCGAGTCACACCTGCTAGCTACGCTCTCATTTCCTGCGAGAATGTACTGGTAATTATGTTGTTCCTGTCAATTCACTTTGTCCCCATACTGTCACACAATGATTAAATACTTTCGCCACACATGCACACACCGACAACCCCAACGCATTCACAGACCTGCCACGCACCGCACACGCTAATAACGACACGATGATTATTAAAAGAGTTAAATAAACAGAGGCAATGTGTTTTTCGAACCTGTCTCTCACGAGGGCGAATTCAACGTGTTGGGCTAACAAGTGCAGGTACGCTGGTGTGCTGCCCCTGTTTCTGATTGGCCGGTGCGTGCTGGGGAATGTTCGTACATAGCTTGCATAGTTACTGAATATCGGATGGACCCCTGATGCTGGGGAACATGGCGGCGGTCGGTGACGAAAACCAATGCAAAAGCTGGATTAAATAATCATGGCGAGGGGGGGGGGGGGGGGGGACGCAGTCCCAGCAGCGACAGCCTGTTTCTACAGGATACTGTTGCCGCTTCAACTGTGTAACAAATGTTTGTCAAAACACGAAGCTATTCTAAGGTACTGTGCCACGCGAGTCAACCTGCGATATTTGTGGTGCAATCGAATTTAGCACTAGAAACTAGCACAACTGCTGGTTTGAGGCTAACGAGTGGTTACTAAGGACTCGGGGAGGACTTTACGCAACGCTGGTGCAACCCGGTCCTAATCAGGGGTTTGGCCCGAGCCCCTGCACCCCGAGTCTCCCGCGGCTGTGGCACACATTCCCTCGGGTATCGGCGTCCGGTCTGGCACGCGCGCGCCCCCGCTAGCTTCAGCATCGCAGAGCTCTGCCAACGGCCGGCGCAGCGCTCCGGCTGGGTGACCGCCATGTCTCATGAACATCCATCAGCAGTGAGCACGCTTCAACGACCTGCTAATGCACACGCGCATGCTGGGGCCCAGGAAGCCTAACCCCCCCCCCCCACCCCCCCAAAAAAAAAAAGTATACCCATGGGTTCAACCCACCCCCCCCCCCCTTCCACGAACATCTGCATGACCCGCGCGGTGACCTGTGACCTTGACCTTGCCCGCCGCAGATGGCCTGGTGAGCGAGGGCGAGTTCCTGGACATCACGGAGATCCGGCGCCAGCAGGGCGAGGACTTCGAGTGCATCACCAACAACGGCGTGGCGCCGCCCGACACCCACAAGGTCAAGGTCATCGTGAACTGTGAGTCCCTGCCCCAGCGTCACGGTCAACACACACACACACACATGCTAACAACAGGCCGATCCCCCGGGCTGCAGCCCAACCTGTTAATGAAATATGCAAATAGGTATGCTAATTGTGTGGTGATGTCATCCTCCCCCATCGCCACCAAGATGCCCCCTCCATCACGGACGTGAAGAATATGCCAGCCCAGCTGGGCAAGATGGCCGTGCTGCGGTGTGAGGCCATGGCCGTGCCCACCGCTGCCTTCGAGTGGTACCGCGACGAGCGCAGGTTAGCTATCCAAACCGCCGGCGACCCCGTCAGTAGCAAGCGGTGAGCGTTAGCGCAACGTGTCGCTCGGTAGGACTCGCACGAGTGGTGAGTGGTCGATGCTAGCACAGAATGGGCGACAGCTAGCATAGCAATGAGCGATAGCACGGCAAAAAACACTCAACACAACAATTAGCACTAGCTGGAAATATGAGCGTCACAGCCCACTAGCGGTAAATACTAGCGGTGAGCACCAGTGCTAGCATAGCAGAGAGCAATAGCGTGACTAGAGTGAGTGGATACATCTTCACACTTGTCTCCCCCTCAGGCCGGTGGAGGGCGACAGCACCCTGAGGATTAAGAACGAGAATACACGCTCCCTGCTACTCTTCAATAACGTGACGGAGAAACACTTTGGGAATTACACTTGCCTCGCCTACAATCGTCTGGGGGCCAGCAATGCTAGCATGCTGCTATTCAGTATGTGTACACACACACACTCACACACACTCCACGCGAACAAATACACAGAGTCTGTGTTCTCTACTCTTGTCCTATTCTCATTGTTTTGTCTTCCCTCTCTCCCCTTTCCCCCCTCCTCTCTCTCTCTCTCTCTCTCTCTCTCTCTCTCTCTCTCTCTCTCTCTCTCTCTCTCTCTCTCTCTCTCCCTCTCTCTCTCTCTGCCTCTCTCACTACTCTCTTGCTCTCTCTCTCAGGGCCGGGGGCGGTCTACGGGCGAGGGACGGTCCACCATGTTGGTGTGTTCAGTGCGGGGGTTGCCGCGGTGATCTCTCTCTCCGTCTCGGTGCTCGGCATGTAAACAACCACGCCCCCCCCCACACCTTAACCCCGCCCCAGCCCCGCCCCTTCTTCTGCCAAAACTCCACCCCTCACCCCAACCTCACCTCCTACTCACCTTAACCCCCACCCCCCCTCCCCCCAACCCAACCTCCACCTCCTCCACCTCCTCCTCCTCCTCACCCGGTCCCCTCCCTCCTCCCAGTGTGGAGACGTCAGAGGAGACGGAGGAGGTGGAGGACGAGGAGGAGTTGTGAACCCGTCACTGTGAACTAAGAGAATATAAGAATATGCATTAATCCAGGAGCCATCGAAACATCGCTACACAAACTATGAACCTTGACCCCCACCTGGCCATTGTCCCACCTGGCCGTTGCCTCACCTGGTCTGGTCTCACTTGGTCTCAACTGGTCTGGCCTAACCCCAGACCATCTGCACCAACTGTCTCTTTCTCTCTCTCTCGCTCTCTCTCCCTCTCTCACTCTGTCTCTCTCTCTCTCTCTCCATCTTTTTTGTCTGTTCCTTAATTTGACTTTTTGCTCTCTCTCTCTCTCTCTCTCTTTCTCACTCTATCTTTCATTTTTCCACGCGTGTCATTGTTGTCGATGTGTGTAAATTAATGATGATTATTGTGTTGTTGATCAATGAGATAAAAGATATTCTAACACCCACGGGCCATATGTTATGTAATATAATAATATGAGATGATGACATGATGTACACTAACTGACTTCCATGCTCTGCCTTATGGAAATGATTCTTAAAGTGGGCGTGGCTTCCTATGATCACATCAGGTCATGTGACCTCTCGAGAGTTGCCTGCCAGGCACACACACACAAACACACACACACAAACACACACACACACACACACACACACATAGATTTTTAAAAAAGCACACACACACATACATTCCAAGAAACAGATACACATGTGCGTGTGTAGACCACACTCACACACACACACACACACACACACACACACACACACACACACACTCACACACACACACACACACACACACACACACACACACACTCACTCACTCACACACACACACACACACACACACTCACACACACACACACACTCACACACACACTCACACACACACACACACACACACTCACTCACTCACACACACACACACACACACACACACACACACACACACACACACACACACACACACACACACACACACACACTCACACACTCACACACACTCACTCACACACACACACACACACACACACACACACACACACACACACACACACACACACACACGATGCTGGCTAGAGGCTGGTGCGGTACCACGCTGCTGCCAATGATGTCAAAATGTACCAAGAAGGGGGGGGGGAGGGGGAGTCAGCACCCTGTCAGAGGAGAGGGGGGTCGCATGTGTGGCGGACCCCCACCACCACCACCACCACCACCACCACCCCCCCCCCCCCCCCACCCACACCCCACCCCCCCCCCGCCTCAACCCCTCCTCTTCTTCATCGCTTGTGGTCCCTGTTCCTCTCCAATGTAAATATGCACAGTTCACACAAACAACATTACCCATAAGTCTCTGCTTCCCCCCCACCCCACCCCCCCTTGTGTGGCTTGTTGATAGCATGTACTGGTTAGAGATGTTGTGACACCCCCCCCCCTCCCCCCGCCCCCACCTCACCCCACCTCACCCCCCTCTGTGTCTGTTTGTTCTCTGCAAGATTATCTGCTTCTTCTTTGTTGGTGTGAATAATATTGATAATAATACTACCATGAGAACAAGGACAATGACGATGAGGATGATTACGATGATGATGCTCATGATGACAGCTAAGATGATGATTATGATGATGATGATGATGATGGTTATGATGATGACAGTTAAGATGATGATGATGATGATGATGATGAGGATGATTATGAAGACAATGATGATGATGATGATGATGATGATGGTGATGATGATGACAGTTAAGATGATGATGATTATGATGGTGATGATGGTGATGATGAGGATGATTATGAAGACGATGATGGTGATGATGATGATGTGTGTCCATGAAGTATTATTAATGAGTAACTTTGAAGAGTTCATCTGTGATCGTGCCACGCTTTGTGAGGCGGGACAAAAGCTGAGTTCTTTTTGTACTTTTTTGCTGAGGAGGCTGTGTTCTGACGTATGTGTGTGTGGGTGTGTGTGTGTGTGTGTTCAAAGTGATGTGCTCGCTCTTTCTCTAACCACACACTCCTCACGCTTCCACAGACTCGACTCTTGTGTTCCCCCACACCGGGAGCCATCACTGGTGGTGTAACGTATGATTTGTAACCTTTACTGTGTTTGACCTCCCCGGGAGCGTGTCCTCATGCTCACGTCGAACCCGCCGCCGGCGCTTCAAACAGAAAGACCCGCGTCCAGCGCGTGGCCTTGGTCGCCACGGCAACCAACCACCTGGGGTTGCCCCCCCCCTCCCCCTCCCCCCCAGACGACCCACGCTAGTCGAACTCAGAGTCGACCCCCGACGCCCCTCCCCCGACGCCACCCCCACCACCACCACCCGCCCCCCCAGTACAGTGACACTGGCGTCTCCGGGGGCTCGTAGGTCACGACCCCTGCGTGACCCTCTGACTGGGGGGGGGGGGGGGAGGGGCATTGTTTAGTCATCCGGACGTGTCCGTGTGTGTGTGGGATTTTACTTTCTCAAGCAGCAATAACTCCTGACTCTGCCATGCTGGGACCCTGCTGTGGTGTCTGTACTCTGAGAGCTCCCTTTCTATTGGCCTCCCGGGCGGCCAATCACAGCGCGCTTGTGCACGTATCACCTCGCTTCATAGATAAGGATGGATCCAAATACTCCAAGCACAAGAGACATCCCTGCTCTCTCTCTCCCTCTCTCCCTAGCTCTCTCTCTCTCTCTCTCTCCCTCTCTCTTTCCTCTCTCTCTTTCTCTCTCTCTCTCCCTCAGTGTGTTAATGTGTATGTACATAATCTGTCCCTGCTGTCCGTTCTCCTGTCGCACGTCAATGTTATGGTGGATTTTAAAGAAAAGAAACAAAAACGAAATGTCTGGAGTTGGTGTCAACGTTCATGGGGGGGAAGAGGGTGCACTCAACCGTGGACACGCACACACACATGACACATACACATACTACACATACTGCACACACTGACACGTTCACTCACGTGCACACTGGCACACACAAGCACACACACACGTGACACAAAAAAAACACGCAACTGCGCAAACTTCACAAAAACACATCAACACGTCCAGACAAACACACACACACACACACACACACACACACACACTCCTGACAGGGTCCTTGTCTACCTGACCTGATGAACGGGTCAACTGAGGTCAGCGAGACGTGAGAGGAAGAGAGAAGGAGAAGAGAGAATGAAAGAGGACAAGCGAGGGAGGGAGGGAGGGAGGGAGGGAGGGGAGAGAGAGAGAGGGAGGGAGGGGAGAAACAGAGACCCCGATTCTCGCAGCTCTCGTTAACCATAAGATCCGAGAGGACTCCCCCCGGAGACGCCTGGTAGCCTGACACCGCTAGCGTGAGCATCGCTGAGATCACAAACTGTCTGGCCTACTTAGCGCGTATAAATAACGGCAATGCTGCCGTCGCTGAGCCACATTTACAGCAGCGTAACGAACCCTCTGTGCCCCCCCCCCCCCCCCGCCCGGCCTCGCGAGAAGCGCGTCGCGCTGAGAAAAAAAAACAGACACACACTCCGCGCCGACGACAGAGTCATGATGAAGTTAGCGGCCGAGGAGTTTCTGCTTTTAAAAACACACCTTTTCCCTCCCCAAGAGAACGGTGACGGGCGAGTCTGGTGCGGACATCGATTCGGTGAGTCCGCGGGTTGCCAGCCGTGAACGGGAGCCGTTGGGACGAAGAATAATAGAGAAATCACTAAAGTCGCGGCGGGTGTTCACTCATGTTTATAAGCAGGGTTTGGTGGGGGAGAGAACGGCCCTTAATGAGTGCCCGGTGTGCTGAGGGCTTGGGGTCTTTCACTAGAGATATAATGTGATTAGAAAGTCTTTTCGCCGCCCCCCCCCCTCCCTCACCCCACCCCCCTCCTCCCCCCTGCAAGGGAAACAATCAAACGCTGAATCACGTCTCTTAAAACAGTGCCAGGGTGTGACGGCGCTGGGTTCGATCCCGAACCCATAGGAACGCGGGGGTCTCTCTCTCTCACTCTCTCTCCAAAAACACCACCGACACACACGTTCACTTCAGAACCGAGCGGCTAATCGATAGCCTCTGGACTGAGCCGTTTCAGAACAGAGCAATTTCTCCCCGCTGGCTCCTCGCGGGTTCCCAGCAGCCGATTGATCGGGTGTCCATAGCTGAGTGGGGCGGAGCGATCCATCATGGCTGATACACCACTTCTCTAATTGTCCATCGATTCCCCCGACCGCGCTCCCGTGGCCCGGGGAAGGGGGAACGGGGGGCGGTTCCGCCAGAACAGTAAACTGTGTGTTCTGCGCGCCGTCGTCGACACGGAGAAGCGGTTATAATTATTACCCCGTCGCCCCGGCCGTGTCCCCCCCGACCCCCCCCCCCCCCCCCCCAAACTGAGGATTTACCGGCGGCCCCAGCGTGGCGTTCTGAACGGCGCTCAATTAAATGATCAAGGAGGGGTTTGGGGTTCGGGGGGGGTGGGGGGGGGGGGGGGGTGTTTAGAGGTGGTCACGGGGTGTCTGTGGACAGGGATGGACATGGGAAGGATTATCATCATTATTATGATTTCGGGGGATTGGTGCCGCCTACAGCTCAGCCCCCTGATTGGAAAAAGCATTTCCAAATGTGTCGACGTTGTTTGTAACTGGCGGTAATCAAGTCTCCGAAAACATTTGGTGGCATTTCGCCCACAGCGGGTGGTATAATTTGCGGTTGAAGTCAGGCGATCAGCTCATGCCTTGTTTGGTGGGCGCCGTGGTGTACAGGCCTCGATTTATACGCTGAGCATGTTTGTCTCTTGGAGCCATAATGTACGTCTGGAGAGAAATCTCTGTACAGTGAAGGTTTTTGAAAAAACTTCAAAGATCTTCTTCTAAATAACCACAGGTGCACATGACACACAGCTTGATGCACAAGCATCATGGATGCGTCTCAACATTGAGAGGAGTTTTTTTGATTGCTCAAGAAATTGCCGTGTTATGCCAAAATCAAAATATGGAAATCAGGGAACATTATTCTATGAATCCCACGTCAGCCTCAGAAGGTGCCAAGAACTGACAGCTTGCCATGGACAGAGAGGACATCTCCCTAAAGAAGTGCAGCAGGCGTTATGTCGATAGCTCAGCCGATGATGTCACAGTGTCAGTTACAAAAAGTGCTCAGTTTCAGCCAGAGGCACCACTTCGCCTGCAGGGGGCGCTGAATCACTCAGAAACGGCGTGTACTATAAAAACCATGACTGATTCACTCCAAATCGCTTGGGAAGAATTATCTCATCACCCCCTACCTGGGAAAAAATCACGGGGGAAAGGTCGGTCACTGGGGTAAGGCCAGCGTGTGAGCTGGGTATCCCTTTAGTGGCTGCTAGACGTCCGCGTTTTTTTTTTAAATTAAATTCTCAGTAACAGCATCCTGCCTAAGTGTTTTCCCTTTTTCTAATGACTTTGACCATCTAGCTCAGCTGGTAGGGCACGGCATTAACACTGTCACGGTCAGTGGTTTGATTCCCACCGTCTTAATGACAATAAAAAGCATCCATCAAACGGATAGCACAGCTAATTTTGTTTTAGTGTAACAGATAGGATTTAGTGGATGCTTCCCACTCGTCGTAAAGACGTGGGGAACATTACCGCTGACCATGGCAATGTTAATGCTGTGCCCTACTAGCTGAGCCAAGCAGGACAGGTCGTCAAAAGAGGAACAATATTTTTTACCAAAGACTATAATCAAGAAAAGTAATTAAAAAAGAGTTATCCCATTAAGTCCTCTGTGAATTTTAAACCAGCAAGCATTTTAGTTTTAGTTTTAAACCTACTTTCATAGAAACATCACAGAATTGGTAGATAGTTTCTTAAGACAGAAGTACCCCAAACCACTGACCTTGGCATTGATATTTCTCTATAGCAGCTGAGCAAGACACGTGGGCTTTTCACAGGAGGGAAAAAATACAGTGTTCTTCAAAAAAAAAAAAAAAAATATATATATATATATATATATATATATATATATATATATATATATATATATATATATATGATTGAAAAATTAACTTTGGAAAAGTAGGCTAATCCAAAAAAGGAATCCATAAAAACTAACCCAAAATGTTAATAAAAAATCATATCCAAATAATATATGTCATATATTATACATCATGTATATCATTATTATTATTATTATTATTATTATTATTAGTATTATTATTATTATTAGTATTATTATTATTATTAGTATTATTATTATTATTATTATTATTATTGCTGTTATTAGTTACACATGATTATTAATCTGCTTATATTACTAATGGGACACCTGATGGATGCTCAGGGTCCTGAAGACAATGGGAACTGACAGTGTTAATGCACCACCAGTTGAGCTACAAGGGAAACCTTCACAATCATAGGGAAATCAATTTAACTTTCCCTACATTTCTTTATTATAAGCCCAAAAACATTTGTTGGTTTTCCCTCTTATTGATCCCTGGTCCCCTTTAGCTCAACGGGTGCTGTAGGTAACCGAATAAAGTGATCCAAAAGAGTCATCAAAAAAACGTGAAAAGCAAAACATTAAAAGCATTTTTACGAGTGTTTGGATTTAAACCTACTTTTATTTTAATGTGACAGATAAGATTTGGCAGACGCTTCTCAGTGTCATTAAGACAGTGTGATGTCAAAACATTGGCTGTCGTTAAATATTATGCCCTACCTGCTGAGCCAAAGCACAGCTAAAAAAAAATCCCCACATATACTAAACACATATAGTAGGGTGTCATTATTTTTTTTAACCAAAGAATATAATGAAAGAAATTAATCAAAAAAAGTGATCAAAAAAGAAAAGTCAAAAGTCTTTTGTGGCTTTAAACCGTGGTACTCTTTAAAGTGTTAAGTTTTGAACCTGCTTTAATCTAAATGTAACAGATAAAAAGTTGGTTGATGCTTTTTAGTTTCATAAGACAAAGGGAACTGAGGAACTGAGTGAGGCAGTATTATAATGATACTCACTACCGGCTGAGCTTGAGAGAGCTAGTCATTGAAAGAGGGAAAACACACATAGATGTAGGGTGTTCAAAAAAGTCATGCATAACAGTAATTTCTACCTTGAACATTTTCTACAGTAAGTGTTTGGTTTGAAACCTAGACCAGTAATGTGACACATGAGATCTGATGGATGCTCATAGGGTCCTGAGCACAGTGGGAATCGAACCACTGACCTTTGCGGTGTTAATGCACCACCAGTTGAACTAGGGAAACCTTGACAAAAACATAGAGAAAACACTAAAACATTTCCCTATACAGTACATCCCTCTTATAAACCAAAGAGACGTGTTGGTTTTCCCTCCTATTAATGTGTGGTCCCTTAATCAGCAAACATCAGTGAGAATCACAAGAATCTTTGAAATGTTTCAGAGGGTGCGGGGAACGGGAACCTTTTGAGCACAGCGAGGCCACCTCCCCGAACGAGTGCAGCAGGTTTCATGTCCGCGGTTCAATGGATGACGTCACCGTGTCAATTGCAGAAAGCGGCGAGTGAAGAGGCGGGCGCCACTCCGCCAGCCCGGGGCGCGGAGCCACACAGGAAGGGCGCCGCAGAGCCGTGACCTGCGCTGGCTCCGAATCGCTGGCAAAATCTTATCTCATCGCCCTCGACCGCCGCGCTGCCACGAATCACACAGGGGGGAGAGAAGGGCGGTCGCTGAGTGGGGGGAGGCTCTTTCTGGCTGCTAGCCCTCCTGGCCGGTCTTCATTCCTCACGATTGGTGGGGAAATCAGATGAAAGTGTAGAAGGACTGAAGGACTTTAGAGAGAGAGAGAGTGTGTGTGTATGTGTGTGTGTGTGTGCGGGGGGGGTTGTATGTGTGTGTGTGTGTGTGTGTGTATGTGTGTGTGTGTGTGTGTGTGTATGTGTGTGTGTGCGGGGGGGGGGGGGGGGTTGTGTGTGTATGTGTGTGTGTGTGTGCGGGGGGGGGGGGGGTTGTATTGTGTGTGTGTGTGTATGTGTGCGGGGGGGGGGTTGTGTATGTGTGTGTGTGCGTGTGTGTGTGAGAGCTGCTTGTTTGGCTCCCTCGCGAGGACCGCAGATAGGAAATGGAAAAGGCCAAGGGTTAAATCTGTGACCAACAGATAAGGGAACAAACTAATGAGAAGGAGATGGTGATTAAAAAAAGGATTCTTGTTCTCGTCATGACATAAACGCCGCCACACACTGCGGCCATCTCTGCCAGTGTGACCATTATGATTGGCGTAATTGAAGATAGCCTAGCTAGCCTTTAGACAGACAGACGGCTTAAATGCCACACCACCCTAATTATTGCCTGTTTGGGTGTGCATTGCATGGTGTCCGCAGTGTATGTGTGTGTGTATGTGTGTGTGTATGTGTGTGTGTATGTGTTTGTGTATGTGTGTGTGTATGTGTTTGTGTATGTGTGTGTATGTGTGTGTCTCTCCCACGCGGGCGTCGTGCTGCAGCTGTGGTGAATACCAAGCCTACGCTCCCGTGAGCCCTGCCAGCCACACACCCACAGACACGTGGATACATAAGGCAGACAGATAAGACAGAGATAGCCGGGGCCACGCCGCCACACTCCTACGACAGCGCCGTCCACACACACACACGCGCGTGCGCGGCACACACACACACGCGGCACACGCACACGTGCGGCGCGCGCACACGCACGCACGCACGCACGCACACACACACACACACACACACACACACACACGCGCACCTGGCGTGCTCCGTTGGCCAGCGAGAGCGCCCGCTCTCGCCCGCGCCCGCTCCCTCCTCCCAGTGCGCCACAGACGGCGCCGTGCTGTCAATCACGCGCCGTCTCCCTCTGGAGACGGGCGCCGCGCCAATCAACAGCGTTTCAGCCGCCATCCAGCCTCCAGCGGCGGGTAGCCCACACCCCGGGTGGCCTGATCCCACCGGCGCGGCGGAAGCGTGTCTCCCCCCCCCGCACCCCCCCCCCCCGCCAGGCGCCAGCCCACGCCTGCCGCTCCCCCGTCACTCAAACGCCCAGTAACTATCG
>JAXIVH010000002.1:3305312-3407812 GCA_036785325.1 Urophycis tenuis | reverse complement strand
TGTATATATATATATATATATATACATACATATGTATATATATATATATATATATATATATATATATATATATTATATCTTTTACATATACACACACATATATGTATGCCTATATTATTACATTTCCACCACCCACTCAATACTCAAAGCTTTCCGCGTGACTGATTTGTAAAAAATGGGTGAACAGTAAATAGTCTTACAGTCCTTGAAGGTCTTGGAGTGAATTCCTTTTCAAATATCAGCCCGTGAAATCCTTTTCTTGCTGTCTGTTGATCACGCTGTTTGTTTTTCGATGGTGTGGGTTGACACAATCTGCTTACGAGACTTTTCAAAGTCACTGAAAGAACCATTGTCTTCGCTCTTTAAATCCATTGTTTGTTTAGCTCCGGCTTCACACAAGGCCTACTGTAAAGCATCCACCCAGGGCAGCCCATCCCTCCAGCGCCATGTACACATTATTAATCTCAGCGGGCTTCTGAACGAGTCCAACCTGAGCTGTAGGCTGAGACTCTGTAGTCCAGATCTGAGGTGAATCGGGACTTTTAAACCTGGACTAGTAAAACATGAGTGAGTCCATTACATTGACATTGACAACACATTTCTGGGCGGCAAAGCCGGCTTTGTGTTTTTATTTATGAGTGACTGGTACACGTCATTAAGGAGCAGGTAGGGCTTAGGGCAACAGGTTAGGGGGTTCAAACCCACGACCATGCACCCTATACACACACACACATACTGTATATACATGTATATAAACTACTGCCGACGATACAGAATATAATCTTCATTCTCCCGAGGGGAATTTGTTCCACTCCGAAAGGTGGACAATGAAGGACAGCAGTGCAGTCATCAGAGCTACAGCACATGTGACACGTGATCCCCTCCCAGCAGACTGGACCAGTCTGCGGACGCCACCAAGCTAAACCGTATTCCACACACGCATCATGAGGTATTTCATAAAACAGCAGAACATAAACATAACATAAACGTTTCACCGAATCACATTCATTTAAAATCCAAAAGACATAGAAATAGACAGCGACGTTCAAGGTGTAAAAGAGCTTATGCAGGTCGATGGAGTATATATGTGTATATAGGCGCATATATGTCACGCACATAAAGGTATTTATTCTGAGCTAACAGGTGAGATTAGATATGGCTCCAGTGGTGTGGACTCTGTTGACAGTCCCTTTTGTCCCAACTTTGTAACACTCGGTTGTAAGGGCTAGTATCATGTGTTGGATAACCTGCTCATGGAAGTCCAGAGGCTGGAACGCCTGCCAGGGGACGGCCCTGCGCACGCGTTTACCGCTACGGAACATAAAGTCCAATAGCAAAGAGAGAAGCCCCTCATGTCCGATACAAGGGACTCTTGTTTTGACACGTCGATTTCCATTTCCTGCCTCTAATCTGGACAGGAAGTCACCATCAGATTATCAGGCAAACATGTAGAACTGTAAAACACACAATGCGCCTCTTTAAGCGCGCACCTCCTCCGTGACGCATTTCCAGAAACACACAGAAAAAACACATTTGTTTCCGTCCCGCCAAGCGAGCATCATACAGCGCTAAGATAGCTTCAGCTAGCGCCGGATAGTGGCAGATAGCATCGAGTTAGCATCAGCTAGCTATAGATACCATCAGGTAGCACTGAGATAGCACTGAGACAGCATCCAAATAGCATGGCGACAGCCACCCGTCCGCTGCTAAGCTAGCGTCAGATAGCGTTCATCTCCTCTTGTCTCTGGCTGTCCTCCGCGCCGTTAGGCTTCAGGCGACTCCAGAGACACAGCCCCACGGACCCCGCCCAGCACGCCGCCAGCCTCCTGCTGGCCCCCTGCGCCACGCTGCCCACCGACCCACGCACCCGCCGCCGACGACAGGTAGAAGATGAGCGGGGTCCAGGCAGGCGTTGAAGGTGCTGCAGAGCAGGGCCTTGTCGCGCCAGTCGGGGCTCCGCCACGTGGCGTAGCCCACCACGTGGGACACGTTGTAGGGGACGAAGCAGACGGTGAACACCAGCAGGGTGCCCAGGCGCCATGCCGATGGCGCGCAGCTTCCGCGGCGGCCGATGTGCTGCAGCCGCGACAGGATGCGGATGAAGTTGATGTAGCAGAAGCTGCAGATGAGGAAGGGGATGCAGAACATCACCAGGCACAGCTCCAGCCGCACCGGCAGGAGGATTTTGAGCTGGGCGTCCGTGAAGTTCTCGTAGCAGACGGCCTCCCGCTGGGGGAGCTCAGGGAAGTGCCTGGAGACCTCCTCGGACGACTCCGGCGACCTTTCTTCGCTGCTCCCGCCGTCGGCGTCGCTGGCGTTGCCGTGGTTGCCGTTGACGTGGGTGGGGTGGGTGGGGTTGGCGGAAGAAGGGTGCCCCCCGGTGCCGATGAAGGGCATGATGAAGACGATGCTGAGGTGGATGATGGAGAACAGCCAGAAGAACAGGCTGGCCAGCACGGCGTACAGTGGCCGGCGACGCAGCGTGTGCTGGATGGGGAAGGCCACGCCCAGGTAGCGCTCCACGCTGACGGCGGTCAGGAAGAAAGGTGCTGTTGTAGATGGTCATGTAGAAGATGAAGCCCGACAGCGGGCAGAGCACATAGGGCATCTCCCACATCATGTTGTTCATCACCTCCTGCATCTTGAAGGGCAGGAAGAGCAGAAGAGGAGGTCGGAGACGGTGAGGTTGAGCAGAAGGATGTCGATGGGCGTGGCTTTCTTGCGCACCTTGCGGCTGAAGGTGTAGAAGGCCAGCGCGTTGGCGGGGAAGCCCGTCACAAAGGCGATGACGTAGACGGAGAGGCAGATCGCCGTGTGGCACTCCTGCATGGCTGCACCGCGACGGGGAGGCGGGGTGGGCGGGCGGGGGTGCGAGGGCGAGGGAGGGGGGCACGTCGCGTCACATCCCAGCTCTCGCCGGCGGCGATGGGAGAGGCGGCGGAGCGCGACGGTGGCGGACTGCGGTGGCGGCGGCAACGCCGCGGCCAGCTCCTCGCGTCGGGCAACCGTGCGGAACAAACGGAGACGGACAGCGCCGGCTTCGTGTCACCGCTGATAAAGCGACCGCCAGGCTAGCTCCCCAGGGGGCGGCGGCGGCTCTGCCTGATGGGGGAGAGAGAACGAGAGATATTAGACGGGGGGTGGCGAGATCGCTGCCCTTCGCTCCCCGCGGCAATTGTGCGTCCAGGAGATTCATCCCAGAGCTGCTCCTCCTCATCTGTAACGCGCGGGAACCCGTGCTGCAGCCTTAGTGCCCGGGGGCCGTCTGAGGCAGTGCTCATGAGGGGCCGTGCTGGAGGAGGATCTGAGCGTTCTCTATCGGAGAGGGAGGTGTCCAGGGCTGATGGGTTTGTACAAACAGCGGTGGCGCTTATTGCTTCCCTGCGGTCATAAATACGGAACAATAAGGCCTTATCACAAATGGCCGGCTATCTGTTCTTTTACCCACAGCCAACGGGTTGTGGAAATAATGATCTTCGTAATGAATTGACGACTCACACTCAAACAGCTGTTATTGACTGCTGGCTTTTCTTCCCCCCCCCCTCCCAAAATCCCCCCCTCACTTTTATAATACGAATTCATATTCTATAATACTAATCAAATATTAATCAAGCTTTTACACCAATATGAAAACATTTGGGAGGATAAAACTGCCACAGCCACATGGGGCTCTAACTGAAGCCCCTACAGCAGGAACGTTACGGGTACACAAGTGACACACAGATCTATATTCTACACAGTCTCTTATCAGATAAAGATCACTTCTCCATGCACTGAAGGAATTGTACCGACAAACCAGACACACCTGCATTCACCAACCGCACCAACTAACAAATTACTTTGACACTTCATACACAAACGCCTGGTACTTCTGTAACCCTGTGAGAACCTTCTCCAGGGAAAAGTGCAATTTGCGTTAAACAGAATCAAATGGGATTACCTCGTGGCTCAGTGAAAAGTAACACATGCGGCGATTCGGAGCTATGGAGATTGATGCTCACTCGGCCCTTCTTGCTCACTCTCTCTGCTGCCGCCTGCAACTCTGCTGTCTGCAACACTCCCCCTGTGCAACACTCGTGCGTGCAACAGTCCCACGTCTGCCTGCCTGCTTACGCAATGCTAACCGGCACGGCCATTCCAGATAATGGACGGCATCGTTAGCCCAGATATCCGGCTGCCGGCAGAACCGCGGTTTCCGTGACGACGGGCGGCCGCTGGGACCGGGGGTGGGGTGGGGTGGGTGGGTGGGTGGTGGGGGGTCCGGCGGTCTCCGGGGAGCGACGGCAGGAACGGGCGTTGGTCTTGGCCTCACTCATTCATCCACCCAAGCATCTGGCCGCTGGTCCTGGTGTCTTCCAGCGGGATGGATGTCGACGTGCTGCGGGCTGAGTGATAGGCGCTGGCGGCGGGCGTGTGCGTGCGCGGGGTCAGAAAGGCCACGGTTGCAGCCAGGCAAACAGGGCCGCACTGTTTGCTGGGCATTATCTTAAGCTGCCTGGGACTTTATGAGCTCCATAGCGTCCAGCCCCCGAGCCCCTTATAGGGCGCGACTGCGTCTGTCCATTCCATAGGGTCCCATCCAGAGTAACTTTCCAGCTGGTAGGTGACGTAAGACCTGGGCGGGGGCAGAGGTCTGCTGGAGCGAGGGGCGGCCAGGTGTATGTAAATGTGGAGTCATGGATGATGGATGGCGGGAGACTCTCTGTGGTCGGCCTTGTTTCTTTTGGTTACACTCGACACGGCCCTGGTTACACTGTGGGAGGTGTGAAGTTTTGACACATCGCACCTTTTGATGTTTGAAGAGCCGATTCCTATCCCTCACCTTTCTCTCTCTCTGCACCTCACCCAGAGGTTTAAACAATGAGCGTTATGTAAATATATATATAACGGCATATAATGAATCACATCTCAGAGGGCGGCGAACAGAAACTCAATTAGAGAGTGTTAAAATATTTAGAAGGAGCAGGGCTCCGGGACTGAACTAACTCATTTACACTTCTCAAAACCACATTTTTGGGTTAAATAAGTCTGTTTTTGTAGAAAACTGCTGTGGCATTTGGTTTTACTGAGGTTCAAGTGGAGCCAGGAAAAAGGATTTTCAATGAAAAAAAACATCTTCATCTGCATTCTACTTCTGCAAAAGATTAGAGGTAGGGGTTAGACAGTGAATACAGAGACATGTCATTAAGGAGGAGGTAGGGTAGACAGTGAATACAGAGACAGGTCATTAAGGAGCAGGTAGGGGGTTAGACAGTGAATACAGAGACATGTCATTAAGGAGGAGGTAGGGGTTAGACAGTGAATAAAGAGACAGGTCATTAAGGAGCAGGTAGAGGTAAGACAGTGAATACAGAGAGAGGTCATTAAGGAGGAGGTAGGGTTAGACAGTGAATACAGAGACAGGTCATTAAGGAGCAGGTAGGGGTTAGACAGTGAGGAGGGGGGGTACATAATGAGCCAGATATTCAGACAGAGATGGAGAGAGAAGGACAGAGAAAGAGAGGAGCAGTGAGCATTCAATCTGATCAATGCCGTTTTGGGTAATTGAAATCATTTTACTGTGAAAATGTAATCACTGCTCTTTTTGCGTTTGTATTCTCTAATTTAAAAGTCAGGATTCAAATGCTCGGCAACCTAACTGAACTGACACTCGCTGGATTGTCCGTGTAGTGAGACATTTTAAAATCAGTCAGTTAGCCCCCCGCACCACTGTTGAGTTGAGAGGGACCACATTCAGATGATACGTGTTATTTCATTCACCAACGCTAACTGGAACTAGACAGTACCACAGACTAAACGGCTCCCCTTTTTATAACCTGCCTTTCCACAGCGCTCGGCAGGCAGTGTGGTCTGCATTTCACCACCAGTATCGACCATGAAACCCACTCTGCAGATCTGAGAGGACGGATCCAAGACAAGCCGCCAAGTGTGTGTGTGTGTGTGTGTGTGTGTATCAGAATATCATCTAACACGGCTCCAATCCCAGAGTTATACCCCCGTCCGCGAAACCACACGCTGTTTGTTTACCAAGCAGAGAGAGAGAGAGAGAGAGAGACACAGAGAGAGAGAGAGAGAGAGAGAGAGAGAGAGAGAGAGATGAGAGAGAAGAGGAGAGAGAGAGAGAGAGAGAGAGAGAGAGAGAGAGAGAGAGAGAAGAGAGAGAGAGAGAGGAGAGAGAGAGACAGAGAGAGAGACAGAAGGGGCATTTAGCAGACGCTTTTGGCCAAAGCGACTTACCATCAGTTTGTGAGGGTTCGACATGTGGACAGTTGGAGGAGGGGGATCAAGGGGATCGAACTGCTGACCCTACGATTAGTGGACGACCCGCTCTGTCCACCCGCTCTACCCACTGTGCTACTGCCACCCAGAGAGAGAGAGAGCGAGAGAGAGAGAGAGAGAGAGAGAGAGAGAGAGAGAGAGAGAGACAGACAGACAGACAGGGAGAGAGAGTGTCACTGCTCCACCCCATCAGGGCGACGTGGTCCTTGTTCTCTCCTACTGTTATAACGTCTGTGTGCACCTCATGCCCTGCTGACCTTCAGAGACCCCGTAGAAGATCACAGAAAGAAGAGGAGGTCCCTTCTCCCAGGAGGAAGGAGAGGCCCCCTCTTCTGTGATCCTTCTCTCTTGGGGGGGGGGGTTTGGGGTGTTCTTCCTTTAAGTTCTTTACAGGGCTTAGCCGGTTACGGGGTGGGGTGGGGGGGGGTTGGCTGAGGGGTGGGCTGAGAAGCCCTCTGAGAGACGCTACCAGTGATTAAGGGCTCTACAGAACAAATGTGAAAGACACCAGGTTTTAAAAGGACCGAGAGATGAAAGGCTCCCCCTTTCTCCCCCAGACGGACTCCCAGGTAAACACTCTGCCGTCCCGGGGGGGGAGACGTCGACGTCAGTCGCCTCTCGACCGGCGCCAGACGGGCGACCGCGCGGAGGACCGGGCCTCACCACGTTGTGACCACGCCACCGCCCCTCCATTTTTTTTTTTTTTTTGTTTTGCTGGGGTTAGTTTGTCCCCGGGGGTCAAAAGAACACCGATCGACCGATGGGATAAAGGAAGAGGTGACGTCATCAGCAGCACGCCGGCCCAGCCCAGCCTGAGGGGGATTAAAGGCGAATCACACGCCTGAAGAATGGATCCTGTCAGGAGTCGTATCCAGTGGAATTCCCCGCGGCCGCTCCAGCGCCGGAGGCCGGGGGAGTGGTTTGGACTTTTAGTTTCGCCGACAGAGAGACGAGAAAACAAACGGCGGCAAACTTTTTTTTTTCTCTCCTGGCGTTCACTGGGGGGGGGGGGGGTCACCGAGGACAACACGCCACAGTGTCCCCGACGCCACCCGTACCCGACGGCAACGGGGAGTCGAACACCTCCGTCGACGACGACCCCTTAGAACTCCCGAGAACACGCCGTTGCCCACCTCGTCGGGGTGACCTTGAACTGGCGACCTTCACGTACGACCTCTGGCAACAAAACCGACCGTATCACAGGCACCACCTCCACCCGCGACCTTCACCACCCCAACCTTTAGGGCGAGAGAGGGAGAGAGAGAGAAAGAGTGCGAGAGAGAGAGAGAGAGAGAGAGAAAGAGAGAGAGAGAGAGAGCTGAGAGCGAGAGAGAAAGAGAGAGAGAGAGCGACAAAGAAAGGCGGTCTTTAATGACCGAGTGATACCGAGTGATTGACAAGAAAAGCCCGACGTCGCCGTGCTCCGGGACCAGAGGCGAGAGCTGACCCGCGACGCCGCCACCTTCCTCTCAGAGGAAACGCGCTCACCGACGTCTTCTGTACTGACCCGATAAGCGCTGTGGTTTTTTCCGCCGCCGCGCCTCTGACAACAACAAAAAATGTCACTCTTTTACATTCGGGAGAGGCTTTCTTTTCAACAGCCACGTCAGAGCCTCGGCCCGGCTAATATTTTCCATCCATCAAGTGCACAGCAAACAGCTCAAAGCAGATAGCGTCTCCTTGTTAGCCGTTTGCTGACGCTGTCAGAACAGAAAATGTAACTGATTATTTTTGAAGCCACTGGCGGCGAAATAAATAAACAAGTAAGCATATTGGGCCGCATGTTCTGTATGGTGGAATGAAATGATCTAGATGCACAGTTGATAAAAATAGGGAGGCTATTTTGCAGCCCAAATGTGAACTGAATTCAAATGAGAATGTTTGCAGTTTACAGTTTACAGTGTTTACAGTGAGTTTGGAGGCAAGTGCAACACATACACACCATTATTCAAAGGAAATGCAAGATTAAGAGATTAAGCTCTAATTAATGTTTAACCGGAAACCGCTAAGGTAAAGGCGCTGTAGGTCATGTCGGGGTTTTTTTTGGCTAACTTCCTGTGTTTTTTTGCAGTTTCGCAAGACTCTGGTCCCTCCCACCGCACCTGGTCACCTTATGAACCCGGACCTTAGCTGTATCGACGTCCTTTTGTTTCGTCAGCCATTTTTACTTGTGTTCACTTTAGCATGTTTTGTTGTTCGCCGTTCCTGGGAACACTGTGGTATCTCCAGTAGCCGAGGCCGTTCTGCCATCGTCGTCAGTCATCATCGGCGAAGTCCTGCCGCCCTGCACGACACGTGAGCACGCAGGGAGGACCGCCTCTTCGTGCACCGCTCCCCCGTGATTGGACGAAGTGGGAACGGGATACCGGAACATTTGCTGTCTGTTTACCGCAGAGCAGAGAGGGGCTGGGAGAGCCATGTGGCTGACCAAACACTCTGTATCAGAGACGGCTGTCGGAATACAGAGATATTAACACTTGACTTAACAAATAAATATTGATTAGAGCGCCTGCGATGAACCCTTCCACTTGTCCACACGCCACAGGTTTTCTCCTTTTTTTTACACGGTTCCTTCACTCACACAAACAATCCCAGAGCACAAAAGGGCAAAAAAAAAATTCCCGATAATAACATTTCTTTTTTTTTTCTTCCCAATTTCAAACAAACCCGTCAAACCTCAAACGCATCTGGAAATACCTGACAACTCGGCGCCACCGTGTTAAGGCTAATAAAAGATGTGGTTCTGGAAGACGTTCACATTTCCATCGGGAGAGGTAGTCCTCATCAGGGGGAGGGGGGGGGGGGGGGGGATGGTCCATCTCGAAATGTCAGCAGACCTTACAGAACACCGCGGGCCTTTCTTCTGCACGTCTGTCTGGCTGGGAGGGATTAGGCCCTGGACCGGGATGATGCAAGGAACGGGGAGGAAAAAAAACGTTGATATATTTCAAAAGCCGGCAAACGACCGTGTCCAGCGTTGTCTGGACCGGTTCTGTTTATCCAGGAACATTTTGTACACACGTCTAAACAAACCTTTGATCCACTCTTCCTGTGACAGCTAAATAATGTGCCCAGTAAAGTATTATCGCTCTCCTTATCTTATTTACCCTCGCTACCGTCTTATCACGGTAACATGATTTCAGCAAAGCTAATCATCTACACTCTCGAAGCTTGCTAGGATAAAAGTGCATCTTAAATGAATATGTGTAAATTGAATTGGCTGTATAATGATGAATACTAAAAGGCAAGAATCTTCAGCGTAGGTGGATGCATCTAATGTGACTTAATTGTATTATATGGATTTTATAATGATGTATGGAAGAATAGAGAATATAATTATACAGTGTGTATAAATATATATATATATATGAATGTATAGCGTTCAAATTAGGTTCTTGAATAAGAATCTTGAAGGAAGTAGAAAGAAAGAGCAAGTGATGTCAATTTTTGATCTTCTCCCAGCGTCTCCTAGTGTGTAGTGTGTGTGTGTGTGTGTGTGTGTGTGTGTGTGTGTGTGTGTGTGTGTGTAACCCGGCTGTCTGACTCATGTCTTGTATAAAAAGACAGATAAGAGGACTTAAACGAGGACTTCATTGGGTGTTAACCGGGTGTGATTGATGCATTATGTACTGTCTTGAATATTTTTGAATATTTGAACCCCAAAAAAAACAGAACTCAAACGTATTGAAATCCAACGTTGAAGTTCGGCATATTCTTCAGAAAGACCTCAGTCATAACGACTTCGAGTCTGGGTACCGTTTAAATGATTTATAGCCTAATGAATTACCAATAATATTCAAAAATATTCTATTACATTGTTCAGTTGAAGCTAATTATACCCCATTGAGATTGACATTCTGAATATAAATATGCGAATTCAAGACTCGTGATGTGTATGGTGGTGAACTGGCGTGAATGAACACGAATGCACCGCTTACTGTGGAACTGAAAAGGGTTCAATGGCACAAAAAAAAGGGTTTCTCTCGGCATCGAACCGTGTGTTGTGTCACCGCAAATACGACTGCGGTATTGTGTTCCACTCAGAGGTAACGTGGAACACAACGCATTGCATCACAGTGAGAATATTCAGCGGAGTGACATTACAACCAGGAGGAAGTCCTCCATTGTAGATGAGCTGTAATCATACACCAGGGTCTCCTACACTCCGATATTGAATTATGTTTGCCTTTCATTTGAGGCTCCGAAGGGACGCAAAAACAATCGCTATTAGTCACGGTGGCCGCGCCGCGCCGCCACACAGACACACAGACACACAAACACATCTACATGCTGATCAGGCGGAGGGGCAGTGTGCACGTGGCAGTGCGGGCACACACACACACACACACACACACACACACACACACACACACACACACACACACACACACACACACACACACACACACACACACACACACACACAGTGACAAATGCTTACTGACGCACATGCATGCTGACGCACACACACAGACACACAAAGTAACAAATGCATACTGACGCACGAGCATACTGATGCACACTCGCGCGCGCACAGACGCACAAACACACAGTGGTTATTTTTTAACTACGGATGGAAATAAACCGGGGCCAGCGTAGCGCACTGCACATCAGCGGCAGATTTAGCAGAAGTGCGGTCGTGTTGGCCTCTTATAGGCGCCGTAGACGGGGGAGAACAGAAATAGGACGCGACGCGTGAAGGACAAAAAACACGAGAGACTTTACAAAGGAGACTTGGAAAAAGTCAGATTCCTCTTTCAGAACAGAAGTTCAGACGGCTTTATTAGATATTCGTGCGTGCAGACAGAGCAAGTCTAAACAGCTCATTATATTCCTATGGCGCTTGTTCTTTAAAAACAGCCCTGTGAGGAAAGATCCAGTACAGCCCATGAAATACATCTTAATTACAACCAATCTGTCAGATATATTTAGATGTGCTCACCCAGTAGCCCGTTTCCAGGCAGCATTGACACACTTCTTTCATTGGGCTCCTGAGGGTTGTGACCAGCAGACAGGGATCTTAATACCAGCTAAGATCTGTGGCTAAAACCGATTCAAAACGTATTCACAACAAATGACAACAAATGAACTAAGGTGCAACCCTGCCAGCAGTATTTAGCATTTAGCCCCACAGATCATTTTAGAAATGTAAAAAAAAAAATAATAATGATACTTTATGTATGCAACTTGTTCATAATAATTGTCGTGTAGCCTACTTTTCTAAGCGTACCGCGTGCCATTCAAATGATCGTACCCGTCGATGATCTTGCATTGCATTTAAATATGGTTTCAAAGAAGTCTTGTCTGTCTCAGAATAGATGTAAATAAGAATAGAGGTAAACTTTAAACCATGTAAAATCATTATAATACATCTTTGTTCAACTGTAAAATCATTATAATACATCTTCGTAAAACTGTAAAATCATTCCTTGAGAGTAAACAATTACAGAAGAACAACATTTGAAAAAAAAAAATCCACAACAAATAATTTTCTCGGTGCTTCCCCGGGTCCTCCCGGTGGCTCCGAGCGTTAGCCGTGTTTATTTTCCAGCCGGTGGCTGCTGGTGTTACAGCTGGTGTCTCTGTGTTGACCCCCCCCCCCCCCCCCCCCCCCCCCCCCCTGTGATTACCTCGTCGTTTAAGAGCCATAAAAAAGGGATTGGTTAGCAGGCGCTTACAGTTGGCCCCTCCCGGACCCTTTCCGGGGCCCCGTAAACGCAGACCATTAGATAAAAACTTCCAGGTAATAAACAGCCTCGGCTGTACAGTAACTCCAGTAATCATGTGCTCCTCTTCCTCCTCCGGATACCAAGCGCTTCCAGCAAATGTAGTTACCCAGGTTGGCCAGCAGGGGGCAGAGGGTTGGAAAGGCCCTCTCCTCCGTTATATCACCTAATACGTAGCACCTGGGAAAACCCCCAACCCCAAACCAATTGTACCCTTGCGTTCACACCCTGCATTACGGAGCCCCTTAATACTCAGTATTGACTATTAATAGTCAACCCTGTGAGGTGCAGAGGAATAGTCTTGCCTGCTGCCCAGTTGGGGGCTGGTGGGTGGTGGGGTGTTCATCCTTGAGGTTACAGGCCCCTGGCGTTACAGGCCCTTGGAGTCATGGGGCTGAACACAGGGACCTCGGTCATCACCGGGGCCTCTCCCTGCGAGCCTGGTTCTGGAGAAACACAAGGAAACCTGAGTTGGAAACATCATGGAAACCAATCTGTCGTCAGACTGACAGCACCACCACCACCACCACCACCAGCAGCACCAGCACCACCACCACCACCACCACCACCACCAGCAGCACCACCACCAGCACCAGCACATGAAACAGGTTAGAGAATACAGGAAGGCGGTGGAGACGTGCACCTGACAGTTGAAGTGATGCTCACCTGGTGCCTGTTGGCATGGTGGCCGTGGGGTGCGTGACCCGTGTTCCTGGGGTGGTGTGGGTGATTGTTGGCGTGCAAGTGGAGGCGCTGGCCCGCCGGCAGGTTGGCGTTGGGTCGCGGGGCAGGTCTGCCGGGGGACCGGTCGTGAGTCCGTTCCCTGGGGAGCGCCTGGAACTGGGCCATGGGGATGACCTGGGGAGGAGTGGGGGCCGGTTCGGGGCAGCCTGGGTCTGCTGGGGCCGGTTCAGGGCAGCCTGGGTCTGCTGGGGCCGGTTCAGGGCAGCCTGGGTCTGCTGGGGCCGGTTCAGGGCAGCCTGGGTCTGCTGGTTGCGGTTCTGGAAGGTCTGGGAGCGCTGGGTGTGGGTCTGAAGAGCTTCCTGTGTCAGTAGGGTCCCGTTGGACCAGGGGGACGGTTTACCTTGGTGCCCCTGGGTGGTGGGCGGGGCCACCACAGTCTGGGGAGTGGCTGAGATGGTCGTGTCTGGGGGAGGGGCTGGGATGGTTGTGTCTGGGGGAGGGGCTGGGATGGTTGTGTCTGGGGGAGGAGGTGGTTGGGGTCAGCCAGGGCTCTTGTATCCAGGCTGCGTGTTGTGATTGGTCGCTGCTGAGTCACGTGACCCCGCGGCTCGGTGGCGGTCTCCATGGCGACCTGTCGGGGACTGCGGCTGCGTGCGTGGCTCTGCGCACGAGGAGATTCACGCGAGTGGCGGGACTGGACGGGGAGGGCCGCGCCCGCGCCCGCCTGGCGTCTGCCGCCACTTCCTGTCTGCCCTCGGGGTTGACCCTGCGTGGTTCAGAGGCCCTGGTCTGGGGCGGCGGGGGATTCCGGGCGGTGTAGTCTGAGTCATCAGACGTGGCGTGGTTGGGGTACGCCGGCGTCCCGCGCAGGAGGTCCCAGGGGGCTTGGACCTGGGAGGGGGTGTGGCTTCGTGAGCGGGCGCTAGCTTGGCCGCCGTCCTCAGACCTGCTGCCGGGATCTCGCCGGTCGCCGTGCGTGTCGGCGTGCCCCGTGAGTGGGGTGCGCGCGGGGGCCTGTGTCCTCTCCGTGGGAGTACCCGGCGGGAGCCAGCGATCGCCCGGCGGGATCCTGGCGACCAAACACCCGGGTGGCGGGGTCGGAGCGCTGCCTTCTGTGCTCGCCGTCCGACCAGCCGCGGCTCGGCCAGCGCCGGGGGCGGGTCGGTCTCAGCGGCGGGGAGGGTCTGCTGGGGGAGGGGCTGAGCGGTGGGGGGGTAGGAGTTGAGGTTGAAGTGCATGGTGGGGAGCGTTCCCGTGGCGCCCCCCGGGTTTGCGGACCAAGGTTGACCTGAACCGTGGGGGGCTGGGCGCCGTCCTGCGTCGCCCCTTGGACCAGGATGTTGGGGTTCTGAGGCGCCGCGCGGGAGAGCGTGTTGGCGCCGGCGGAGTGAGAGAACCCCAGGTTGTCTAGTCCGTCGGGGGGGTCGGTGGCGGCTGAGGGTAGGAGACGCGCGTTGCCTTGGCGATGGTGGTACGGAGGCGGGGGGTTGCTGCCCTGGAAGAGGATGGCGCCGTTGTTGGGTGGTTGTACTGCTGGGGGACGGTGTAGTGGAGGTTGGGCTGGTGGAGGGGGGGGTCCGATCCCTGGACCGCCTCCCTGTTTCTCCCGGCGCAGACGAGACCGGAGGCTTCCGAAGAATAACAGGAAGGGGAAAGAGGGGACACTTAGCCACAGGCAGCTCTTCAGCCCCATCACATGGACGACATGAAGACCAGCACGGAGGAGGGCGTCCAGAAGAACATGTGAACATGGCCCCCAACGTGGAAACTAACAGAACTCCTTACCACTGGCCGGGGGGACTTGGTCGGACCTCTGGAGCCGTGGATAGTCCCTCTGTGTTGGATCGGCTGAGGGAGAGGAGACAGCAGCAGCACTATAGTACCCATAGCGCAGTGCGTATAGTACTCTCGTATGGAGCTTATACTATCGTGTCAATAGTATAGTTTATAGAACATAAAAAGTGCACAGTAATCCAATGTATAATTGCCCCTTCCCCGAAATCACCTCCTAACCCTGAACCTCAGCCTAGACTGTAAACAGTATAAAGTAACCCTAGACTTAACCCTAACCCTATTACTAACAGGTGTCTGCGTGAGTGAGTGAGTGAGTGAGTGTCTCACCCCTCCTCTTCCAGCGCACCAGCAGCAGGATGAGCAGGATGATCAGCAGCAGCGCGGCCAGAGAACCAATCACAATGCCCGCCACCTCCCCCCCCACTCAGACACGTCTCTGATGGGGGGGGGAGGGGGGGGAGAAAGAGAGAGAGATCATAACTTAGTGTCTTTTCAAATGCTTTAGCAACGCATCATCACATCTCGCATATCATATAATAAAGTTGCTAATAAAGTTAATAAACGGGGAGAGAAGGACAAAAGAGAAGCGCTCCTAAAAATATAATGACGATGAGAGAGAGCGAGAGAGAGAGCGAGAGAGAGAAAGAGAGAGAGAAGGTGAAGGAGTACATTAGCTGAAAGTCGCTCAAGGACTTGAAGCACATCCTCCCTAGATCACTCTTCAGGGCCGACATAGTGTTAGCCACAAACCAACCGCCCCCCCCCAGAGGTCACCCAGAGGTCACCCAGAGGTCACCCAGAGGTCAAAACTCACGCACGACATCCACCTCCGTCGACTGCTCCGACTGGCCTTCCGTGATGGCGTTCCGGGCCAGGCAGGTGTAGCGGCCGCTCTGATTGGCCGAGACCACCTGCACGCCGAGGACGCCGCTGTCCGGTTGGACGGTGGCCACGGGTCGCCCGTCCTGTTGCCACGAGAACAGAGCAGGGGGGAGGGACTCTGACGTGCAGGTGAGGGTGACGGTCTGCCCCAGCACTGCGTCGCCCCCGCCCACACAGTCCACCGGGCGATCCTTGGTCAGCACCGGAGTGTCTGGGCCATCTACACACACAAACACACACACACACACACACACACACACACACACACACACACAGACACACGCACGCACGCACGCACGCACGCACGCACACGCACACGCACACACACACACACACACACACACGACACACACACAGACACACACACACACACACACAGACACAGACACAGACACACAGACACACACGCGCCCGCACACACACACACACACGCCCACACACGCACGCACGCACACACGCACACACGCACCCGCACGCGCACACACACACGCACACACACGCGTACAGGCAGTCAGTACAGTAATGTAGTATTAAAATTGTAATAACAATTGTTATAACAGTACAGTGGAATAACAGTTACAATAGAACATGGTCACAACTGTAGTGTTATGAAAGTACGTACAGGACAGTCAGGCAGTATAGGCAAACAGGCGGTACAACCGCTCAGTACTCACAGTAGACGGTGAGGGTCTGCCTGGCGGTGCCGGCGCTAACGGGGTTGCTAACGGTACACATGTATTCCCCAGCATCGGCACGGCGACCCGGGTCGATGACCAGCGACCCTGCTGAGATGCTGACCCTGCCGCCGGCGCTGAGGGACGCGCCCTTGAAGCTCCAGGCCACCGCCACTCCGTCCCCGTCGCCCACGTGCAGGTGAGAGAAACGTTCCGGCCCTCCACAGCCACCGGGGGCACCGCCAGACTCACCCCCCGACACGGCCACTGAGGTGAGAGGAGATGAGATCAGGTGAGGTAGGACTTCATTAGTATCTACTACTTATCTCAATTTAGTGTGGGGAGATGATGAGATCAGGTGAGGTAGGACTTCATTAGTATCTACTACTTATCTCAATTTAGTGTGGGGAGATGATGAGATAAGGTGAGGTAGGACTGTATTAGTATCTACTACTTATCTCAATTTTGCGGCAGTGTTGGGGGATAATGAGATAAGGTGAGGTAGGACGTCATTAGTATCTACTACTTATCTCAATGTAGCGGCAGTGTTGGGGGATAATGAGATAATGTGAGGTAGGACTTTATCCAACTCAGACTCGATACCACCACGGAGAGAGATGAGATAAGACGTGGATAAAGGACCATGCTCCTTACCATCTACTACTTTGCTCTACTTAGTGGGGTTGTCAGAGCCCCGACGCCGCCATCGTCATAATGAATACCGAGCGACTACACGCTGCTAAATGATGCACAGCAGAGAGCCGAGCATGGGCCGCTCCGGGACTCTGCTCAGGGTTTGGTTTGGTTTCTGAATCTGAGGAAGCGAGGTCATGTCTGTTTATCCATCCGAGGAGAGGACTCCGCCAACCCAGTACCATAGCGCAGCAGCAGCAGCAGCAGCAGCAGCAGGAACCTGAGCACGAGGCCCGTCCATGTGAGGGACCAGAACACGAGTGGCCCAACACATTACGGACCCCAACACGAGGCAGGGGGTCAGGAGGTGCACGGCAGAACAACGTGCCAGCATCTCTCGGCCCGGCTGCGCTCAGCTTGGGCGGGTTTGAACAGCATTGTTCAGTACGCTCCAAATATTCACTTCACATTCCGCGTTCGTTCTTGACGAACCCACAGGACGTGATGCTCGGTCGGCCGAGGTAGCACATCTCCCTGAGGGCGCATTAACCAAATTGTTCATTTTTAGTCGTCCCCCCCGAGGAGATCCTCGGGGAGCGATCCAGAGTTGGCTCCAGGAGCACAACGTCTGAAGGAGCTTCCAGTACCAGCCGTGGCCACCGGAAGGCGCAGTGCCTTCACGTTACAATGCTGGCCAGGGAGTCATTATCGTTTCACGACTAATCAACTGCTGGGCATTATAATACAATTAAACCCAAATCGCTCATCAATTATATTATTCGTCATACCCTAAACCCTTGCTGGATCATAGATTATTGTTCACCTCTGACCAGTAGAGTCCTGGGAGGGATGCTATCCATCATCTGATTGGCAGAACTTCAACTTAGAATGTTCATGCGTGCTCAGAGGAGTCTTGTGATTGGTTCACTCTAGCATCTTAGGTCAGACGGCCGAACCCTTCACGTGGCTCGCCCGGCAATGCTTTCCCTCACAACACAGCCGTACAGCCAGTGATCCGGAGATGTTGCAGGGACATGAGCGTGCAGATGCAGATTTCCCGGGATATCGATCCCTGTTCCCATTCACACATGACCCTGTGCAGGAAATCTCCCGGAACATTGAAGGGAAAAACTAGTGTGTGCTTGAGTTACCTCATTAATGCTGCCGCCTTATCTCTACCTTGTTAACACTACCACGTTAACGTTACCTTGTTAAGCTACCTCATTAGCGTGGCGTCCTTGTCTTCACCTAGCTAACGTTACCTGATTAAGGTTAACCACTAAACTACCCCATTCGTGTTGCCTCGTGAACATGACCTTGTTAGTGTTACCTCGTTAACATTACCTACTTACGCTACCCCATTTACAGGTCACTAAATAAGGGGCATTAAGCAGATGCTTTTGTCCAAAGCGACTTACAGTCAGTACATTTTGTGGGGTTCGACATGTGGACAGTTGGGGGAGGGGGATCAAGGGGATCGAACCGCCGACCCTACGGTTAGTGGACAACCCGCTCTGTCCACCTGCTCTACCCACCGAGCTACTGCTGCCCTCACTATACAAATATGGTGGTATTTGGTGGTATTTATGGTGGTAGTTCTAGCATCCAACCATCCATCCATCCATCCATCTTCTGTCCTGCGGCCCCACCCTCCATCATGTTCCCTTGTTATGAATGACCATGCCCCCCTGTGAGCTGACCCCGCCCTAAGCCCCGCCTCCTTACCAAACACCCGAAGCTGGATGGATTTGGAGTTTGGGTTGAGGCCCGTGCTGACGGAGGGGTCGACCTCCACACTGTAGCTCCCGGCGTCGGCCAGCTGAGTGTTGCTGATGCGGAGCTGGTTGCGGGTGACGGAGACCCGGCCCTGGTACTGGGAGGGCAGGTTGACCGTCCCGATCCCTCCGGACCAGAGCGCCAGTGGCGTGCTGCCCCCGGGGTAATTCCATCTCACCAGCACCACGTCCGGGAGGTTGGTGATGGTGAAGAGGACATCCGTGCCGGTCTGGGCCAGAACCGGGTCGGTCTGGAAGACGATAGGGACCGGATCCTGGGACAGACTGAACCGCACCAGGACTAGACAGAGGAGAAGTTTACATGTAGAACCGTTTACTACGGGAACTATGGGAATAATATTGATAAACATATTTTTCAGTAAGGAGGTAGGGTTTTGATATCTTGCACACGGAGGCATGTAGGTTGACTGTGGATACTGGGGTTCAAACCAAGACCCATTGGCTGGGAAATATGGTGGTATTGGTTTTCTCTCGCGTGGACTGTAACTGCCCGACTCTGTGTCTCTGTCCCTTTCCGAAATTGTTCACATCACTGACTGCAAAAGGTCCTTAAACATTTGTGAATTTGTCCTTTTACAGCCAATAGTCTACTAGATCCACGTACAAGTAAAAACAAAACATGACACATACATGTTCAGGTAATAATGTCACCATTTAGATCTAAATTGACTAGCTCTAAATCTATCGCTTCGAAAGAGTGACGAACTACAGCATTTCCCCGTATGGAGGAGAAGGGGGTGTCTTCATAGGATCATAAAACAATCCCGATGAAATAGCTAATCGATACGCCCTTGATGGGTTGAGCGATTTGTTTTACGAGGTTGGCACCACGGAGCGGAGTTACAGCAAGCCAACATTAAGACGGATTGTGATCCAAGTCACGACCCTTATCTATTTCCATAAAACAAAACTAATCCGTGTTGGTGTCAGTGTAAAAATAGTCAACAGAAATTCTTCAGTCTGAGGTAGGGCGACAACGCCCACGAGTAAAAGTCCTTTCGTGGCAAAGTGGCTCCACTGGTGTGACAGTCTCGTCCAAGAATCAAGCTTTTACGTTTCAAGAAATAAACTGAAACATGGGGGGGAAAGGACGATGTTTGCACCGTTGATTTGTGTGTGTGACTCTGTTACAATGTTTTAAAACATCGTTGAAACGTTTCAAGATTTATTGAAATGGTTGAAACGATTTGAATGCAGTGAGGAAGAGGGTGATGATGATGACGATGATGGTAAATATTTCACCTGTCAGACAGACGAGGAGCAGCCAGTTCATCTCTTCAGTCCGGGCGACCTGAAGAACCACGTTAAACATTGACCATCGAACTCAATGTAGGCCTACATTAACTGTTACACAGATATAGTAGACCTATGCCATTAATAATTGTTCATAGTTAATAATAGAACCATTTTCCCAGAGGCATCATAGTGGGACTTATGAGTTATGAGCGACAACTGTTGCTCTCCTACGATGACGCCTCTGTGAAAAAGAGTCTATTGTTAGTTATTGACTTACCAAATATAACTTTCCCAGCCGTCATGTTTCTAAAGGACGAAATTTGATAAACCGTCGAAACCTCTCTTGGATTTAATCTACTTCCTCTCACTCTGACCGTACCTGTTTAAAACGCACCTGTCTCTTAAAGGGGCCGTAGCGTTTATTTTCGCAGCGGACCTTCGTCATCATATCGACGTCGATTGTTGAAAAGCTATGAAAGAAAGCGTAGCAATTATTCTGGTTTTGCAGTTTGATCACTTTACTTGGATTCTGAGAACTTTTGTTGACCACATGATTTTACGATAATGAGTTTAGTTTATTAGATGGATTAATGTAGCCTATAGGCTGAATTATGTGAGATGATGCGTTGAATAGCCTACAAAACAGATATGTAGACATGTAATTACAACAAAAGTCAACAAAGTGTTTACTTGAGGAGGGAAGAAATAAACGTATTTTTTTTCTTTCTGGTATTTTACTGCCATCTGCTGGTTGGATGGATAAATGCATACATTCCAAAAACATGACAATTAATATTTATTTGTACTGCGACCCACTACAGTTTATATTCACGACAGAAAGCTTTTGAAAATGAGGAACAAATATAGGCCATCAAATTATACGGCTCAAAACGGATTCAACTAAGATAAAATACACACAAAGTCTAATACCCACTGTAGAAAAAAGAATCAACGACACAAACATTATTCATTCGCAGGAGAATGGACGTTTGGACTCGCTTTCATACGTCGGGAGCCCTGACATTGTGTACCGTTTCCCGTTGAAATAATGCAGTATTATTCACTTGGTGTACCTTATCTAGTTAGGTTCTCACCATAGAAAAACTCATGATCCATATCAGAGTCAGAAAGAGAGAGAAAGAAACAGAGGGGGGGGGGGGGGGGGGGGGGGTATGGAGGGCGATACAACAGTATACAGTACGGTACTACAGTAGGCTACGCGGCAGGCCGGGATGGTCCAGGGCGGCCCTGGGAAGCACTCTCCTACAGCAGGCCTACAGTGGCGTCAAGAAGGAGGGTGGGGGCGTGCCCTGGGTAAATAAGCGACGCCTGTAGTTTTGGGTTTAGGACGTCCAGGGAGGGGAAGCGGGAGGGTTACTGCAGTAAGAGAGAGAGAGAGAGAGCGAAGCTGTGGTGCTGTTAACTACAGTAGACATCCGTAGAGAGAGACCTAGTTACTGGACTACAGTTTACTACTAAACTGCGCCCACGGTGTTTTATTTATTTTGAGAGCGCGCGCTCTCTCTCTCTCTCTCTCCATCGTAGGAAAGGAGACGGGAGACGGTAGGTTTGTTTGATCTGTTGGATCGGGTTGAAATAGGCGTTACGTTGTTAGAGTCGAATCTTTCATTTTAGTGTACGGGTTGTGTCCGGTGTAAAGTTTTGCGTTAATAGCCTGCTTGATAAAGGGGTTTATAATGAGTTAACTTAACTTTGACGATAGAGACGAGAGGGAGAAGGAGAAGGAAGGAGAAGGAGAGAGAGAGAGAGAGAGAGAGAGAGAGAGAGAGAGAGAGAGAGAGAGAGAGAGAGAGAGAGAGAGAGAGAGAGAGAGAGAGAGAGAGAGAGAGAGAGAGAGAGAGAGAGAGAGAGAGAGAAGGGGGAAGGAGAGACAGAGAGAGAGGTGTGTGTGAGAGACATTCCTGTTGTGTTCAACTCTCTCATAAACAGGGGACTGATGGATCTGCAGACCGCGGCTACGGTGCTTCTACTGGGTAGTAAAACACACACACACACACACACACACACACACACACACACACACACACACACACACACACACACACACACACACACACATTAATAGTACATTCTTTATTCTTTATTTATCTTTAAAATGACATATATACAAAATATAATGTGTGTATGTGCTTGGCAGTGTGCGGGGCCCACTGCATGTCTGTTACCATCCTGAACGCAGACCCCTCCCACGTGATCCGGGGCTCCAGTCTGGTCCTCCGTGCCCGCATCAACCACGGGCCCCTGGAGACGGTTGCTACGGTAACCTGGGAGCGGGAGCCGGAGACAGGGGATGCTCGGGGTAGAGAGGTGCTGGCCTCCTGCGCCGCGGGGGGTTCGGCGTGCACTGGTCACATGACCCTCGACGCAGAGTCGACGTCGTTGACAGTCGATTCGTTCGGCGAGGACAAAGGAGGACTTTACTCGTTGACGGTGTCGGACCAGAGCGGAGTGTCCACCAGGGCCTACTGTGTCGTCCGTGAATATGGTAGGACTACCTGTGATTGTTTATAATACAGTAGGCCTACCTCTTATACTGTTTATAATACAGTAGGCCTACCTCTTATACTGTTTAGAATATGGCAGGACTGCCTGTGATTCTGTTATAATGCAGTAGGCCTATACTCTTATACTGTTTATAATACAGTAGGCCTACCTCTTATACTGTTTAGAATATGGCAGGACTACCCATCATACTGTTAGGAATACAGTGGGACTACCTGTCATTGTGGTTAGAATGCAGGAGGATTACCTTTCATACTGAGTAGAATACTGTAGGAATCCTCTCCTGCTATCTCTTTAGAATACTGTCAGACTACCTCTAAAACTGGTTGCACTACAGCAGAACTACCTCACACACACAATAAGGTAGGACTCTAAGGTCAACAGACTATATGGTCCATTTACTTGTTGTAAAACTAACTTTTCAATCATTAAACCATTAACTATGAAAGAGTGCCGCCAAGACAGCATTACATAGATTACCGTTATCTGCATGGTCAGACATTGGTCTGAATAAAAATGTTGGCTTGTCTCCCATTTATGTCCTCCCATGTGTGGGGGTGTGTCCTCTGATGTGGGCGTGTCCTCCATATACGGGCGTGTCCTCACCAATGCAGGTGTGTCCTACAGAGCCGGTGCATCACGTGTCGGTGGGCGTCAACCTCTCCGTCCCGTTGCTGGTCTGCACAGAGGCCTGGGGCACCGACCCCGTCTTCAGCTGGCTGCACGACCGAGCCGCTGTCACCGCCGCGCTGGGCCGCGTCTCCGCCGACGGCAAGACCCTCGTGGTCAGCCGCTCGTCGCTCTGCGGACACTTCACCTGCATGGTTAGCAACAAGCTGGGCTACAGCTCGGCGACTTACAACGCAGGTAAGCGCGCCAGGCTGCCCGACAGGCGGACGCCGTGCACCCCGCGTGTCGGACGGCTAGGCTGAAGCTCGTTAAGGCGCTCAGTTGTGGATCACGGGAGGTGTTGAAACGAAGGTCACTTTTTTTTTTTTTCTTTTCTCCCGGTGGTTGCAGAGCCTTGCGAGGCCTCAGAGTCCAAGGGCCTCACGGTGGTGGTGGTGTGTTTGGTGCTGCTGCTTCTGCTGGCCACGGGGCTGGCGGCTCTACTGTGGTGGTACGGGACTGTGCTGGTACTATAACTAGTTACTAGCTGCTGGTTATGGTGATGATACGAGTTGATCTTTGGTTGGCTTTCTTGCAGGAGACGGCGGATACTCCGCAGCAGAGGAGAATGTCTTCACAACCTGCTGGACAACATCTAGAGCCTGTCTGTCGATCACGCGCCCGTACAGGAAGTGACCTGGACCGCGGGGAGCAAAACCTTCCCGGCCATTCAGAGCTTTGGAACAATGTGAAGTGTGAACGGAATCTGAAGACGGACTTGTTGCTTTTTATACTTCACAAACACACACACAAGTAACCATTTATTCCCCTTTGAACAAACTTTTTTAATGTCTTTTCTACATGGTATTGGACTACTGGGAGGCGGAATAAAGCCCGACAATGTGACTCCCCCACTGAAGCAGCTTATTATTTAAAACAAAGAGAATAATAAAGAAGTGTGCTCCCTTAGAGAGATGCTTCTAGTTAGGAAACAAGTCGATGTTTTTCAAAAACCTCTCCCAAGCCCGATCCCCTCCCCTACACCTTTTTTTCGCAAGTGTGTCGGAGATAACAGTGTCCTGACTTTACTGTTGGTGTTCAGAAGATGACAGACGCTAAATGGATCCTGGCTGTAGAGAGAGTTTAGCGACAGACAGGAAGCAGTAAAGAGGAGAGTTCATGTTGAGGACGGGGTGTGCGACAGGAACTGTTACCATCTGTCACCCTGTCACCTCAGGGACTCATAGCCAGCGATCAGATCTGCTCTGCGCTGTTATTCTGAAATCCACTCTTGCAGGAGGTAAGTGGCGATAAAAGCAAGTGGCATTGCAGAGCACAAAACAGACGGGAGAATAAAAGACTTTAGTGGTCCCTGAGGGGAGGGTGGAGAACTTTAACCTTTAACCTCACCTGTACCTGCTGTTTATACACCGCGCTATTCACATTTGACCATCATCTCGATTGTACATTGTAAGTAATCCAATCATACTCAAACTCCCAGCAGCCAGACATTCTTAAGTCGAGGAACATGAATACCAAAGATGTAATCTGAAATAGCTATTTCAGTGCGTCAAGCTCTTAGCAAAGAGGAAGAGGAACAGAGGAAGGGTCGGTAAAACAGAGAGTGATGATGGAGGCTTGGAAGGCCAGGCCAACACCAGGAACCCTCACCCATCCACACAGCCTCACTTCCTGTAGGAAGGCTGAAACCATAACTCTCCATGATGACCTCACTTCCTGTACATGCTGAAGCCCCAACTTTCCATTATAACCCCACTTCCTCAGAGATAAAAACACAAAGGCCACAACACACACTCCCACCGCTGGCACACATACCCGCAACAAACACACACGCCCACTCCCTCTGCTATTATATCTAACAGCTAATAGGCCTGATATAATCCTTGAGCACCATGGGACTAACCCCTCCTCTGGTTTAGGGACGTGCGCCCCCATCTGGCGAGCAGATGAACTGTATCTAGTGCAGTACAGAGGCCGATATCTCTTAAACGGGATGTCTAGGATTTTGTGGCATCTAGTGGCATTGTTGCAGACTGCAACAACGCCCCTCACCCCTCCGTTTTCGACCCAGGAGAAGCTACAGTTGGCGTACTGGCCTGCAGTAAGACAGCAGAGTATCAAGTGACAGGTTTTCTTGTAGAAACATGGCCGGCTCCGTGGAACCAAGTGCTCATTCAAAGGTTACAGATTTAAATATACTGAATAAAATAGAACCAATAATACACAGAATCTATTATGCAATGAGATTAATGTAATTTATTTTGTTGATCGTTGATATTGAACTTAAAATTTACAAATGACTATTATATTGTAATGGAAGGTGCCTGAATGAGAAAACAAATATTCAAATTCAAAGTCCCTTTGATTTAAATGTATTTTATATCTCTCCAGCATTGAACGCACCACACAGCGACGTGCCAGACAGAGCAAAGCTTTTATTGCAAGTTTCAGTGAAGAAAGCACTTGAGAATGACACAAAGCAGTCAAAACCTGACAACCTAAAAGAGAGAGAAGAAGCATTTGGGGTAACAACAGTCCTTGCAACATGAACAAGGGATGGATGGGTTGAAGGTTCAAAAGGTCGCAGGTCGAAGATCAGAAAGCTAATCTCTGGAGCGGCATTGGGTTCACAGTGGCTCCTGGAATGTAAACGTTGAAGAGAGGATAGTCTAGTGGTAAGGGTGTTCCACTCCCGGCCGGAAGGTTCTGGGTTCGATTACCTTATGTCCGCCGGCTACCTGTAGTCATCCTCAAGCAAGACGCCTCCTAAGACCTGTTCCTTAAGAACATGTAGCTAAAACATTCAATGTAAACCGCTTTGGATAAAAGCGTCTGATGTAATGACTAAATAGAGACTGGACACAGACTCGACGTAGAGGGTTTGGTACCATCGCCATCTGGAGAACTTCCTCTGGCCTGGTCTATTCTAGTCTCTCTGGTCTGGTCTTGATTCTTCTCGTCTGAGCTGGTCTGGACTAGTCTAGCATCAGTCTTTGGACTGTCTCTGGTCTAGTCAATCTCTGGTCTCACCCGCCCCACACCTCTTCCACATCAGTGTGCTTGCTGTCATAAATGCATTATGAGGGGGCAGGGTTAATACATGCCCCACCTACTCATCACAGAGACTCCACCCACTTCAATGCGCTCCCAATAAATACAGCAACAACTATATATATATATATAGTTTAGTTTAGTTTAGTTTAAATAGGACAAAAAAACATAGTGGGCTCAACATTTGAGTTTGGATAAGACAAAACAAGATATTTGACTGTTACATTTTTTTCAGCTCTAAAATAGATATAATAATATTGTAATCAAGGAGCCTTAGTCAAGCGTTATACGTCGTAGTAAAAGCAATACTTGCAATATTTGGGTCGGTCAACATATGCAGCATACAAAGGTACGTGAGGTGCAGTGTTTTAGAGATCTCTTTAAAGAAGGTTTTGGTGTCTGAACAGGTACCCACAGAACTATTCTGCTGCGCAAAATGCACAGTGCTAGCTCAAACATGCTAGCTCTACCCATGCGATCTCCAACGTGCTAGCTCCAATAGACTAGCTCCACCATGCCAGCCCCACCGTGCTACCTCTACCATGCTAGCCCCAACATGCTTGTCCCATCATTCTCGCTCCTCCATGCTAGCGCCGGTATGCTGGCTCCACGATGCTAGCTCCAACATGGTCAACTAGCTCCATGACCACAAGCTTTCCTTGCTGTATCTCATCGTCTCAGAGTCAGTATATTTCTTTTTAATGAAGGTTTGACTAAGTAGCTAGACGCCAAAGCTGCTCTCCTATTAGCCCAGGCACAGACAGCACCCGAGACGTTCACCCGATCATGTTCACAGCACGGCCCCGATTTGCATTCCCATTCCTCTGGGCAGTGCAGTAGAGGAAAGCGCCATGGGCCAATCAGGAAACTGCACCGTTGCTACAGCTCAGACGAGGCAGGGCCGAGCAGGACCAGAGTATCTCGGGTGGGCTTGCATCACCCCCCCGGATATGATGTGCGGCAAACGCTAACCAAGAGGTGACCTACAGGAGGTGAAAGCAAGGTCTTCCCACCGAGAACCTGGCTGTTCCCAGAGGGAGGCAAGCGTTTCATCAGCGCCCGTGACGAGGCTTCTGGATGGTTGGAGTACCGGCCCAAGGTGAGAGTCAGTCCATAAAGTGCTGGTCTGGGTTGCAGACTATCTGGATGGGAGCAGACCCTCCATCGCACACACAACACTGTGGAGACCTAGTCTCGCTCTTCTTTTCCCTCTAGCTGGAGGGATTTTACAAGACTGCTTCCTTCTTCATGACCACTCGTGGTCATGAACAGCTCCTTCTGTGTCAGAAACCAACTGGGTCAAGACTCAACACACAGCCAAGCACCTAAGGGACACCAGCAAATACACGCGATAGTAGACAAATTGGAACCTCCCCATCTCTACAGCTAAGAAGGCGTAGTAACCCTAAAATACACCTGCATGTTGTAGACGTGTAAAAGTTATTGTTGTAATTGCGATGTCTTCAAGACTAAATACAAACAATTTGTTTAATTTATTTAATTGGAGAGGAAAGGCACTTTCTTAGGTTGTCTCTCGCACTATTACTACCAGTTTGTTGTGTAATGACTGGAGTTACTAGGGCATGTTCAATCTTTGCCTGTTTGGAGCGGACTGATTGCTGGCCTGCGGAATTGCTGCCTACAGCTTTCCCGAGAACCGCTCATCCGAACAATTTCAAACTTGATGGTGTACTTCCTCGGGTCCTCAGCAACACACCCACCCAGCAGGAAGTCCATGAATGGAGAAAAGGTTATCGAGAAAATAGGACAGACATGCATGCATACATACAAACATACATACATACAGACACTCCTTCCATTATAGTTAGATTAAGGGTTACTCGTTCATATCGGGACACCTTCAAAAAGGGAGAGCTTGAATTTTTGCATTTCAGCGATTTTCACATGGGGTTAGAGTTCGATATCTTCCTCATCAAACCAACCGATGCGAGTAGCTGACACCGTGGCAGTGTTGTGGAATTACTGAAAACTGTTGAAAAGAAACACTCCAAATATCCCGTCATTGCATCCTCATTGTAGTACCTATTTATTTCTGGAAGGACGAAAAAATATAATTTAGCAGAGAGCAGCTACTCAAAAACGGGAAATGTCAAACTCAACCCTTGAGCTAAAGGTTAGCTTCAAGCTTCAACGGTCCATAAATGGGATTCCTCTCTCTGCATAATGGGTGACCTTCCAGAAACCAGCTTGGAGCAGGAAACACATCTGCTCTGTAAACATGCCTTCTGATTCCTTGAAGATTTCCTGGCTTGGCACGCCTCTAACCCAACACACCTCGTCCAGTTCCCTCTCCTCCTCCTCCTCCTCCTCCTTTTCCTCCTCCTCTTCCTCTTCATCTTCCTCTTCCTCTGACCCCCAGCATTCTAGCAGTACCAGTGCTGGTCCACCATCAAAGGAGGTTCAGAGAAGATAAAACTTTATTGATCCCAGACAGGAAATTGAAATGCTGGAAGTTCTAGACTGGACCGGAGATCAGACCTGCAGAACATTGCGGTAGTGCTCCTTGGCTTCTGACCCATAATCCTCCTGGACTCCCCAGGAGGACATCAAGGAGATTAAAGAGCTTTGTCACAGAGCGGCCCCTCCATCACTTTCACAGAACACCATGGAGGAAGTGGTCTCTCTCACTCCCTCCCTCTCCATTAGAGAACTGGTCTCGCTCTACTCTCGGTACCTAGAAGGACTTTATAAAACCACACTGTCCAATCTTGTTGGGAAACGAGCGCAACAGAACCATCACCCTCGGTCCTGATGCTGGACAGGATGCCACCACAAAAGACACAAAACAAAGAGGACCGCAACACCACAGTATCTCCATAGCTCCACCATGGGAGTCACCATTGGCAGTCTGGCGTGGGATATTAACACTCACTACTCTACAGACTACACACCACACACACACACACACACACACAGCAGTCTATAGTAATACACGTCCCATCAAGTTTACTAAAGTATGACGAAGCAACGACACAAAACATCTTTAAGAACTTTCCTGTTAGCAAAAATAAGTGGTGTGCATTACATCGTTGTTTAAATGTACAAACATACATATATCTGGCTATTACAAAAAGAACTTTCAGACATTAGTGACGCAATGAAGGCTCAAATTGGCCTAGACCCTCGCGGCTCTAGACCCTGGCTGCCCCGGGGCAAGCACTCCGCCCTGGGGAAGCTTTCCACCACTCCAGGCCCTTACTGGGCCTGTACCTCCCTTCACCCTCCTCTTCCAGAGACCCAGACTCTGAGAATAGCACCATGCCTGCGATCATAGTGCTCATCACACACACGCACACGCACACACACACACACATACACACACACACACACACACACACACCATGTGCATGATGAAACTGGCCGTTAGCAAAGTAAATATAGCAGCAGAATGCGGGGAGAGTGGGCATCACGTTACAATAGTACTGTCATTTTACAATACTACTGCTATATATATATATATATATATATATATATATATATATATATATATACATATATCATTATTTCCTATGCGAACCGCAGCCCTCCCAGAGCTGAAAGGAAACATTATAATATAGCAAAGTTCTAAGCTTTTAAACGTTGGCTAGCTTGGAACCATCCTCAGATGTGTTTCGACACTTACTGAGATCAGTAAGTAAAAAAAAAAAATTAAAAAAAAAAACACTTCTAACCTCCGCATCGCTTAACCAGGCACTTAAAATATTTCCAAACATACCGCAGTCGATACAGTAATATTACTGCGGTCATACTGCACGAGATATACCACAGTGATACACTACGCAGTACATATACACACACACCACAGTAATGCATCACTGCTCTCATTACAAACATCTCCGTGAACACTCTAAAACCCTTGCTTCAGTAGATACTCAGCTGTATACAAACCACTATGTCTACACACACTGACACACACCGTTGTTAGCTAAACACGGGATCGAATTCAGGAATCAAGGAGGAGGCGGAGAGGGAGGACATTTCATATCATAAAAAGGTCTATTACTTAAAATAAAATATATGAGGTATTTAAAAGCCTTACAGGGTCAAGGCTTTTATGAAATGCAATAACGCAGTTTTATCTTCATCGGGAATCACACACGCCTCTCCCAAACATCTCGCACATTACCATACATTGTATTTCAGAGGTCACAAACCCCATCTCTCTTCTCTACCAACTCTCATTTAACTGTCTCTCCACTAACTCTCTTTAAACCGGCTCTCTACCATCTCTCTTTAAACTCTACTAACTCTTTCAACCGTCACTCTACTTTCTCTCTTTAAACCGTCTCTCTACTAACTCTCTTCAAACTGTCTCTTCTCTACCATCTCCCTCAAAATTGTCTCTGTTCTCTCTATATATATATATATGTATATATCTATTTAAAATGTATCTCTACTAGCTCTCTTTAACAGTCTCTGCTCTCTAACATCTCTCTTTAAATTGTCAATAGCTGTGAGGCTCATGAACATTAGCTGTGAGGTGATAGCTCTGGGCTGTTTCTCAATTGCGAGGATGCTTCCAAAATAGGTGGCATATACAAGTATATGGAGGCATAGGACTGTCCCAATTCAGTAGGAAGCATAGGAAACATCCTAACTATTTCCCTAGGTACCTTCCTCTAGGTACCTAGACTTGGCAAAGTGTCAAGGAAATGTCAGATGGTTCCTCGCCCGACGAGGAAGCTTCCTCAATAGGTCATCACGGCTTAGGAAGCCTCCTCGCCATTGAGACAGCAGCGCCTGCACTCCTCCAGAGGCAGGACATGAGGGCCAGGGTCATGACCGAGTCACGTTCAAATATTATTAAGTGATGTGGAAACCCAAAGGATTGTTCATGAAAAATGTAAAAGAAACAAAAAGAAAGGAAGAAGAAATAGGCTTTTCGGGAATACAAAGCGCTGATGAAGTTTAAGTGTGTATGTTGAAAACGTCATCGCCCCACCGTGGGTCACTGTACATCAACGAGGAGGCCAACACCGCCCCCGTATGGCCTGATGAGGGCATGACACTGTGTCTGAAGTGAAAGGAGGCAGCTCCAGCCGTCAGCCTACAGGGAGTGCTGCAGTCAAGGTTTTGGGGGATACATTCAGACAGAGGGGACTCAAAACAGGCACACATACTGTATATATATATATATATATATATATATATATATATATATATATGTATATATATATATATATATATATATATATATATATATATATATATATACACATACATATATATAGATATACAGTATATATATATCGCTGTCATATAAAAATTAAAAATAAAATCAAAATCACACACAGAAACAACTGACCATCCAAAGGGCTTTTGTTCAGACCGAGTTGAGGTACGTAAGAAACATTATGGGATAGCGGCTGAAGTTTAGAGGGATCATACCCTCACGCAGACAGACAGACAAACAGAGATGAAAAGAATTAAATTGAATCCACTTCCAGACGAAGATGAGAGAAGGAGAATGTAAATAATAATTGGCTGGTTCAGTATTGCATAATAGTCTTTGATATTAAAGCAGTGCTCATGTCCTCAGTCCAGATGTGTGTATGTGTGTGTGTGTGTGTGTCTCTCTCTCTCTCTCTCTCTCTCTCTCTCGCTCTCTCTTTGCACAGTGTCTGGTCCGAATAGACAGGATGTTGGGACACACACACACCTCTAAACTCTCCCAAGACTGGCACGCCAGGTGTGTGTGCATGTGTATTTGTGTGTGCGTAGATGACAGCGTGTATTATTGTGTGTGTGTGTGTATGTGTGTGTGGGTGTGTGTAGGGAAATAACAGCGTGTACTACGATGTGTATGCATGTGTATATATTACGGTGTGTGTGTGTATGCGTGTGTGTATATTACGGTGTGTGTGTGTGTGTGTGTGTGTGTATATTACGGTGTGTGTGAGAGTGTGTGTGTGCGTGTTCAGGCGAAGTACATGGTCCTCAGGGTGTCGTGGTGGATCTGGACGGCCTTGGCCAGAGCCTGGGGGTCCCGACCGTTACTCTGACCAGAGACATGGCTGCCCTCTGCACTAAAACACACACACACACATACAAAAAAACACACTTTAATACGCACCCTCACAAACAAACACATGCCTAATTCAAAATACCATGAGATGCTGTAAAAGAGCGTAGGCATTAATAAGCCCTAGCTTTTGGAAATGTTACGCTCTCAGCCTACACCTTCTCCATCCTTTATCAACTAATGTGATAAAGGTCAGAATGCAGCTGTGATAAAGGTATGCCACTGATAAGGGACAGACTGCCGCTGTGGTGCTATAGCTCTCTCCCTCTCTCTTACCTGTCGTGCTCCTTGTCCACCAGGTGGTAGCGGGCGCGGAAGGCAACCAGGTGAGCGTAGTAGGCGGGCGCCGGGATGGACACGGAGCGCGTGCAGCGGACGTACGTGTGGCACAGCTGGTAGGTGAGGACCTGGAAATCATCGGCGGTGAAGCAGTTGTCGTCCCAGAGGACGTGGTAGTGAGAGGGTCGACTGGTGCCCTGGAAACAGCAGGGCAAGGCACAACAACATCAACGTGAAAATAGTCACCGTGGTAACTCCTTCATCTCCACGCCAAGCATTCCCATCAACATCACCGTGACAGCCAGTCCCCATCACAACAATCACCTTCAACGCCGCCACCACCATGACAACGATCACCGCAACATCGGACCACCAGGACTACCGTCCCATCAATCACTATGAAAACCAGCCACCATCACCATGACGACCATCCCCAGGATAGCCATCACCATGACAACTGTAGACAGCACGCACCTGGATCCCGGCGTGGCTGCAGAGGTAGAAGTCAAACTCGGAGGGGTGGGTGATATCTGTATCTACCGTAGTGCCAGCAGGGATGTTCCCACTGCGCCCAACCTGCACACAGAGTAGCATTCAATGTGAAATCCAACACTGTGTGCGGTGGTGCTTCATTGCCACACACATTGAGTGTCTGTGTGTGTGTGTCTGTGTGTGTGGTCACTGCCATATCTCACCCTCTCGTTGCGGTCGGCGCAGAAGAGGCGCGTGTGATGGCGCTTCTGGACCACGATGTAGGTGATGCCAGGCTGGTAGTCCTTCTCTAGGCTGATACAGGCCTCCCGGATAGCCAGCAGCTCATAGTACAACACCTGGAATACAAGAACCTCATAGTACCACACCTGGAATACAAGAACCTCATAGTACCACACCTGGAATACAAGAACCTCATAGTACCACACCTGGAATACAAGAACCTCATAGTACCACACCTGGAATACAAGAACCTCATAGTACCACACCTGGAATACAAGGACCTCATAGTACCACACCTGGAATACAAGGACCTCATAGTACCACACCTGGAATACAAGGACCTCATAGTACCACACCTGGAATACAAGGACCTCATAGTACCACACCTGGAATACAAGGACCTCATAGTGCCACACTTGGAATAAGAGGACCTCATAGTACCACACCTGGAATAAGACGACCTCATAGTACCACACCTGGAATACCAGAGCCTCAGACTACAACACCTGGAATACAAGCACCTGATCATATTATTTCCCAGTGGCAGTATATGAAGGCAAAAAAATAAATGTGTTTGGAGTGTGTGGAACCTTGAGCTGTGAACTACAAGTTACAATGACAAAGCCGTCATTACAGTCACTCTGAAACCAATGCAAAAAGGAAGACTTTCATCCTGTTGAGTAGGATATCACGGCCGACTGTATCAAAGGCGCCGTTTACGAGGCCTTATTTGAATGATCAGCACGCACCTGTCGGAATTGTCCCTCCGACACCCCGTCCCGGTAGAAGATGATCCTGGTGGGCTTGTAGCGGGTCGACTTGTAGAACTGGATCAGCAGCTCTCGCACCATAGACGAGAGGTCCTGGATCACCTCCTGCCTGGGCCTCTGGACCCGCACCGTCGCGCAGTACCTGCTGGGGTGGGCGTCCATACTGCCTACCACCTGGGGGTCGGGTGGAGGACGACAACATGGTTTGAACCTCCCATGCGATACCAGTACGTCTACCACGTTACACGTTAGGTTAGCGGCTTAGCAGAGAAGCTTACCGCTGCGATGGAGGGCTTCTTGCCGTCCCCAGCGGGAGGGTGGGTGACGTCGGCACCCAGGAAGATGACAGGCTGCTGGAACACAGACGGCCTGCAAGACACCCAGCATCGCAACCTGCTCACTAGCATGATACTAGCCGAGTTACAACCTCCGTGCCAACACACTGAGCAGGATGCAATCTGAACTAGGGGTTACAACCTGTGTGCTAACTTAGGCTAGCATGGAACTAGCCGAGTGCTAACAAACTGGACATGATGCATGCTACTCCATGCTCCATGCTAACTTAAGGAACGCGATGCTAGCTGTACTAAGAGTTCTAAGTGAGTTAGTATGATGCTAGCTAAACATGTTGCGAGCTAAACCTCCATGAGGGGCTACTGACCGCTGGTGAGGGACCAGAATGTTGTTGATGCCCCCCAGCTTGACGTTGATCTTGAGGCAGAGGTTGGACAGCGTCTGGGGAGACGTCTTCACAACGTTCTTCACCTGGACACACTGAGTGGCCATGCCCAGCAGGGTGTCTCCCACACGCTTCACCTCCGCTGCACACAAACACATATATTAACTATACTCTGCAGAAAAGACTCTGACCACTGACAGGGGTCTTTCAAGAGTAGTCTCCAGTGTTTGCAACCGTAGAGGGGAGTCTTTGAAGATTAGTTTGAGGAGGTTTCTGACTGCAGACTGGAGTCTTTTTAGACTATATTAGGGGTTTCTGGGTCTGTCTAGATTCGTATGAGTTTGTTTCTGACCGTAGACGGGGGTCTTCCCGGGCAGGATGACGATGATGAGCTGCAGGCCAGCGTAGGTGTTCTTCAGGTGTCTGAACATGGGCTCCACGCTGTCCGCTCCCTGGGCGTATTTACAGAAGCACGGCTGGCCCTGGATGGGCATCCCAGCATCCTTAGAGATCTTACGCAGCTGGTCCGTGAAACCCCTGCAGCAGACACACAGGGCTTAACATACTATACTGCCTATGTAGAAGTCATTTCAATGCTTGTCTGGCTTCTCACTCTATACTCTTCTTCTATATTCAGTATTTCTCACACCCATTTATACTTGATAAATGAGCCCTGGAAACTGCATATATACATACAAAACCACCGTCTGAAATCTATCCAATTCTAATACTACAATATGTATATATATGCCCTATACAAATAGTATACTTATCATTCCTCATCATTCCTCAAATTGGTTTGATCAGCACTAAGCAAGAAAGAAAGGTTTGTAGGTTTGTAGAGGAGAGATGTAAAGAGGTTTGTAGAGGAGAGAGGAGGAGAGGAGGCTCCATACTTGAGGATCTCCTCTCTGCACTGTCTCTGTGTGGCGAAACAGGCGATGGACCACATTTTGACCTCCACCCCCGTGTGGAACTGTTTCCCTCGCATGTCCCACACGCCCTGGCTGGGGGTGGCCACCGTACGGCTCTGAAACCACAGACACCGCAGTCATGTCACACACACCACAGACCGCAGTCATATCACACACACACACACACACACACACACACACACACACACACACACACACACACACACACACACACACACACACACACACACACACACACACACACACACACACACACACACACACACACACACACACGGAGATACACATCTCTATGTATACCACATCCTAACTCACACACTGACTCCAACATTTATTTGCATACACATAAACTTACTTCCTGAGGACACACAGACACACACACACACACACACATGCACACACACACACACACACACACACACACACACACACACACACGCACACACACACAATTAACATTTGTATGCAAAACAAGTCATATACAAAATCAAAACAATATTATGACTATGCAACCTTTAACTTGACAAATAACTATGATTGAATCAAAAACCACTTCTAACCACAACAACTTAATATGAAAGAGAGAAATAACAGCTACTTATGCTAATTACCTGGTGGCTAACTACAACCTACAGACATACATACAGATAGAAAGAATCTGTAGGAACCAGGCAGGCAGGTAGGAACACAGACACGTAGAAAGACAGGTACACAGACAGACAGACAGACAGACAAACGTAAGTACCAGGTAGACAGCAGACAGGTAGATAGACAGGTGCAGGTGCCAGGTAGACAAAGACACACGTAGGCACCAGGTAGTCAGACAGACAGGTACACAGACCGACAGACGTAAGTAACAGGTAGACAGCAGACAGGTAGATAGACAGGTGTAGGTGCCAGGTAGACAAAGACACACGTAGGCACCAGGTAGTCAGACAGACAGGTACACAGACCGACAGACGTAAGTACCAGGTAGACAGCAGACAGGTAAAGACACACGTAGGCACCAGGTAGTCAGACAGACAGATAGACAGACAGACAGGTGTAGGTACCAGGTAGTGTTCTGTGCTCACCCGACCTCCATACTGCAGCATGGGTGGGGGCAGCACTCGACCGGTCACCTGGGACATCTCGTCCCGCACCTTGAACCTGAACTCCTGGACAAAGGGGTCTGCTTCGTAGTTAGCGCTGCGGACCTGCGGGCAGAGCCAGGGGGGTCAGGACACAGCTGGGTCTACACGTCTACTCGTGGAGGTACTGAGGACATCCTTTGGTATTCCAGTGTTAAGTACTATACCTAACACTATCATTATACCAGGTTTTACCAGCTATTTTTATATCGGAGAGGAGAGGAGAGGACAGGGGCAGGTCGCATGGCAATCATCTTATCTTAATAAATTCTCACTAAATTCTGTACAGACACTTTCTATGAATTTACCACCTTTCAGTGATTTCTTAATGACTTTGAAGGAGACATTATACAGAAATTAGTGACGGGCAAAGGAAGGATGACAGAAACAGAGACCACATCCGTCCCCTGCGGGTCGCTATGACTCACCAGCCGGCTGATCTCTTCCTGTCTGTCGGGGGCAGAGCGAGCCGTGGCCTTGATCATAGTGGAGGTCTGGTTATCAGTCAGTTTCTTGATGCAGCGCTGGCCTGCTACAATGTTACACACCTGAGGAGACAACAGTACACCTGTAATAACAGCTAGGGTGTCACACACCTGAGATAACACACCTATAATACTTGAAACCCTGAGATAGATATATCAGCCAACTTATATAGATATATTAGCCAACTTAAAACCTTAGCATTACAGATAGTTGGTGGAGGTGGGGGCGGAATGTGTGGTGGGTTCTCTTACCTCCAGGGGCAGGTAGGTGTGTTTCTGCTCCTGGCCCACCTGGAGACAGGGCAGGTGGGGGTATTTGAGCTGCAGGTTGTACTTATCTCTGAAGTACTGTGCCACTGTGCGCTCTACCGTCTGGCCGTTCTCGAGCTGCAGGGGGAAGCTGAGGCAAAGGAAGTAAGTTACCAGGTTGAACTCCCTTCTAGAGAGGCAGAACGGTGACAGGAGGTTGTCTGGGTTCAACTCCCATCTAGATAGAACTTTGATCTGGGTTTAACTCCCTTCTGGAGACAGAAAGTTGGTCTGGGTTTAACTGCCATCTAGATAGATAGAACGTAGGTCTGGGTTTAACTCCCAGCTGTGACATGGAAGAGTAGGACGTCCAGTTAAAGGAGGGCTCATTCATTTATTTATTGGACATCAGGGATCTGAACCCAGAACCATTCAGCGTGGAGTCCAACACCCCTAACCACCAGACTTTCCTGTCTAATACTGTTGTAACCTTCTCAAACAGCATTTCACAGATGTCTCGAGATGAAAAATAAAAGCAGTGAGACTGTCTCTTTAAATGATTACTCATAGTAGTGTAATTCGTTTCTCTGAAGCATGACACATGGCCAGATCTCCGGGGTAAGTACCGTGTGCACAGCGTGGAGAGGCAAAACCCCCCAAAAAACAACCTTAGATCAACCTGACCGTGACTGCGTTAAGAGTGACTAACACTACGCTCAGCAGTAAGCTAGCACATGACTCACTACTGAACACAGCCTTTTGGTGCTTTTGGTGAATTGGTGTTGATGTGGTCTGTTTCTGGCTGCACACACACACACGCGCCGCACACACACACACACACACACACACACACGGGCACGCAGGCACACACACATACAATCTAGCTTTTGGTGAATTGGTGTTGATGTGGTCTGTCTCTGGCTGCACGCACGCATGCACACACACACACACACACACACAAACACACAAACACATGCACACCCACACACTGACTCACGTCTGGTGGCTGGCTGGGCGCCGGGTGACGTTACACACTCGGTACTTCCTCCTCATCGTCCCACAGTGGGTCACCTCCACCTTCAGCCCTGGAGGGAGAGGAAGAGAGAGAGGCTTTACAAGTAACACTCTACTGCACCGCGTCCATACGAGACGAGGAGAGAAGAGGGCGTGGCAAACACGAGCACCAATACAGACAGACGTCGGACACATGACAGACGGATGCAAGCGGACGTGACAAACACACGCCGGGCGCCGACCTTTGATCTCCTTGGTGAACTTGACTCGGTGGGAGTCTGTGAGGGGGCGGGGCTGCTCGTCGATGTTGTGGATGTCCAGGACTTCACACATGAACCTGACCACCTGCTGGGCCTTGTAGAACGCAGTAGCAGACACTACACACACGCACACACACATACACGCACACACACACACACAAAATATGTTAACACTTCTCAATAGCGATATAACAAAAACATATACACTGTACATGATGTTTGGTTATATCTAATCAATATATTACAAAGCCTTTTTACATTTTGCATTGAAATATGAAATACAATAGAAAACTGCAGTAGTGTTGTAATAGGAAGTCAGCAAATATAGATAATAGAACTACATTTACAATAAGTAAATGTAGTTCTATTATCTATAATTGCTGACTATTTCTAGAAAGGACTCTATGAGATTGTTCAGTAGCACCCTCTGTGGCACGTCTAGCCAGGAAGTGACCTGTTTTCATTACCAGCCCATGCCGTTTGCATATACTTTACATCATTGTTTACATGTGTAAGGTCACTTTTAATAGGCACTCCACATTCACCACTTTGGGTGAGAGATAAAAACAAGAGCAATTGAGTGTGAGATGGAGAGAGGCAGAGCAAGAGAGAGACTGATGGAAATCCTCACACACACACACACACCCCTCTGTCTCCACGGTAACAAACCAGCCGGCCCCCAGAGTGTGTGTGTGTGTGTGTGTGTGTGTGTGTCTCTCTCTCTTGTTCTCTCTCTCACTCCCTCACTCATGCTCTGTTTCTCTCTCTTGCTCACGCGCTCTCTCTCTCTCTCTTGTATTCATCAGGTGGTGTATATATTGACCAGGTGATTCACTTTTGATCAGGTGATGCATCTACCCTCAGGTGATGTATTTATTGGCCAGGTATGTATTGATCAGGTGACCTCACCGTCTATGTTCAGCATCATCTTCCACATGGCAGGGCGCACTGACTGATGGAAGCCAAACCACACCTCCCTGCCCCCACCCAGTGGGTGGTCATAACCTTCTGGGGGGGAGAAGAATGAGCGGCCCACCGGGGTGTACCTGCAAGCGTGCACACACACACACACACACACACACACACACACACACACACACACACACACACACACACACACACACACACACACACACACACACACACACACACACACACACACACACACACACACACACACACACACACACACACACGATGGAGAAGAGAGGTTTATTAACAGAGTGAAAATGTAGGTCCACACAGAGAGGAGTGACATTAACACACAGAACCCATCTGTCTCCTCTGGTGCGCAGGAGTCCACAACAGGAAGTGAATAAGAAATGAACATCAGCCGGTCACCAGGCGGCGCTTACTTGATGGAGGGCAGGTGTCGGAGCACCACGTCGACCGCATGGACGGGGTTGGTGCTGATGGGCTTGTCCAGCTCCAAGGGGTCGGGGGTCCCGTGGCCTGTCAGCACATCGTGCAGAGTGTGCCAGCTCACCTGAGAGACTAGCTTAATGGACACCTTGAAGGGGCGGTCCTTGCCTCCCTCACCTGGTAGAGTGACATCCAGGTCCACCTGCAGAGAGAGCGAGGCCACAGACAATGTAAGGAAAGACCTGCGCGTGTGCATGTGCGTGTATGCGCATGCGCGTGTGCATGTCCCTCACCCCAGCTGCTGCCAGCGGTAGGGGGTTGGCCGTGTACAGGCTCCTCTTCCCATCATAGACAGGCCGCCGATCCCCAAAGATGGTCACCTTGAAGTGCTTCACCATAGAGTCCACCACCTCCCTGCACAGCAGAGCGACTGCTTTGTAATTCGTTCTAATCTGGTCTGTAATCTTGTCTGCAATCTCTTGTGTAATCTAGTGTATAACCTAGTCAGTAATCTGGTTAGTAATTGAGCATTCAATATAGTCTGTAATCTGTGATGTAATCTAGTAAATAACCAAGTCAGTAATCTAGTCTGTAATCTGGTAGAGTAACATAATATACAACATAGTCAATGGGTGCCCAGTAATATTGGGTACCCATACCCAGCTATACAAGCTAATCCATGTTGAAGAACACCGTAAAGTTAGCCTCTAGATGTCTCTACCATGTGGAATAGTAGCATAATTTCAGCCTGCATGTATGTTAGCAGTAGTGCCTAGCTAATGGGTAGCAGGCTACCTTTTTCAAATAGTAGCAAAAAGTTAGCCTCTAGGTGTGTTAGCGTAGCGGTTGCAATGGGCTACCTGTTAACCCTGCGAGGGCACTTCTCGGGCATGATGTCCACCTGGTACAGGTAGACATCCATCTGGGGGATGTCCACCTGGAAGCAGTTAGCCAGGAGCCTGATGGGCTTCCCCGCTGAGCCGAAGCCGGGGCGCCTGGGCACCTGGAACAGAGCCTGGGCCTCCACAGCTACTGTTGCTGGGGGGGCGCGGGTAATGGATGGGTTAGGTTCTTCTGTGCTGACTGAATCATTATTCTAGGAATGATTATCATCGTTTTATTGTTGCTGTAAGCCAGATGTAGGCGACAAACAGGCATAGGCTTTATGCTTTTGGCAACACAAAGATGTTTCAGTCACGCGGTGAAAGCAATTGGAATGGAATTGAGGGAGATACACAGAGAGACAGAGAGAGAGAGAGAGAGAGAGAGAGAGAGAGAGAGAGAGAGAGAGAGAGAGAGAGAGAGAGAGAGAGAGAGAGAGAGAGAGAGAGAGAGAGAGAGAGGACAAACAGACAGAGAGACAGAGAACATGGTGGTTCACAGTTCTACTGTATATGTTTTGCTGCACATCTCTCAATCACGGAACCAGTGCTGTCATTTTCTTTTAAAGATCAATTCTAAATGGTATTTTAGGTGTGACCTTTCAAAGCAACATTTGAGAAAAGTGCAGACGACGTGACAAACGATGACATTAACTTTCTAAATGTGTTTGTGTGTGGGTGTGTGTGTGTGTGTGTGTGTGTGTGTGGTGTGGGGGGGGGGGGGGGGGGGGGGGGGGGGGGCACTTGAAACCAGATCAATGTGTCTCAAACCTCCAATCCCCTCCACGAACCAAGGGACAAAGCAAGAGATGCATGTGATTCACCACACATGAGTGGGTTAGGGGGGTTTAGGACCACGTGGAGGGAAACATAGCACCTCTCTCTCTCTCTCTCTCTCTCTCTCTCTCTCTCTCACTCTCTCTCTCGCTCTGTCTATGTGTGTGCTGATGTTCTGAGAAACATGAGTACTTCCTTATGAATCATTTCTACAACAACATTTCTCCAAGCAGACACTGAGAGCACTGATAGGTGTACGATGACATCACATCCTGTGGTGCTAACGAGTGAGGGGGGAAGGAAGGGGGCAGAACAACAAACACAAGGACAGACTCAGGGTTGTCATGGCAACCACTGGCGGGGAATCACTGGGTTTCTGAATGGCAGTCTCAACAGCGGTGGTCAAGGAGTTTAACTTTCTCCCAGACACACACACAAACACACACACACACACCATTGTTAATATAGAGGCACTGTCAGTATAAGCAGTCAGTGAGGTGATGAAATAAGTTCTCCCCTCCTACAGCCTGAACAGAACAACAACTGGGGTTAAGGGCAAGGGTTACCACGCTGCATGGAGGCAACAGCCTCCCACATCCCTCTATATACACTCTACATAGAGTTTAACATCTGAAATGATCAAAACGATTAAAATGCTTTAGCATCAACAATGACTCGTAACGTTTCACCATCACTGAGATTTCCAAGTGGTAATCAGGTAGACCTGATTGTAAAAAAAAAAAAAAAAAAAAGTAGACTGAAAGTAAGAAGGTAAAACAAGGTTCCCACTAGCCTAAACTGACAACCACCAACCCCCAGTAGCTGTCAACAAACGAGGAGACCAAGAGGTCAACTAACCCGGTCCAATAACTCCTTTATTAATAACATGACGATATGTGCACTATATCACATTTAATCAAGAATTTCTAATTAAGACTAATTAAGTGAGTCCGTAAAGCGGGTAAGTAAAACGACAACAACAAAAACAGCAACAACAAGACATTAGACAGCTCAATAATACCATAGCTATTCTACAGATACATACAGGTGGGTATGAGAATAAGGTGAAATTTGGAGAAAAAAAATAATAATATTAATATTTAAGTTACTTTAGTGAACGTCCACTCGCCGTCAGTTTACCTGTTGTTCCGGTGTCCATTCATGAGGTCAGTGCCCGGGTCTCTCCCGGGACCAGAGGGGTCTGAAGCTGGGGTACTCGACCTCCGTAAGGTCCGGTGTCTCCCACGGCGACGGGCCGTGTCCTGGCAGGGCGTCCCGGCCCTCCGACCCCCGCTCCTGCTCACCGTCACGCCGGGCTCTTCTGCACTTCGGTGCCGGGGTCCTATTCACCGGGGCTCTTCGGTGTCACCGTGTGTGCATAGCCGTGTGTTGTTGTTGTTGTTGTTTTAACGCTTCACGTATACGAGCTATACTTTGCTAGCCATGTCTGCTAGCTCGGTAGCCAAGCGTTGTGGGTGGGGGGTGGGGAAAGTGTCTAAAACCAAATGTTATAAGAAACCAAAACAGGCGACGCTCGCCGTCAACAAACCGTAAGAACAGCCTCCTCGCGTCGCCCGTCAACCCTTGAACTTGACAGCGGTAACGCAGACATGCTGGTGCACCAGAAGCCCGGGTTACAAACCGGGTTGTGGCGATGGGTTAGGCTAATAGGTGCCGAATAGTTTGAAGTTGTAGGGACAAAACCGCTCCTATCGCGATATGGGGAAGCTGTCACGACCCCCCAGCTCCTAGGGAAGCGGATTCCGATGACGCTGGAAGTCCTGAACGGGTCCAAAACATCCCGGATTATAGAGTCTCGGTTCAGATTCAGTCTAAATCCAGGTTGTGAGTTAAATCCCTCCTTGTTGAGGTATCGGTGGGTTCCAGTCCAGCTGACAGATCAACTCTCTGGACTCCAGCGGCTGTCTAAATTTGGTCATGTTTCCTCTTCTGACAGCAATGGGAAGAGGCGGGGCACTGGCGTCTGACGTCGTCCGTATCCACTCCTCCCACGTGTAGGGCGATATGAATAATTTCATTATCTTGATAAAAAAAACTAGATACATACTGTATATATAATACGTATGATAATATGCGTGGACTCATCTGCAACAATTCACCACTTGGATACAATATTCATCCACCTGTTGTCAAGGTGGCTTCTAAAAGTTTAACTATTCCATTTTAATGAACATTGCTTCATATTAATCAATACAATAACAATGACTATAAACAATAATGAACAATAAACAATAACAAATTTTGAATCAATAAGATTATGAAGATCTCACAGGCCAAAAAAACGCAAACAAGATCAAGTATTCATATAAAAATCACATTTTATTTTCTTTGAAAAATAACCATTCCCAACAGATATAGCCTCATAATATTATTATTACAGACACAGAGTGGCCAGGTGGGCTGCTGTGTGTTGGTGTCTGGGGAAGTGCTGCGATGAGATCTGTGGAGTCGTATTGCTTTCCAGGGGGTCAGGGGTCAGGGGTGGAAGGGGGGGGGGGGGGGTAGGGTAGAGAACCCCTGTTTACAAGGTGCTTTGTGGCTTCAATACGTGAACTGCATCTGATTTAGGTTGTAGTAGGAGGGGTAGGGGGAGGTGGGGCAACGCTGAGCCTAAATACATATCAGGTTCATATATATTTATATGTACAAATCACCTCAGACACAATAACAGATCAGTAAAAGGGCGTATAAAGGCATTTCGATTACGCAAGTTCATAAACATGATTTCTTTTTTTAAAAACGTCCAAACGTGACTGCTGCCGTGGTCCCCTCGAGCTCAGTGGGATTCGAACCGGCGGCCAGACAGGGGTTGAGGCGCGGTGGCAGATACACTCTGAACCTACTCACGATCATAATACTATCAACAATAACGATCATATTCATAAAAACAGGACGTAAACAAAAGTGAAGCCGTTATCACTGTGACGCGCCGAGGCAGAGCAACGGGCAGCTGTGAGTGGGCTCAGGAGGAGGCTCAGGATACCAGCTTGGGATACTTGAGGAGCGTCTCTCATGCAGGGTCGTCTTCAGGAAGCCAGAAAGGCAGGAAGGGCCCAGGCACTTGTAGCCGACCCCTATCTGTGTTGCTTGCATGCACACAGCGCACCAATGGGGTGGTCTAGCACAGGCCTGGGGGGAGGGGGGATACTAGGGGGCACTAGAAGCTGAGAGGGAGCGAAGGGGGGAGGGTAAGGAAGGTGAGAGAGGAAGTTTGGGGTTGGGGGGGGGGGGGGAGGTCAGGAAAAGGGCACAAGGAGGAAGGTGGCTGCACGCGAGGAGAAGAGAAGACGAGAACAGGCTTGTGTTAGCGAAGGTTTGTGTTGGCAAATCTGGCATAACTAGGCTTGCATTGACCAGGTTTCGTTCGGCTCCCTTTGTGTTTGCCAAGTTTCTCCTGGAAAGGTCTGTTAGGTGCGGTGTAAGCATATAGGCCTACGATGGTGTGTGTGTGTGTGTGTGTGTGTAAATGCAGATGTGCATGGATATTGTGTGGCACATGGGAATGTGCAGCGTAGCGCCAGCAAGGTGTCTGGCTCACGTAGCGCTCTGCTGTGCAGCACTTAGTGGTCACTGAGCCGCTAATGTTAACAGAGCTACTATCAGAGATGTCCTTGCTAGCCCGTTAACTTGGTTCCTCCAGGGTTCCGATATGGAAGTATGAGGGCAGTGAGGTTTTTGAACAGACTAGATCTGACTGGATTACCCCTCAGTCATACAGACCAACTGCTCCTTCAGTAAAACGATCGGATGAGTAAAAAGTGCCTTGTTATTCCTAAGGGCTACCCAGGCACTGCTCCTGGCTAAGAGTCTGTGGGTTGGCATCGTCTGGCTGGTTGAGAATGCTGGTTTAGGTGCAAGAACATCTCATACACTTGATGCTAAATGGTCCCTCTATTTAAATGCTAACTTTGCCTCTATGGGCTAATTCTCTAATGGACTAGGCCAGCCGCCACGCAACAGCACGTAGCCATGACGCTATGATATGCTATATGATATGCTACGGCTGCTCTCCTTCTCTGCTTATACATAGCGCTGCACGCTAGCACCACATATGCTAATACATAGTGTAGCAGGTCATCACCTCATATGCTAATACATAGAATAGCAGGCTAGCATTGTGTAAGCTATTACGTAGTATTGTGGGCTAGCACCACATATGCTAATACATAGCGCTGAGGGCTGGCGCCACATATTCTAATACATAGAGCAGTGGGCTAGCACCACATTTGCTAACAAACGCTGTTGTGCAGGGCTAGTGGCTTCTACATGCTAGTACTAAGTGCTAATGTACCATATCTCTGACTTCTCAAGGCATTTAAAACAATAATAATAATAATAACAATAATAATAACATTATGTAAAAACATGAGAAAAGGTGGCAATTCAGGGGATAGGTAGGTGTGTAGTGTGCTCCGGGGCGCTACACAAGCTAGCCATAGTAACCAGCTAGTCTCAGGCATCGCCGTGGAAACCGTAAAAGGGATTACAGGTTCAGATCTCCGTTCTGACCCTCCCGTCCGTATTGCATTCTTACATACAGAGGAGTTGGCATACAATACAGTTACGTCGATAATACCCACGGGCTAAAATAAGATAATAAAATAAAATAAAAACAATATTGACAGAAAAGTAACAACATTAAAAACAATGATATTCATAAGTGTTCTTCGATTCTGTAGAGTTTGTACTGGTTTATATGTGATGGCGCCGCCAACCCCGGTGTAGCTAGCCGCGGCCTAGCTAACCGCAGCCCAGCTAACCGCGACGTAGCTAACCGCGGCTAACCGGGCTAACTATGGTGATGGAGGCCATTGTGGTGGTGGTGGTTGTTGGGGAGGCGCTTACTGGGGACTATAAGCCCAGGGCAGGGAGTGCTAAAGTGGGGTTTGGCAAGGGCCTTGGGTGGGGGGGCGGGGTGGGTGATCAGGCGAAGTACATGGTCCTCAGGGTGTCGTGGTGGATCTGGACGGCCTTGGCCAGAGCCTGGGGGTCCCGACCGTTACTCTGACCAGAGACATGGCTGCCCTCGCCACTACACACACGCACACACACACAACAGAACATACACTTAGCATCAGGCATCGTGCATGTTGACATAAACGATTAGTGATTTAGCAGACACCTTTATCAAAAGTGGAGATAGAGTAGAGTGGAGACAGAATAATCAAAGCACATAAATCAGAATTGGAATAGAATAATGCTGATTATACTTCATCTGAGATTTGTTCTGAATAAAAGGGCCTTGTGGATAATTGCAATAATGCAAATGATTGTAATATTCCCATGCTCTTTTCACAGATTGCATGCCTGGGAAAGAACAGTACACAGCGACTTAACATCTTACGCTACAAACGCATCGCATGCAAACCCGAGTTAGATCGACACACGAGAATCATCTCTTCAGAAAACCAGAATCAGTAACCAGCCACAGTAACCGTCCAACCAGACGAGGACCAGTAAGGACCAGCGAGGGGTACCGGCATACCTGTCGTGCTCCTTGTCCACCAGGTGGTAGCGGGCGCGGAAGGCGACCAGGCGGGCGTAGTAGGCGGGCGCCGGGATGGACACGGAGCGCGTGCAGCGGACGTACGTGTGACACAGCTGGTAGGTGAGGATCTGCAGCTCGTCCGCCGTGAAGCGATTGTCGTCCCAGAGAACGTAGTAGTGGGAGGGCCGACTGGTGCCCTGGGAAACGCAACACACACACACACACACACGCACACAGTGTTTGGGAGCGTTGTAGTTGCCTGGGCTGTGTTGCCGTCGTCGTGGCTTCGGGGTGATGTTGTGTGTCACCGTGCAGTTACTCGGTGGTGAGGTTTGTTCATTGAGGCGTTCACAGTGTTTTGTAGGGGCGGGGACAGGCTGAGGTGTAGTAGTCGTGATGTGGTGGAGTTGAGTCGAGGTGTAGTCGTGTCGCAGTGTCGTCGTGCAGCAGTGCGGCTGTGCAGTACTGTAGTGGTGCAGTGGCGTCGCGGGGGCCATGTTTTGCGGTTTACATTTTTCGTTATTATTTGTTCGGCAGTTGTGTAGCTTCGTATAAGTTTGGTTATGTAACAGTGTAGTTATGTAACGGTGTAGCCATGTCACCGCGTGGTTCTGTCGTTGTGTATCTATGAAGCGGTGCGTGCGCTCGTCCCCCTGCTCACCTGAATTCCAGCGTGGCTGCACAGGTAGAAGTCGAACTCAAAGGGGTGCGTGATGCTGGTGTCCACCGTGGTCCCTGCTGGAATGTTCCCGCTCTTCCCAATCTGGCAACCACAAATCACTGTGTTACACGCAGCCGACACCGAAGATCACCAACGGACAGACAGCTGTCGGCTGTGCCGGGCGTGCTCACTCGCTCAGACTTGTCGGCGCAGAAGAGGCGCGTGTGATGGCGCTTCTGGACCACGATGTAGGTGATGCCGGGCTGGTAGTCCTTCTCCAGCTTGATGCAGGCGTCCCGGATCGCCAGCAGCTCGTAGTGTAAGATCTAGAGAAGGAGAACAGAACTTGAGGTCAACCGGCCGACCGGGGGCGAGCCTAAAGGCTGAGTTATGGTTCCGCGTAGGGATTACGTAGTGATCACGCAATGGCCACGCAGTCGCTTGGATGCAGTCATGAGACCGTGATGGTTCTGCGTGGGGTTTACATGTCGAAATGCAATTCAATGCCACACCGGTATTACATACGGATTACTAGCGAGTAAAAAAAAGTTTACAGAAATGAAGGCAAAAGTTATATATATATGTTGTCGCCAATCAGTCAAAGCATTTATCACACCATGGCGGTGTTTACGAGTGGAAAAGTGATCTCCAGCGAATGTAGTTCGCGGACCAATCACAGCCAAAGCCGCTGCGTTGGCGTTGCGTCGCCTCGACACTCTAACTACAATCAGTATGACTGTAGGCAAAATATTGTTACAAAATGATGAGGCTCGAGAGCCATCATTCCTGTCGGTCAGAGACTTCTCCACCTCATCGGTCTCAGTGCACAAAGCCAATGGGGCTGCAGACTCGCACTTTGGGCATCAGCATCACCGGCTGGTTCACGGAGACTGCCGCAGCTCAAAAACATGGACCAAATCAGGGCCTGGGGCGTGGTCAGACCTGGGGCAGCTGTCCCTCCGGAACCCCGTCCCGGTAGAAGATGATCCTGGTGGGCTTGAAGCGGGTCGACTTGTAGAACTGGATCAGCAGCTCTCGCACCATGTAGGACAGGTCCTCGATGATCTCCTGCCTGGGCCTCTGGACCCGCACCGTCGCACAGTACCTGCTGGGGTGGGCGTCCATACTGCCTACCACCTGGAGAGAGATGGAGAGAACTTACTATCCCTGGGGCTGACACTCTTTATTACTCATACTATATATTTGTTATTGCTTACTTTTTTTTGTAAGGTAATTGAATTGAATGTAATTGGAGAGAGGGAAAGAACAGAGAGAAACATATAAGCAATATAAGCAATTCAGCCTCGTTACCAATCACAAAATAATGATTGACAATAAAATAGATAGATAGATACAAAGAGAGAAAATGGTTGTACAATATCTACAGAATACAAAACTACTGTGGGCTGCAATTTACTATTTAAAAATGTTTTGAATAGTCACTTGCAACACTTTTCACAACGCTGAGAAACTAACCAAAGTCTTTCTTTCTCTATACGGGACCAAACCCCCCCCCCATGACTCACTACTCTTCAGAGTCTCCTGCAAACGGCACTGTAAAGGTTGAGAGGGTGGAGGCTGTGGTCTACAATGATATAATTTCCTGTTTGGGTGTGTGTGGGGGGTGGGGAGGGAAATTAATGACTCAGCACAGAGTCACAAGTGTCTCCTCCTTCCTCCTCTCTCGTCCTCATCTCCCCCTTTTCCTCTCCTCCTCTCCTCTGCCTCTCATTATCTCCTCCTCTCTCCACCACCACCTCCTCCTCCTCTTTGTTCCTCTCCCTCCTCGAGGACTGCTTTGTTAATATTCAAACCGTACACCTCCTCTAGTTTACACATGTGATGTGACAGACATAAGAACTACCTAGAGGAACTCAATAGTTGGAGTAACAAAGTAACTGAAAGTTAATACGGTAATTTTATCTAGGGTGTACTAGTGAAGCAGCATTAACTGTGCCATGTCCAGCTCTCCAACGGGATGGGTGTGAACTGAGCACTGTTGGGTCGCGTTACTTAAAGCAACGTGCTATATGACAACATTTCTGCCTTTAATAAAAACTAAATAAGTTATGTCACAGTGTTAACCAATTAGAAACGGGAATCACCAGAGTAGCCAAAAACGAAAACCCCATCGCAATTTCTTGCACGTGTTGGTTCCATTGTCCAGGGGCCACGCAGGCTACTCTACGTCCATCTTCCAATGAATAGACTACCGTCATTGACAACGTCATTGATGACAGCCGGTCCACTTCAGGGATAATACCTCCACGTCCTGTTCTGGTTAACAAAGCCATCTGCCAAAGTCCACCGTGTGACTACTTTGCCTGAAGAGCTGGTGCTGAGGGCGTACCCACTGTCATAACGAAGCCTGTCTGCAAAAGGTGCTGTAAAACAAGGGACGAAGCACTTTGCCTCTACATGAAGAATTGCCGGAGGGTGAGCGGCAAATGCCAAGGAGCTGCTCCACCCCCCAGGATACTACAACATGATTATTGAATAACACCTGATTCATATATATTTTGAATATCGGAGACACCAAGACCTCCCCGAGGAGTACAGAACTGTGCAGGTTAGCGACTAGCGTGGCTAGCCAGCTGGTGGGATGGCGATGAGCCGCCAAACGACATGGAGATATGTTGCGTAGGAGCGTATCTTATCAATGTCAAGCCAGTCCTATTGTGTTGTAAACAGCATCTTGCTTGCTGAGCTCACATAATCACACCACACAGCTACCACCAAGAGGTAGGAAAGAAACACAAACAGCGCAAAGGTATCAGTACTTTAACAGTAAGGGATTGCTTACTTGAAAATGTATATAAATAACTGATTAGTAGTACTGTAGTGTAGTGTAGTTACACAGTAAAAAAAGTTATAAAAGGGTAAAGGGGCATTTAGCAGACGCTTTTGCCCAAAGCGACTTACAATCAGTACATTTGTGGGGTTCGACATGTGGACAGTTGGAGGAGGCGGATCAAGGGGATCGAACCGCCGACCCTACGGTGAGCGGACGACCCGCTCTGTCCACCCGCTCTACCCACTGAGCTGCTGCCGCCCTACTACGCCCTACTGCGCATGAGTGCGTTACACTGGTTTTGACAATACCAGTGGTGTGACTTTTCCAGAGGCTCAGTCACTTTTGCCAAGCAGGAAAGCCTTGAGACAGTGGGTCAGTAAGAGGGAGTACGTTGGCCGGTCACTTACAGCAGTGATGGAGGGCTTCTTGCCGTCCCCAGCAGGGGGGTGGGTGACATCCGCTCCCAGGAAGATAACAGGCTGCTGGAACACAGCCGAGCTGAGGGGGGGGAAGATGAGGAGAGCTATAATGAGCCGATCGACCAGTAGGAGGAGGAAGAGAGGTCTGGTCCGATGGGGTGGGGGGGGTGGGGGGGGGGGGGGGGGGGGGGGGGGTGCGGCTACTGACCGCTGGTGAGGGACCAGGATGTTGTTGATGCCCCCCAGCTTGACATTGATCTTGAGGCAGAGGTTGGACAGCGTCTGGGGAGACGTCTTCACCACGTTCTTCACCTGGACACACTGAGTGGCCATGCCCAGCAGGGTGTCTCCCACACGCTTCACCTCCGCTGCACAACAAACACACTCCATTTACTACGGTGGCCTACAAAATACTGCCAAACTACACAGCATGAAAACACACTTTATTACTCTTCAGAACGACCTTTACCGCCAACTCTCTCTAGTAAGTACAGTACATATAGAACAAATGCCCCCTCTAGAATAAACTTCATCATTAACACTTTCTTGAACAAACTACCAGGGGTTATGGAGGGGGTCTTTATACACCTTTTTTTTACACTCCAGATGTGGTTTCTGGGTCTTTCTATATTAGTCTGGATGGGGTTTCTGGGTCTGTCTAGATTCGTATGAGTTTGTTTCTGACCGTAGACGGGGGTCTTCCCGGGCAGGATGACGATGATGAGCTGCAGGCCAGCGTAGGTGTTCTTCAGGTGTCTGAACATGGGCTCCACGCTGTCCGCTCCCTGGGCGTATTTACAGAAGCACGGCTGGCCCTGGATGGGCATCCCAGCATCCTTAGAGATCTTACGCAGCTGGTCCGTGAAGTTCCTGGGGGCCGAGATTGAGAGCATGAAGTAGGAGCCTTCATCGACCTGCTGCTACTTCTTAGCTTCATCTACCCCCACTCCTCATCTGCTCCCTCCCCTTTCCTCCTCCTCTGTCCGTCTCTCCACCCCCACCCCCCACCCCCGCCTCATCCCCTCTCCCCATCTCCCGTGTCTTCCCCTTCCTAGGACGTATGTAATGTAATCTCCACGTACTTGAGCACCTCCTCTCTGCATTGTTTCTGGGGGGCGAAGCAGGCGATGGCCCACACCTTGATCTCAATGCCGTTGTAGAACTGTTTCCCCCGCATGTCCCACACCCCCTGGTTGGGCGTGGCGATCGCCCGGTTCTGGACGGCAAAGAGAAACACAAACACTACGGGTCATGTCGGTGGCCTCTGGTGACCCCGTGGTGTTTTTCGAACCCCGGCTCTGTTGTGGGTGTGTAGTGTTTCTGAGTGTAGCTCGGCGGCATCTCTCACCCGGCCTCCGTACTGAAGGATGGGTGCAGGCAGCACCCTGCCGGTCACCTCGGCCATGTCATCCTTCACCTTGATGCCAAACTCCTGGATGTACGGGTCCAGGTTGAAGTTGGCATTCTTCATCTGCAGGCGAGCAGGGAGCATAGTTCATTAGTCTCATTCGTTTCTCTGTGTGGTAGTATGACTTCCATCCACTAGGGGTCTCTATGACTCACCAGCCGGCTGATCTCTTCCTGTCTGTCGGGGGCAGAGCGAGCCGTGGCCTTGATCATAGTGGAGGTCTGGTTATCAGTCAGTTTCTTGATGCAGCGCTGGCCTGCTACAATGTTACACACCTGAGGAGACAACAGTACACCTGTAATAACAGCTAGGGTGTTACACACCTGAGGACACAACACACCTGTAACACCTGCTATGTTTTGCACCGGCAGACACACACCTTTAACACTTGGCCCATTACCTATCACAGGTGTCAAGAGGTAGTTAATGTGGGGGAGGGCAAAGGTGGGTTCTCTTACCTCGAGGGGCAGGTAGGTGTGTTTCTGCTCCTGGCCCACCTGGAGACAGGGCAGGTGGGGGTATTTGAGCTGTAGGTTGTACTTCTGTTTGAAGTATTGTGCCACCGTACACTCCACTGTCTGCCCACTCTCTAGCTGGAGAGGAAACCTGGGACGGAGTCAGAAAGCACAGAGTCTCACTTCTGGACTTACCGTGGAAACACACAGGCCTGTTCAACACACGCAAACAACCTTTGTGGCTGAGCACACCTTGGCCACAAACAAATGAACACTAAACGCATGCGGGCGCATTCTGACAAAATTATATTATTATATTGTGTGTGATATTGTGATATTGTGACACTTCTTCAAATGTGATCACACCTGGATATCAGAACACCTGATATGCATTTGAATGGCCGTTTATTCACAGAACCAGTTATTGTTGTTCATCATCATCATCATCATCATCATCATCAGCAGCAGCAGCAGCAGCAGCAGCAGCAGCAGCACAAAGAAACTCAGCCAGAAGCCGGTTGGGGGTCCATTTGGACCAGTTAAGTACTCCCAGAGTGACTCACGTCTGGTGGCTGGCTGGGCGGCGTGTGACATTACACACACGGTACTTCCTCTTCATCTGCCCACAGTGGGTCACCTCCACCTTCAGACCTGTACAGTTGCACACGCACACACACAACACACACACACACAAACACACACAAACACACACAGAGACAGGGGGACAGTGGGACAGCATTGTACTTTAGACCAGACTACATAAATAGTTCTGAATGAAACAAAACAATGAAACAAACAATGCCAACAAAATAGTGTGTGAGCATTATGGTATGTAGAGGACAATGGGGGGGAAGCTAGTGAAGACTACACCATATATTCTACACGCAAAAGTCACATTTCTGTGGTTTCTACTGTAATGCCAACATTTAAAACACAGACAGCAATGAGTCCTTGTGCTATGGAGATCCCTGGTTATCTGCAGGTGTGTAAGATGATCTTCTACTGAGTAGGTCCTTGGTTATCTGCAGGTGTGTGAGATGGTTTTATACTAGTGAGGTCCTTCATTATCTGCAGCTGTGTGAGATGGTCTGTTAGTGAGGTCCTTGGTATCTGCAGGTGTGTGAGATGGTCTTATGTTAGTGAGGTCCTTCGTTATCTGCAGCTGTGTGAGATGGTCTCATGTTAGTGAGGTCCTTCGTTATCTGCAGCTGTGTGAGATGGTCTCATGTTAGTGAGGTCCTTCGTTATCTGCAGCTGTGTGAGATGGTCTTATGTTAGTGAGGTCCTTCGTTATCTGCAGCTGTGTGAGATGGTCTCATATTACTGAGGTCCTTCATTATCTGCAGGTGTATGAGATGGTCTTATGTTAGTGAGGTCCTTGGTATCTGCAGTTGTGTGAGATGGTCGAGGTTGATACTGAAGTTCTTACCACTGCTCAGGAGCCCACCTTTAATCTCCTTGGTGAAGCGGACTCTCTGTGAGTCGGTCAGAGTCTTGGGCTGCTCGTCGATGTTGCGGATGTCCAGGACCTCGCACATGAACTCGATGACTGGCTGGGCTTTGTAGAAGGCGGTGGCGGACACTAGGGGGCGGCAGAGAGCAGAGGGGAGTCATTTCTACTCACACATTCACTACTGATACTGTAAACAACTAAATAGTAAACGCTTTAATCAAAAGCATTTTACAGTGAATTCAGATTTATGTCAGTAAAGAGCAGGTAGGGGTTAAAGTATTTTCTTGCTCAAGGATGCCTACAGGGGGACTGCAGACCTTGGGGATCGAACCCAGTTCCTGGGTGGACTATGCTGCAGTTATGTCATTTGATGGAGATTGTTGCCATCCGTTAAGATAGAAAGCAATCAAAGGATGATGACTGATCTATAATTTGATTGGTGGACATAAATGGTTGGCTTTATGTTGAGATTCCTTTGAGGGCAGTTAAGACATCATCAAATCATGGTGCATGATAACGATGAGCGGAGGATCTCAATGACCTCAATGTTTTGAAATACCCAGGGGGAGCAACATTCGAAAACTTAGAACTTGAGTCTGATATAGTATAAAAAGTGCCACGTAATTAAAACACATCCAGGGCTGTGTCAGTGATATCACTTCCCGACCTCAATTGTTTGACGTCAATGTGTTCGGAGGCATTCAGCGGCAGCCACATTCGGAGATCTACAATTTTAGTCTGACATGGTGTAAAAAAAAAAAAAAAAAGAGTGCCACGTGTTTAAAATACTTCTGGGCTGTGAGCGGTCAGCGGCATCACTTCCCGGGCAGCCGTGACTCACCGTCTATGTTCAGCATCATCTTCCACATGGCAGGGCGCACTGACTGGTGGAAGCCGAACCACACCTCCCTGCCCCCACCCAGTGGATGGTAGTACCCCTCGGGAGGGGAGAAGAAGGAGCGGCCCACCGGGGTGTACCTGGAGGAGGAGAGGGGAAGGGGGGAGAGGAGGAGGAGGAGGGAGGTGTCATGTCAGAAAAGGACCCATGTTCTCCAGAGTCTAGACTGATCCAGTGTGACTCAGAATGTAAACACAGGCCCCTGGTTAGGGCAGTGTGAGGCACTGATAGAGAACTCTTGTTGGGTTCCCTATAAAAACAGATATAATACGGCTGGTTTAGTGCAGGGGTGTCAAACTCATTTTCACCCCGGGCTACATCAGCATTATGGTTGCCCTCAAAGGGCTGGTTGTAACTGTTAGACTATATACATTTTACTCCTTAACATATTTTCAAGTAACCGTCTCTGCATTGATTATTATTTATTCAAGTGTACAAAATTTTGTACATGCATTTATATTTATATGTAAACATTTATGGAAGCACTGGAACCACTACAATCTAGCGGCAGGATTTTGCGGATCACAACATTAAGATGCATTGTGGGAGATGTAGTTCATGGTCGCTGTACGGTACGCTGTGAAGCAGCATATGCCTTTTAAGCTCTCGGGGGCCACATAAAATGACCGTGTGGGCCTTGAGTTTGACACATGTGGTTCAGTGGATTGAATTCCTTTCTGGACCAATGTACTTGCATGATTGTTGCACTTTTGAGGGTTGTATCTACATGGTTGAATGCACTTGGACACACTGGACAAAAGAGTCGGCTAAATCAATCGATAGAGCAGCTACGGCACAGCAGCGAAGGTGTAGGCGTAGCTACCTCATAGAGGCTAGGTGGCGCATGGCTACGTCCAGAGCCTGGACTGAGTCGAGGGGAACCTGCAGTCGCCCGCTGACCAGCGTCTCCTGCAGAAGACGCCAGGACACCTTGGCTAGCCAGCGGATTGACACCTTGAATATCCGGTCCTTTCCCTCGCCTGGGATGGTCACCTCAAAGTCCACCTGCGGGAGGGAGCTGGTGTTACTGCGGTCTGAGCTACGGACTACTTCCTGGTGCAACTGTGGTCTGAGCTACGGACTACTTCCTGGTGCAACCCAGGTCTGACCTACAGACTACTCCCTGGTGCAACCCAGGTCTGACCTACAGACTACTCCCTGGTGCAACCCAGGTCTGACCTACAGACTACTACCTGGTGTAACCCAGGTCTGACCTACAGACTACTACCTGGTGCAACCCAGGTCTGACCTACAGACTACTACCTGGTGTAACCCAGGTCTGACCTACAGACTACTACCTGGTGTAACTGTGGTCTGACCTACAGACTACTCCCTGGTGCAACCCAGGTCTGACCTACAGACTTACTACCTGGTGTAACCCAGGTCTGACCTACAGACTACTTCCTGGTGCAACCCAGGTCTGACCTACAGACTACTACCTGGTGTAACCCAGGTCTGACCTACAGACTACTACCTGGTGTAACTGTGGTCTGACCTACAGACTACTCCCTGGTGCAACCCAGGTCTGACCTACAGACTACTACCTGGTGTAACCCAGGTCTGACCTACAGACTACTACCTGGTGTAACCCAGGTCTGACCTACAGACTACTACCTGGTGTAACTGTGGTCTGAGCAATAGAACACTTCCTGGTGTAACTGTGGTCTGACCAATAGACTACAAACTGGTGTAACTGGTTTGGCTTCAGACTAGCTGACAGCATTTCATGAGGAAACATAGACTACTTCGGTAAATTTCAGGAAAAATCTGACATTTCCTCCGTATCCTACACTGACATGTCAGTGTAGTATACAGGCGACGCGATGCCTTTCCTCACTTCTGAGGACAATATGTAATAATCATAATGATTGTTCTCAGGTTGATGTGTTCTCAGGGTGATGTGTGCTTCAGCTTGTCAGGTAAAATAATGCTCGTTGTCACATGTTACCATGGCAATGCACCATACACATACATCATCAGGTGACATAAAATACTGTACCTTCTCGCTTCCTATAGGGAGCGCCAGCACGGTATAGATGTTCTTCTTGCCGTCATACACCGGCTTCCTGTCACCAAACAGCTGTGGCTTGAAGTGTTGGACCATGTACTCGACCACCTCTCTGGAACACACACACACATATAGTTAACACAACCACCCCCTGGAACACACACACACACGCAGAGTTAACACAACCACCTCTCTGGAACACACAAACACACACACACAGTTAACACAACCACCTCTCTGGAACACACACACACACACACACACACACACACACACACACACACACACACACACACACACACACACACACACACACACACACAACCGCCTCTCTGGAACGCGCACACACACACACACACAGTTAACACAACCACCTCTCTGGAACACACACACACAGAAACACACAACCACCTCTCTGGAACACACACACACACACACACACACACACAGTTAACACAACCACCTCTCTCAAACACACATTCCTAGTTAACACTGCAAATCATGTACTGAATCACTTTCACTTTCACACTCAAACACATGCGCCCATCTCCCAGCAGGGGGGGCTAGAGTTAACAAGGACCACCGAATCCACATGCTACTGTGGTCCAAGCAAAACCTGAAACCCGATCAGGGGGCTCCCGGAGGAGGTGGGGGGGCGCTTTAGGATATTGATCCAGCACCCCGCATCTGGTCTGAGCAATATCTCATGGTCATGGAGAAGGGGCAGGAACAAAGAGAGGAAGAGGAAGAGGAGGGAGGAGGGGGGCTGGTCTGAAAGAGAAGGTTATGAGACCTTGACCTGGGGGCAACCTTCTCACAACCTTTGTCTCCAACCTTTCAGACCCACAGGGGGCTCCCCCACAACACAATGGCCCTCCAAGAGTCACCACACACGCGCTTCAAGAGTGGGAACCTTTACTAATGTTCTCAGAGTTATCCCCTCCAAGAGTTGCAACCTTAACAAAGGTTCTCTGCAACTTATCCCCTCCAAGAGTTGGAACCTTCATTAATGCTCTTCGCAATTGATCCTCTCCAAGAGTGGGAACCTTTATTAATGTTCTCCTAGATTTATGCTCTCCAAGAGTGGGAACCTTTATTAATGTTCTCCTAGATGTATGCTCTCCAAGAGTTGGAACCTTTATTTGGTTCCCGAGGTGTGTGGTGGTATGGGAGGAGGGTGGGCTCTGCGTCTCACCTGTTGACCCTGCGGGGGCACTTGTCAGGCTTGATGTCCACCTCGTAGTGGAAGACGTCCATCTTGGGGATCTCCACCTCGAAGTAGTTGGCCAGCAGCTTGATGGGCTTCCCCACCGTCCCCATACCTGGTCTCCGCGGTGCCTGGAACACCTGCTGCAGGGGAGGGGGGAACGCCCCCATGGGCACTGGGAGGGGGAAGGGACAGGTGATGAGGGGCGTGGCCAAAACCAGGTAGAACCAGGAAGGGAGGGAGGTTTCATCATAGAGATAGAAGAAGAGAGAAGAGAAAGAGAGAAGTGGAGTGAAAGGTAGAGAGGGGGGATGCAAACAGACAGATGGATAAGAGAGAAACAGAGAGACGGGCAGCGAGTGATGGAGAGTAATGGAGACAAAGAGAGAGAGAGAGAGAGAGAGAGAGAGAGAGAGAGAGAGAGAGAGAGAGAGAGAAAAAGAGAAAGAGAGGAACAATGAAACGAAGGGGGGCCGTGGTGTGTGAAAGGCGGGAAGGAGAAAAGAAAAGAATATTAAACACTGATTTGCAACCAGCAGCCCAACAAAGAATTAGACCAGATACTGGTGGTGCGACTACCACTCCTCCAGACGGAGAGAGGGAGTTCTACTAAATAGAGCAGGGTTAGCATAACAGTTAGCATATACCCAGGGAAAGCATGCTAGCCTGACAGGTGGCTGGGTCAGCCCAGCGGTTACAAATAGGGAATAATGTAACATAGGGGCGACGCAAAGATTTTAATTTGGCTTTGTTATACCACCCACAAAACTAAACCTACAACGTAAAATATGCCTTTGTGTAATGTCGATTGCTGCTAAGTTTTGACCAGATATAGAAGTATTTCTCGATTATGCAAAACCGATGTTTTCTAATGAAAACATTGGTGGTTTGGTGTGGATGAAGGTACTGGGTAGTGATGGGGCTAGCGTTAGCCTCGGAGGGCAGAGAGCGCTATATTAGCACCCCCACTAGCAGGGAGCTACTGCTGATGGTAATCTCAAGGTAGTGTCACAGGGGCCCGCAAAGCTAGCGGTGACTCCTAGCTGAGGGGCCCCGAGTCTTAACCTTTCAGGTCCCAGAGAACGGCCCTTTCCCTCCCAACAAAGACCCCAGCTGCCCCCCCCCACCACACAGACACACACACACACACACACACAGGGGCCCCTCCACATTCCCAGCCTCACCATGGCAACACCACGGCAACAAGTATTGTCATGGAGATCAGGAGACCTCGGAGTATATATCTGTGTGAGTGTATGTGTGCGCGCATGAGTGTTTGAGTGAGGGAAGGAAGGGAGAGTGGGGGTGGGAGGGGTTGATTTGGTACCTCACCAAACCACAACTTAAAAAAAAAAACCTTCTAATATTAAACCACAGCGATGGAGGTTGTGAGTGTATGCTGTGTGTCTGTCGGGATGAACAAGGAGTTTGAAAAGACACACACACACACACACACACGCACAGCTTGTGAAAGCAGAGTCCGGGCACACACGCACATACACACACACACACACACACACACACACACACACACACACACACACACACACACACACACACACAAAGTCACGCTCACTAATGTGCACGCCCTGTCAGCAGAGTGCCAGAGAAGGCAGATGGTGAAAGAGGCGTGGCAGGACTCACACATCTCTACAGACAATAGCTGTCCAACACACACACACACACACACACACACACACACACATCCAACCCAACTGCTAAAACAGTGGGGGGGGGGGGGGTAGTCTAGTGGAGCAGGGTGTTTGACTCCCAGCTGAAATGTTCTGGGTTTGATCCACAATGTCTGCAGTCCAACCTGTCGGCCCCATAACCCCTCCTGCTCCTCAGTGACAGAATATGAATTCAAGCTTATTCGCAAGTCTATTTGGATGACAGCATGTCTGCTGGTTGACCAACAGTAAACAAAGTGAGTTGGACAGAGAGATGGGGGGCACCAGTCTTGGATCTCTAATCTGTTTACCTTCAAAGGAAGGACAGAGGCTATAGGTGAGTTGGCTACTCCTTGACTGAGTTGGCTGAGTATTGATACAAAATGCATCCCTGATGATCGTTATCAGTGTGAACAACTGGTAGGAATCCTGCAGCTTGCAGTTTCTCTAGAGCTAAATTACCACCTCTCACAAAGGCTCACAAGAAAATATTATTAATAAACATAAGAGTTTTATTTGGGTAGAATTGTTCCTTATAGATTTCTTACAGAGTAAGGTGCACAAAAGTAAAACCCTGAAGTTGAAACACATTCAACTCATCAGTAGAATGTCAACAAGTCATAAGACAACACAGATTGTTGTGGATCAGCAAGTTGTTTTGAACCAGCATATTGTTCAGGACCAGCGTATTGTTGGGGACCAAACCCAACCATAACTTAATCTTCACACAAGGACGGAAGAGCCATGGAGATGAGGGGCCCCTAGGGCCCATCCCCCCACCCCCAGGCCTGGGTATATAAAGTCCCATGAAGACTCTTTGGAGGGCGCCACATTCAGACATAGACTTGTATTTAAAGTGAATAGGCGTGTATACTAGTAGCAGTATTAAGGCTTATAAGGGATGCACACGTGCACGCGCACACTAGTCTAACCACTTTGCCTGCCCTGAACCACAATCTGTGGACTAGCACAACAATGTTGGCCATTTGACATCCAACCTGGAGTCATTAACACACACCTGGTCTGCATAATTGTAAAATACAAGATACAAGATACAAGAAGGTTTATTGTCATCACATCGTAAGACATGACGAAATTAATTAACATGTATCTTATAAACATTAATAACACTAGCCCTATTGCATATGGTAGCAGTAGTAGAAATGTGCTGTATGCAAGCAATGGTGAGCAATGAGACCTCGGTCTCATAGTGCACTTCAACACTGGTAATGTTTTCGGCTCTAAATGCAAATATACTATTGAATTTATCCATCACTGCATATCTCAGGCCAGTGGTGGAGTTCAAACCACCGCCTGAGTGTTGGTAGTTCGCGCCTCAGACAGCCTGAGGCCTCCATAATAGAATAATATGAGGGGGGTCTGGTGCCCAGGGAGAGGCGAGACCCGCCAGCTGCTGTCTCCGCCCACCACTACTCCAAGGCGGGCTTCACCTCCGGGGATGTACCGCTCTACCTCTCCGGAAGTTCCCAGGACCCCCTGCTCCCTGACCCTGCCTGTGGACACTGCCAACTAACCATGAGAACAATCTACTGCTATAGATCCGACATATTTCTCTATTGAGCAGGGATGGGGTCCGCTTTGGGCGAGATAAACGCTGGGAATTCGCCATCACGGTTCGACGGATCAAACGGACGGGTTTCCTCCAGAATATCATCTCTGGTCCCAAGGGCCACTGGGCATGGGTGGTCACCTCCAGTACCCACACAAATGTAAAAGCTGACACAAACAGAAAGTGCAGATAATAATAGGACATATAAAAGGTGTTATAACTGGACCTACCAGCGCCAGACGGTCCTGGCTCCATCCCATCCACTTAGATGCGAGGATACAGGCCGACTAGTCCCAGTTCTGCGGCCACCGCGCCGGCCGCTTCACGCTGGAAGCGGATCGGACTTCCAGCCCCCTCCTGGCAGCGTGCAGCTGAACGCCCGCCCGCTGTCCCACACACCCCCGGACCCCGCAGCGGAACTCTGGCTAACGGCGGTCGAAGGCTGGAGGGTGACCAGGGATCCAAGGGGGCCAGTCACTGTACGGTTCCGAGGATGGTAGCGGTGTTCAAGTAGATCCAGTGGGCGGCTGGCAGCTCCCCGGAGAAGGCAGTGGCGTGAGTCGGCGAAGCTGCGGCTCCTGTGCGGTGTGTTGTGCTCCTGCTCGCCGCTCAGACAGGACTCTCCAGCCGAACAAAAAAGGCCCCCAGACCCCCACGCTTCTTCTCTGCCGTGCAAAGATTCAAAAGCCCAGTTTTAGTGAATAGTCTCCTCCCAGAGGAAGACTGCTGCTACTTCACCACCGATTTACCAACATATCAAGCCTCCCCCTTGAAGGCAAATGCATATTTAATTAGATTTGATGAGATTTGTGTTTTTCTTTTCTTTTCAACTCTAATTTCCGTATTCTATGTCTTCAGCATGTACTATTCCCCCCCCCCCCCGAATTCTATATCGTTATCTGAATCGACATTGTAGTAATATGCCAGTATACCCCAGTTTAATGGTACTGCTTTTCTTTTTTTACTGGCATTGAAAAGTGTAAAAACCCATACAAACAAATAACATACAAAAACAATAACATATTTGTAACCCCCTCGTCGGATATGATCAATGGATGTAGAATTAAAACACATAATCCGATATATCGGACAGGTGAACGTTGGCGTGAACGATATCTACAGGTCGGAAAACTGTAATTACGGTAACGTAACTGTTCGGTAATTACGGTAACGTCTCTGTCCATCCGCACGATATTCAGATCTGCGGAAACGTCCACCGGACGTCGTCACCGCCTAGTGGCCAACGTCACTGCCTCGCATGAGGAAGAGGACGTCATCGTAAAAGCTGTGAGTTGGAAGAAATGAAATGTGTGTAAAGTAATAGAGATAATATTGTATTTTAAAGTATTGGATATATTTTTGTTAACGAGGAACGAATGGGCTGCAGCAGCGCTTTGCTGTATGTACCGGAGCATTGCCTTGGAGGCGTTGTGTAGGTTGGTGTGTATTTTCATGCAATGATTTCCCTAAGTGTCTTGTGATCATACATTCACCACGAAGTGCACGACTGCAGGGTTTGAATGAAAGAGACACATGTTTTGCTTCAGACCTCGGAATCAGCTCATGCTTTTACATGTACATAGCTTTAATTACCTGTGGATTTACTATGCATTTATTTTCACTTAGGGGGGCCATAAGACATTCAATACAGTATGATCTGGTACACGGCTGTATTTAGCCTGTGGTGGTTGTCTTTCACAGCGTTTAATGGTTGAAGATGTCGTGGATAAGAGAAGGAGAATTGAACCTTATTGAGCGTCTCTCGGCAAACGTCCTGAAGGTAAGAACATACTGTGTCAAATGATATCAGTTTATTAACCACATAGAATCACACGGATCCACTTGGCTAGCTGTCGGTTGTCCTTAACTACTCCTGGTTTTAACACTTGCTAATGATTTAATGCATGTTCTGGCCTCTCTTCTACGTTTATACCATAATGTTGTTTGTTGTATTTTATACATGTAATATGTTCTGTTGTACGTTCTTTCGTTTTTCTTTCGTTGCCCTCTTGGCCAGGACAGCGTTGCAAAAGAGTTTTAAAATCTAATGGTGTTTTACCTGGACAAATAAAAGAAAGAGAGAAAATAAAAATACCCCTTTAACATTTCAGTACCTTTAGCCCTTATATGTTTATTAGTCTGTTGCACCATCATGTCACTGTGCAGGGAGCGGGGACTCGTATTGGTGTAGGACAAATAAAACCTTTTAAGTTGATCCTCCTCTACTCCCTCTCCAGGCCGGTCCCGTTCCCAAACATGTTGCCTTCATCATGGATGGAAACCGACGCTTTGCTCGCAAGAAACACGTTGATAGGCAGGAGGGACACTCCCAGGGATTCAACAAACTAGCAGAGGTGAGGCAGACGCTCTCCCCACAACCCCCACATGTCTCTATTGACTGTCTAACCCCTACTTGTCTCTGTGTTCACTGTCTAAACCCTACTTCAGTCTCTGTATTTACTGTCTAACCCCTACCCCTGTATTCACACTCTGACCTTATGCTGTTACTCCTACCCACTGATTCCTACATTGCCTTACATTATTTATTTATGTATTTATTTTACGTCTATCTTTTTATCTTATCTGTTGTAAAATTGTTTGTTTGCCTTTAGTATGAGGAAATGTCTTGTCTTGTCTGTTGTGCCTGCGCACTTTATCTGTTTCAGCTCGGGAGAGTGAGATACGTCCTCTCGATTCCTTTGTATGTGTGAATGATAGTACATGTGAATGTGTACATGTGAATGAATTTACATAAAAGCTACTTTGAACTTGTGTTATTTTAATGTGATCCTTAACAGCATGGCATCATAAATTAAAGGATTTATGAATGATTGTATGATATGCCATTATTTACACATCATACGAAATGCGCCCTAACTGCCGCGGTCACAAACTCGCCTGGTTTCTAAGTGACATGTATTTCCTGTTCCTGTGCAGACGCTGCGCTGGTGCCTCCAGCTGGACATCCCGGAAGTGACCGTTTATGCCTTCAGCATCGAGAACTTCAACCGCTCTCGTGAGGAGGTGGACGGACTGATGGAGCTCGCCAAACTCAAGTTCCTCCGACTGCTTGAGGAGCGGTCAGTTGTACGCACACACACGCACACACACACACACAGGTTCAATTCCAGCCCGCATTCATTTGCTGCATGTCTTCCCCTCTCTCTACCACACTTTCCTGTTTAGTCTCTACTGTGTCTATCAGATAAAAACCAAAAAAAGCATGAAACATGCCCTCCCAAAAAATGTTACAAAAATAAAAATAAATACAAGAATGTTGCATGACAATAGATGTACCATTCTCTAGACCTCTGTTGATTCATCTGTTCCTTGACCTAGAAGAGGAAGTGTGTTGGGCACCAAGTGCATATGCAGTTTGATACTAAACACACACAAGGACACTCTGTTATAAGAGGAGCAGGCTGTTTAATTTCTTTCAGTTCTGGTTTTCAAGGCAAAGTCACGCTAAGCACGCTAGGCTGACATGGGGGAAATCAAAAGACAGCAAGATCATTCAGATGCTAATATGATCAATTATCTTATTAGGTGAAAATCAAGTCAGCCTTAACTGTCACTAAACCCTCTCAAGATGACCAACTCCTTCTCTCGCACCACAGCGCACAGTCGGACCAAGTAGCGTATTGTTTGCATACTGTCTTGGAAGTTTTAGCCGAGACGCAAACCTTTTCCATCCTGTATTGCTAAAGTAATATCTTACAGTCAGCTGTTTAAGATAGGAGAATTGAGAATTGAACTTGGGAATGTTCCTGTTTTGTCATTGTTGTGTGTGTGTAGGGAGAAGCTGGAGAGACATGGCGTGTGTATCCGCGTCCTCGGTGACCTCACCCTTCTGCCCCTTGACCTCCAGCGGCTCATTGCCAAGGCGGTGGTCGCAACAAGAGAACACAACCGGTACGCCAGTCCAAGCATAGCATGCTAATGCTCACTGCCAAACACAATACAACTTGCACACCAGTCCTAGTTTAGCTCTCTGACCGCGAACACTCCCTACCAAACCCAGCCGCTACGAAAGTCATAGCTAAGCATTGTTAACAGCACAACACATCCAAGCTGACGATCGCATCAGCAACCTTTCATTTTACCATCATTACTATGCATGGCTACCCGATGTTTTAACTACAGGTAGCTACGTACACTATCTCAGTAACAGTAGAATAGAATGAGGACATTACTGTAGTTAAACTTAATGTGATATAAAGAAGTGTTTGTATTTGTCGTACTAAGGGACTATGGGTTTTCTGTCTCTCAGATGTTTTCTGAACGTGTGTTTTGCGTACACCTCGCGGCATGAGATGGCCAACGCGGTGAGAGAGATGGCGTGGGGGGTGGAGCAAGGCCTCATCAAAGCCAGGTGAACTACAATTAATGCCGCGTTCATGCTGCACCGCGAGATGCTTTGGCGTACAGCTAGATGTACATGTACGTGTGATCAGCATGTTGCTCTTTCCTGCAGGTCCCCGGTTCAGTGTTAGATAGTGTTGGTGTTAAAGTGTTATCTTGTCATCCACATGATGGACGGCTAACTCTTCTCTCCTCTCTCTCTCTCTCTCTCTCTCTCTCTCTCTCTCTCTCTCTCTCTCTCTCTCTCTCTCTCTCTCTCTCTCTCTCTCTCTCTCTCTCTCTCTCTCTCTCTCTCTCTCTCTCTCTCTCTCTCTCTCTCTCTCTCTCTCTCTCTCTCTCTCTCTCTCTCTCTCTCTCGCCGTCTGTGGCGTAGCGACGTGTCTGAGGCCCTGCTCAGCGAGTGTCTATACAGCAGTAACTCCCCCAACCCAGACCTCCTCATCCGAACCTCCGGCGAAGTGCGGCTCAGTGACTTCCTCCTGTGGCAGGTACGGGCCGGACCGGACGCATTTCCTGTCCGCGTTGCCCTTGGTGTTTGCTGCCGCGTTCCCTTGGGGGTCAGACAGGAGAGGCTGAGGACCCCAATGGTTTTCTGTCCCGCCTCCGGGGGCTGGGGGACTGAATGACCCGTCGACCTTTTGTGAACAAATAAACAGGAAGAGATGATAACGCGGCATCGACATTTTACGTTCGAAATATATTTTGAGAAATGTAAAGGTTTTGAGCTTCATACCATGTTTTTTTTTGTGGGATTATACATAAAAAATACATTAATGACAATTCCTATTGAAGTCTGCTCATGTCTTCTGAACATGATCAGACAAACCCTAAACAGATTTATTTATGAATATTAATAATACTAATAATGATGCACAGAAATAGAAGTAGAGAGACCTGCGCAAAGCCACAAAATCTATTATTTACTCCCTATTTATTTAATGCTTTATGTCAATACCGGCTCTGATGTTGAACTTCAGTCAGCAGGTGGAGAGAGCAGTTGAATCAGGTCGGGGATAAACCCCCATGAGTGTCTGGTTATTGCTAAATAATGTCACCACCACCGAAAATGACTTTCTACTGACCGGACACCTCAAAGAGGTTTATCCCTTACCATCAAGTGTTATATATTTCGATCAACTTAATCAGGAATGCTATTCTTTTCCGGTGCCGGTTGTTCATCTGTTGTGAAGAAACCGTCTGGTCGGTGGTTCTTTTTGACCGTGTTTTTTTAAATACAACTTTCGACCTCATGTTTCCATGTCAACTGTAGAATCAGGCTCAAGTACTCAATGCTGTAATATTCTCAGGTTTATCTTGTCTAGGATCTAACTGTGTAACAAACCTGTTGGGTCTCTTTAATCTACAGTTAGCTTGTTTCAAGGAAGTAGCCTGTTCCAGCATGTTATCCCCATTTCTTCTACCTTTAGCTCATCTAGTCCAGTTAGTATTAGAGATACATTTACTGTCTATATGTATGTGCTGTGTATGTCATTTGTTATAACTGTGAGTGTCTCTGTCTCTGTCTCTGTCTCTTCAGACATCCCATTCCTGCTTGGTGTTCCAGTCGGTCCTCTGGCCCGAATACTCCTTCTGGAACCTCTGTGATGCAGTCATCCAGTACCAGTGTAACCATGCCTCCATCACGGTAGGACTCCGGCTACACCCTAACCCCACCCTACACTCTATCGCGGTATTACAACTACACTCTATTACTATCCAGCCACTAAATGTAAAGCGCTTTGGTGGCCACTGGTTTAAAAAAAGATCAATATAAATCCAGTCCATCACACAGGGTGATGTGGATTATAGTGAAACTATGTGATGTATATAGTGATATGAATGTTTCCAGGAAGCTGTACGGTGGAATAGTGGTGATAGTAATGTACACTGAAGTAGTACATTTATTTTTGTGATCTGCATAGATCGATCTGTGTACTGATACGATGCAATGGATATCGCAATGTGTATATACTGTAGTCATATGATCGAATATGTATATTATTTTGTGATGTGCATAGTGATATCTATACTGATATCATATAATATTTTCAGAATTGTGTATATAGTGATGATGTAATATGCATACTATTGTGTGTGTGTGTGTGTGTATATAGCGATAATATGTAATGCCATGTTGTGTAAATAGTGATATGATGTATACAGTGATCTATAGAGGAATTTGTTTGTGTGCTTCAAGGAAGCTGTGTACAGGAAGTGTACAGTGGTGATGTCACATCGGAGCCCCTCCATTTTGGAAGCCTAGGCGCATTGGATGTTGGCTGTTATGTAACCTGACAGTGTTGTGTTTGAAACCTTCACAGCAGCAAAGTTTTCTCCCTTGAGTCCTCTAACAAATTGTCAGCAAAAGTATCACCAACAAAAAAAACAACAACCCATGATGCATTCTGATGTACAAGCCCTATAGTTATGTGACCTATGTATTCCGTGTGTTTCCAGAAAGCCCGTGAGCTCCACCAGGATGAGCAGCGCCGGCAGCAGTTGGAGGCGGACCACGCCTGCGTGGCCGAGCTCCTGCATCACCATGGCAACGGGAAGCCGGCCGACGCCCCCCGGAGACAGGAAGCGGTGACGGAGTACGGGGCGCTGCGGGAGGCCAGGGTGAAGCACTTCCTGGAAGCGCTGCGGAACAAGAGAGACTCTTTCCTCACCGAGCTTGCCAGTCAAGACACCGTAGCGTAGCGCGGTGCGCTCAGCCCCCCACCGCCCCACCCTCCACTTCCTCTTCCCCTCAGCGCTGCCATGGCAAGCGGAAGAGAGGACGGTCTGGGCTTGATATTATTATTTTTTAAATCAGTGATTTCTACTGGAGGACAGAACGAGGGCAATTTGCCCCTATGGGGCTGTAAGAGGGGAATTTATGTTTGTAGATAAAATGTTTAAATGTCCCAAACTGGTCGCGGTGTAGGTCCTAAATATTTTGTGTTGGACGAGTGCAACAGAGCCGAAGGATAGAGATGTTTGGAATACGTTACCAAGGCAACCAGCCGTAGGTATGAGCTTGGCCTAAAAGTACGACGTGCCATCCTTTATTTTGTTGCGTTGACAGTTTACAGAACTATATTTTGACCAACTTTAATGTTAGTGATGATAATGTTGTGATGATATGTATATTAATGTCAGTAAAAAGCAGTCTGATTAATTTTGATTATTTTTCTGACGTCACTGCAACAGTATTTTTGTATTTTAGTAATTTGAGAGCTTTATTCCTAACTTGACGGTCGACGTACAAAATGTAAGCAGTTTGGTTTTAAACCTAAAAACGGGTTGTTTTCAGGGGATTGAGGTTTTTCTCCACTCATGGAGCTACTTTGGTTATACATATGCCAACCAACCAACTATGATACAACAAAACCGAATCATATGCTTGTCTGATAACGAAACGTAACATCAAGATTATAAAGCATTTATTTATTGGGAGCAACATTCTGAAAGCGCAAACAAATGAGGGAGTGACGCGGTCTTTGAGAGTTTGCGGGAACTTTTCCTGCCCCTTTAAGAAATGGGTGGTGCCTGAAGCCACGTGACTTATTTGCATCCAATGACTGACCTCAAAATACTGAACCAGTTGGAACCGGTTGCGTTCTTATATTCCGATGTATAAACTATTAAAACGTCGCGTCGTATTTACACTCGCCATCGTACACTCCTAACGCAGAGTGGTCAAATCTCTCGGGACGACGCAGTCTTACACTTAATTTGTACATTCTCGCTGAATTTGCCCACGAACAAAAACCAAGATGCCCAAACCAAAGGTAGGATAAAACATTTTCGATAAATTCCGTTGTTTTGTTTACAGGGGGGTAACGTTAAGGTTAGGCTGCAGACCAGAGAAGAGCTGACATGGCGGTCAAACAGTGGAGATCCTTATTAGGCATCGCCAGGGCATCGAACACACGGTCAAAATCCTCACAAAAGTAGCATTGAACTTGCACAATATTGCGGTATAATTAATTTTAGGAAAATGCGAGCGCCCCATGATCGTATTTGCACGATGCAAAATATTGGCGCTCTATTTGGTTGCATTGACAGCGCCTTAGGTCGTCATATGATGAGACTCCCCGCGCAATAATAATATTATAATAATATTACATGTAATGTGGGCGTTATGTTAACAACATTTCAAAAAAACATGTTTTTTCTAAACGGACACGATTCGACGTTTTAGTCGTACGCTCCTCTTCAGCAACTCCGAAGTGGCGTTTCCTTTAAACTTGGAGATAACTTGATGGGGGAGGGTCGGCTGACCTTAATAGTTGTATTTACTCTCCGCGGGGCGAAGGCGCTAAACCGTGGCGGTGTTCACGTCGCGCGGTGTACAACGACCGCCAAGTGGTGACATCTCGTGATCACCCAAAAGCGCTCGAGGGCAGCGAAACTTTAGCTCTCTGTCAATCAAAGCTTCCGAACGCCGCGACAGGGCGAGACCCGTCGCGGCAGATGCGTTATAACACGCCGTAACAGTGACGTTATTATAACAAACGGGCCAGGGGCGGTCTTTTGACATGCTTATCCCGACACGCGAGTAGGGCTCTTTGCGCGTTTTTATTGGTGTGTGCCCCACCCCCCATCCCGACCCCCACCCCGTACGAACACCAACTCGGTCTGCGTTCAAATGATTAATTTCTGCTCCGTGCCTTTCGTTGGTCTATGATGTTGTCTCTCGAGCAGCTGTCGGTCACAGCACAACAAAGAGTGTCTGCGCGCCAAAGCGGTGTCATGGTGACGGCGCGGGACCATTTGAATTCGAATATGCGCGGGAATCCCTTTTTGCGAGGCTCGAGACAACAGGGCCCATCTTCACGGCGCACATTGCGCGCCTTAATAGTTGTCGATATTAATTAGGGTGACGTGGTGTCTCTCCGGTCACGAGCACGTCAGTTCGACTCGTTTTGACTAGTTTGACGTTAATCCACGCCGTGAACGCGCATGCATCCCTTCCTCTGAAGTTTGTATCGATTGTTTTTTATTGATCTCAACAAACAACAACAATGCGGGTGTCATTTAAGACATAGCTGGTTGGTAACGACTGTGGTTATTCAGACCTTTGCCGATACAATGAACACATATTGACCAGTTGGATTTCTTACAAAATGTATTCATTATTTTCGATTATTTTTTACAGGATGCAGGATCCAAAGCTTACGTCGCTGAGGTCAGTACCTTTTTATTTTGTCATTAGCTTTGTGATGATTAAGAATATTACAAACCCATCAAAACAAGAAGTCTGTGTGTCTAATGTGTAAAAACAATTACCGGTATTATAATAATTCATAATTGCAGAATAGTTCTAATATGACATCCTGTTTCTCCCTACAGCCATGCAGGCGGTCCAAGCGTTTGGCAGTTGTGAGAGTGGTTTCCTTATCATTATTCAACATTTGTTTCTTATTGCGTTGTTGTTTAACAACTATGTGTTTTTGTTGTAAACCTTACATCTAGTGTGGTTTTTTTGTCATCTTTTTAGAAGCCAGAGACCAACCCGGTCGGTAAAGCACCCAAGAAAGCTGCACCAAAAGTAAGACGCCGTGGTTAAAGTGTCGTGTTTGTTAGACACACATTCTCTTGTTTAATACTGTTGTGAAATGAATTACATTTTTATCACAGATACTGTTTAATACATGTTATATATACATACCACAGTATGATACTGTTGCATGCCCATTTACCGCATGCCGCATTACCATACCGATGTCAAACACAAATGCAGTGTTGGTGTGGCTCAGGGCGTGTTGCTGATGAGTAAGAATGAAGTTGTAGTCTTAACAGTGACTTGTTTTTGCAGAAGGCAGTCAAAGGAAAAAAAGCCAACCCAGCTGAGAATGGAGACGCCAAGACAGAGGTGCGCACACACACACATACGCATGTACAAACCTATGCGCCATTCACATGCACTAGTTGTGAAGATGTATACATTGTGAACAGCCTACATAATAAGAAATGTATTATTGTAGGTAACCATGGTAGAAAACAAGAGAAGGAGGAAATCGTTGAAACCATCTTGAAAGACATCAAAACAAAAGTTGTAATGTATTTCAAAAAAAAAAAAAAACGTATTTAAACGCTAGACGCACATTCAATGGAATTGAGTTAGCTTGTCTTGTTGTAGTTAGGAGGCCCATATTTCAGACTGAATACTCAAGACTACAAATGAGGCTGGCAGGAGTGCAGTGTGACAGGACTAATGGAGTTGAGTGTCACAGGATGTCCATCGGTGAGGCTCAAAGGAGCCGCGTATCACAGGACCACATCCCACAAGTGTATGATTGAGGGCCGTTCGATTCGCTGAGTTCTGGGGGCCACGGGTGACCCCAACTCTGGTTCCTCCTCCACAGGCACCAAAGGTGGAGGAAGCAGGAGATGCCAAATAAACCCACGGTTGAAGTTTTCCTCCTTCTGTGTACTTGGTGACTGTACAGATTCAAGTATTTTTTACCAAGTTTTATATTAAAAATGTCCTTTATGGGTTGTCTTTAGGGCACTTGATGTTTGGGGGTGGGGTTCGAAGGGGCGGGTGGTTCTCACGTTCATATCCAATTTTATTTTTTATTTTGAATGTCATTTCTAAAGGATTGCCGTCCATTACCTGTAAAAGTAATGTTTTATGAACTTGTCTAATCTTGTTTTTTTTTTAACTGCTGATTAATACAGATATTTTCCTACATTGTGGATGTTTTGAACCTTAATTTTACACCCAAACGTTATCTCAAGGCAGCTAAAGCGAGTTACTAGAGCGTTGGTGGTGGTGGCGGGGGCAGGAAGTGGCCTCGATCCTCCATCGACTAGAAACCGGAATTAGCGTGGCGAGTGTCTAGCGTGCACGCTGTACGATGGCGCCCGCACCGGGAGGGGCAACGCCGGTCCCTAAGACGAGGACGTTGTAATTTGGTCAACAGTTAAAAAAAACAAAACAACAAAAAAAAACGACAACCTCCACGACATCGTAAACTGATGTGAAGTTTTATCATTTGACGGAACGTTGACTGAAGCTCTTTATTAAATTATGTTTGTGTAACTTGTAAGATAAAACCTTTTTTCTGACTCATGGTTTTAAATGTTCTTGAATAAAATGTTTCAAACTCACTTGAGGTTTTTCTTGGAGAGACGTGTCGGTGTTCACAGTGTGCGACCCTACACGTGAATGTGAAGTTAACAGTCCACCCGGTGTGTGTGTGTGTCCTGTGGTTTTCTTTAGGCCTGTGTCTGTTAGCATCCTTGAGCGACCTATTTAATCATCTCCTAAATAATGATTCTTATTCAATAAAACCTTAACCAATAAGACCGCTGTGCTTGACTGCTCTTTGCCAACGGTGGGTTGTCAGGGAACACCCGATCGCGTTGTGAAGCGCTTGATTCACTCAGTCATCGGCAGGTGAGCTGGACACCCGCGGTGATGAACACAAACACATTTGCATCTGTAATGTACTGCTGTCCCTGTCTTGCTGCTGTGGCATTGGAAGGCTGTCTTAATCTCAGGTTCACGTTCTGTTTCTCTGCAAAACGTGTACATCAGGACTCACGGCTATCGACTTTAAAATAAGACATCTTATGTCTACTACATTGAAGTTAAAGGCCAGGTTGCAAAAGTAGAGCCCTCTTGAAGCTGTTTAGTTGATGTGTTCAAATAGGTTCAATTCCCATATTGCCACCATGCCTTCCCATTAAAACCCATGTTTGACACTGAACCTCGCAGGGCTCAGCTGGTGCTTGGGTCGCTGCCAACTCATGAAAACAAAATCAGATGGTTGTGGTTGCAAAATGTTTTTTTGTAATATGACTTGGTTCATCAAGATGGCTCCCATCCTCCCTCCAAAGGAAAGATGCTTTGTTAGTATTTGTATGAGAACCACTGCAGCCAAAAAAGTTAAAGTTGATGACTTGCATTGAGTTGCCTTTCCTTCAGACACGATCAGGATACACACAGCAGCCTTTGTGATATTATCAGTTCATTCATTTTGGTCTTAAGTCACTTTCCTACAAACACGCCAAACTTCCTATGGGCAAATTTGTTTTTGTGATTCACTTGAATTAAATTATAACCAGCAGGGAAATCTCAAATATAGGTCTAATTTAATATTTGAAATAAAAAAACGAATCATCTAAATCTTTAGAGCAAATTTTTTGAAAGTTTTCACCTATATATTGACACATGAGAACATTTTTATTTTTGTTTTTTTGTTTATTTATTATACAATTTTATTATTACAAAATTGATTTATCTATATAATAACCTGTCTTATAAGAATTAAGGGGACATTTTAAATAAGATTAGATTAGCCATAGACGACTTCAAATAATAAAAACTCAGAATTACTTAATCTTTACATGTAAACATTCATAGCAAATCGTTAACAAGTACATCATCATTGGATATAGGCAGCGTTCGAGTTATGATTCCATCTCTGTGGGGGTCTCTAAAAAATATATAGACGCGTAGGCCTACAGGGTCCGATTTGTGTAAATAACAGGTGGGAGGGTGTTTTTTATTTTTTTTTTAAATCACGAAAAAACAAACAACAGGCCTGATTCTTGTTTAAGTCATATTGTCCGTCCTTTCCATTCGGGGCTACGGCTCATGTCCTGCCCACGTTTATTTTGAGCGCATCATTTCTCAAGCAGGGTGCACGACTCAATATGCCTAGGCCTACTACCAAAATGCCTACAGATTTAGATGCCGGTTGTGGTGATCACCTAGCATTCTTTAATTAATTCAAAAATCGCTAGGCCACCTGCACTGTAGGCTGATAGCGTATAGCGTCAGTTGCGCACAAAATAATATATAGCCTAATGACGATGCTTTTAACTACACGTTTAGGCTACTGTTGTTACTCGTCATGATGTCAAGCTATTTATCTTTAACGTCAGTATTACTCTGTATGTGGAAGGGAAAATGGCTTAGTTTTTAGAGACTCCCACAGACATTTGAGTTTGCTGCCTTCATTGGCGTCAGACCTCTCTATGCCATGGGAGCTCAGCTCCCACTGGCTCCCACCTAACTCGAACCCTGGCTAAATTATCAGCCTACGCCTACATTGTTATTTCTAGTAGTTGCATCTAAATGACTCCACTAGAGGTCGCTCTCCGTCCACCCAGGAGACAAAAAGGTGGGAAAATTGGTCAAAAATGACGGGACATTTTCTTGAAAAATTACTTTTTCTTTTTCTACAAGTAAAGTCATACGCCAGCCCGATGCAGGACTTCGATAGAGCAGACCAATGACAGCAGCTTTGACGAGGTTACATATTACCCAATAAGTTTAATAAACAAGAACAATAATCAACGTGTGAGACCATCAGATCCGACTGACCTACGAAATTCCACCGTATCTTGTAGGCCTAGTTGTGTTGTATAGTGTTGTGGGCTGTTCGACTCCCAGCCGAAAGTTACTGGGATCGATGCTCGATATTCGCAGCTGTAGGCATCATTGAGCAAGACAGCAAGACACTGAATCCACCCTACGTTGTAACCCGATGTCGTACCGGTTTGTTGGTGTGTGTGTGTGTGTGTGTGTGTGTGTGTGTGTGTGTGTGTGTGTGTGTGTGTGTTTGTGTGTGTGTGTGTGTGTGTGGTGTGTGTGTGGGGGGGGGGGGTGGGGGGGGGGGGGTCAACAGGTGAAACTATATGAACGCGACAAGAACGGGGGCAGCTAAAACCGTCCGCACAGAAACGCAGAAACACACATGGGCATGTGTTGTGCTTGAAAGAGCACACTAGACAGACAGTATGTGAGATAGATTGATTCTGTGTGTGTGTGTGTGTGTGTGTGTGTGTGTGTGTGTGTGTGTGTGTGTGAGAGAGAGAGGGTGCGCGTGCGTGCGTTGTATTTGTTTGTATGTGGTGTTAAGAAAAAAGGGGAAAAGGGAGATACGTTGAATAAGATCCCAGAGGGATTGGTTCGCAGAATAATTGTTACTGAAAATACTCTCTCTCTCTCTCTCTCTCTCTCTCTCTCTCTCTCTCTCTCTCTCGCGCACACACACACACACACACACACACACACACACACACACACACACACACACACACACACACACACACACATATAACAGGTCATCAATACGCCAACTACACCGAATACCAAATGAACACACCAATTACCCTATACATGTCTAGATGTTGATGATGTAGATGATGTCTCAATGTCATTGTTGCCTGTAGGCAATACCAGAAAGTCGACGTGCACGGTGTTATTCAATGACATTGAGACCAGCAAGGCAGAGATGAACGTAACTCAACCACGGCGCATGCATGTCTATTGTGTGCGGCTGCATGGGACCGTATGTTGGCCACACCCCCCATCCATAGGTTTGCTGTGCGTTTAAAGCGTGGCCGTGGTGTTCCAGGTCGCCATTTATCAACCGGCTTTCGAGAAGAAGGTAAGCACAAAAACTTCTGCGTGCAATTGGCCTACACTTGTAGATTGTAGTAAGATGTGGTGAGGACAATGTGTGTGGCTTTTGATGTGTTGGCCTGCAGCGCTTTGTGCGTCGAAATGCCCACGTAACCAGGGGGAACATGATTTGCAGCTGGTTATCTCCAAGGATCATCTGATCATCTGTTTTGTTTTGTTTTTATATAAGTGACTACTTTTTCCAGAGGTTGCAAAACACTTTAGAGAAATGGGTCAAAGTTCTGCTTTTGGGGAAGAGAGTGAACTCCTAGTGGGACACTAGTTTCTGTGTTTCCCATCTCGCGGTTGTTGATGAGTTGTTGTTTTTTTTGTCAAGACGACAAGCTGTGGCTTGTTTCTATGAATGAAATGTGGAGTATATTTTTACTCTATAGCTTAGCTTGTAAATTGTCAGTGCAGAGATGGGCCAAAAATATTGGGAGTAAAGAACAGCTGCCTATGGCATAACGAAGATCTAAGATGACATGTATTATTTGTTTTAATACATTCTCGTGTACTTGCTACACAAACTACTTAAAACGCACTGCAAACTACACACTTGACACACATAAAATCCGCATCGTCAGTTTAATATAATTTAATTAATTTAGTTTAATTAAATTTTTTTGTCGAAGCTGGGCTCGGATCTTTTAGTTTTTTCCCTCCGAGGGAGAATTGGTGTGAACATCATTGCATACATCAAAATTGAGTAAATTGAGGCCTAATTAGCTTGATTCGGAACCGCTTCCTCATCACCTCCTGCAAACTGCCAAAGCAAAACTATTTTCTTGGTAACTTGCTTACTTTGAGGTCAAAATATCAACTTTTTAGAACGACGGGCATGCTGTCCTCTTTATTTCATTAAAAAATCCACATCATTAAAACATTTTATATTTGATAGTACATCTTGTTCCACTACATGTAGGCTACAAGCAAACGTATTGATGCGCCCCCAGCGGCCAGCTATGGAGGTGCATTATGTGTGGCTAGAAATGGACAATGAATTGTACCTTTAAAGCTACACTTGTGGTAGTCGTGAACACTGACGTAAACTTTTTATTGCTAGTATTTCAACCCTGTGTCAAAAGGCAGTCAGTTTCGGAAAGTTTGTGTTATTAACTTTGCTATGGTTGTTGTGATGCTGGCATGGAGCCCTGGTCTTTACATTGACTTGTCTTCCTGCTCAACGTTCATGGGGTACTATGCCCCCGATCCCCCATAGACCTGTCTGTCTCTCTTGTTTCTCCCTCCTCCATGTCTCATGCTCTGCTTCTCTCTCACGCAATCTAATTACGTCCTGTCGCACTCGCACTCACTCGTTTCATTCCTGCCTCTTTACTCCCTCGGCAACTGTTTTGTGTGTGTGTCCAACGTTCACTGAACTCTCTGCGGTTCTTTCATATTGTCTCTCAACTCCTCAGTCTCTTCTCTCGACCTCTTTCACGCCCTTTTTCTATGTACTTTATTTTTTCTGCCTCTCCTGCCGAGCCGTGCGCTGGCCCGGGCTGACGAGCGGTCTATGTGTAAAGAAAAAGGCAGGGCACAGCGGCGTGATTTTATTGGCTGCTGGGATGCTAAAGATGTACCCGGGGAGGCTGCCCGGGAGGGGGAGAGCGAGCGAGCGAGCGGGAGGGAGAGCGAGAGAGCTACTAAACCATTTCATTGTTCTCTCTGGAGAGAGGGGGACTTTATTGGTATATCTAACATGTTTATATAACCACTCCCTGGTCTGTTGTTCTTTTAGAACAACACGCCTCTTTGCACACCATCTTCTGGTGACAGGACCATGATTGTCTAGACCACTGGATGACTGGTCTGGGTTTCCGTGAGTCTCGCCTGTTCCAAGTGTTTACAGGTGTGTGCATGGTCTGACCACGCCCCCTGCCACGCCCACCACCACCACCACCACCTGACGGCTGATTAAACAGCTGACTTTCATAGCTGTGACAGTCCAACAGGAAACGCCCTGACCGTGAGCATGCTCTGCTACAAAGCATACCTGGTGTGTGTGTGGTCAACTATGTCTCCGGTGCACCTGCGTTGCTCATAGGTGACTCACCTGGGGCAAAGTTGTATCTTCAGTATGAATCTTCTAATCCGCTGAGTGTTTCACTGCCGTGCCTCTGTGCAGGAATGTAGCCATCGGTGTGGCTGTTGGCGTAAATTGTTTTTAAGATCTAAAAACCCCCCCTCATTCAAACTGATCCTGACAACCTTTTACTCCCACAAGATCAAACTTGACATGTGAGTGTTTTCTAGTTAAGCTTGTTTTTAACGGGGTTGGGGACTTGCAAGCCCAAGATGTTTACATCTGCATGTGACATGCTTGACTATTTCTAACTACTGAAACCTGAAAACATGCACATTCTATCAGCTACTGAGAAGTCGACACGAGTGACTGGTTGACCGCAATCTGAATTGGGCCCCTAGGATTGTAGGTGCAGATGTTGTACAGGGTCCGAATTTTATTTCACAACGCTGTTGTAATCTGAGGTTAACTCTCTGCCGCCGTGGCAGATTACGGCGCCCTGCTGGGGCTGTTGTGTAACACCGTGACATGGCGGTTGGAGTCAAAACTCCCTCTCAAACCGTCGGATGAGCAGATTAACCGGCGACTGCTGGAGGGTTCTGTTGACTTCGGTGAACGCTGGAGGGTTCTGTTGACTTCGGTGAACCGCGCTGCTTCGGCGAGATGAGATGCATTTTGACATGGGTCTGGGTGAAAGATGGGCGTGTCTGTTGGGCCAGCCCACCACTGGGATTGGCTGAAACCAGTCCTGTATAAAAGACAGAACTGTGCAATGCTCCTACAGTGTGGAAATTCTCGCTGTGTGTAGTCGAGGGTTGGGCTTTCTGTTGGCCATCCACTGGCGTCTCTCGCAATGAGTTTGTAGGCGGCCCACTTCTCCAGAGAACCCTCAGAACCTTTTTATGTTGGGAGAGGCGAGGACCCACAAGCTAATCCAGAACCTGGCTGGACCGACCCGGATACACCGTCTAATGTAGTCTTTTTCTGAAGGCCGTTTTCAGGTGATTTCCACGCACATGTTTTCTGTTTGACCTTAACCGAACTATGACCCGACTCCACTGGGTTCCTGTGGTTCTGATTGGTTAAATGACGCGTGTGTGATCCAGTTAGCCCTGCAAATCGAGGTCGGGTTGTTGCTGACGTCGGGTCTATTGTATCAGCTTTTTATTTTTTTATTTTTTCAAAGCACCTCTCAATTTCTACCACCACGGACTGGAAGAAAATAAACCTGGGATCTTCTGGTTTAATTTTTTTGTTTTTTTGTTTTTAGTTGGTGAAGAAGTTTTGACTGGCAGTTATTTTAATTTGGCATTAACGCCCCCCCCCCCCCCCCCCCCCCCCCCCACCCACATCATCACATTATTTCCGCAATCTTTTAGTTCAATGGAACACAGCAGCCTCTTGCTGGCTGGTTCTTTTTGCTATAATCTAAAAATGTAAAACACTGCATACGTTGAACCAGAGGACTTTGTGCCAAGTGCGTTTGAAAAAAGGGAATTGTGATGTCAGGCTATATATGATGGACTTGAATGCCTCCGGAGGCAGGAGCAGCCCATCTGCAGACTGTTACAGCACGTTGAAGCTGGTCCCCCGTCGCACTCCAGGCTGTGGAACCCCAGATGAGTCAAGGAGCTTTCAAAGGAGCCGTGCATATGTTTTCTTCCTGATGGTCTACATTGGGGGTGTTGAGCTTATCCGAAACATTTAGCAGACCCTTCGTTCATGTTCTTGAAAGAACACAAGAATGTCTTTTTTTTTTTTTTTTTTCTTTTTTTTTCATAAACTTTTTATCAGAACTTTATTCCTGCTTCTGGGAGAAATTGAAGTTCATAGAAAATGTGTTCCTAACAAATTCTGAACCCTTCTTTTCCCTCTCTCTAGACCTTCAGCTCCCCTTCCTACTGGGTGTCCACCCATCTCCTCCACCCTCCTCCACCACCTCCACCCTCCTCCACCACCTCCTCTTCACCACAGACATGATCATCCGGCTGGGAAGACTGACTCCTGGCTACTTCAGACTGCTTCAGGTACGGCCCACCTCTGAACCAGTTCACCTAGCTTGACTAGAACCACCCAGAACCAGAACATGTTCCTGCTCCACCACGATTCTGGTCTGAGCACCTCCAAACCACCACCTTACCTAGCTGGCCTAGAACTTCTCCGAAACCCCTCCTGCCCCACTGGAATCCGGTCTGATCAGCTGGTGATCCAGAGGGTTGTTGAGCAACACCAGCCAAATCCAACGTTCTTTAGAGAGCTGCTGGTTTTCCTGTGTGGTGCTGGTTTACATGAAATGTAAAACATGCTGAGGGGAGAGTCTATGTAACTTCCAATTACCTTCGCTTCCCGTCATGCTTGAAAGTGGTTTGAAATTGTAATGGATTAAGGAGATCCCTGTGGTCCAGATGAACCTGAACAATGGGCTGTTAATATTTAATGTGATTGGATCCGAACTAACAGATGTCTTTTTAATATGCTCTGAGCCGCTCAACTTGAAGATTTGACCGCTCAGCAATTATCTGAGACAATCTCCTACATCTAGCAACATTTGTCTTTTAAGACTTTAGACATCGAACTCAATGTTTCATTCAGAATTGGTTGTGCCCATGCTTTAATCGAGGTACTGTCTTTACCAAATTATAGCAAACTATATCAACATGATGATACAATTGGGATTAGCATGGCGTCACATTCGTGAGCCCCCAATCCAATGTCCCCCAATCTGCTTTCATCACCCACCCCCGACATGATCACCTATGACGCTAATCTCAGGGCTATCACCTCCTCTCCCACTCCCTTTTGTTGGGCATCCTGTCGTGATAATCTGCCCTGTGCGGTCAGTGGTCTGCGCTATGTCATGTCCATTGTGCTGAGCCATTGTTCCCATATCAGCCACACTTTGACCACCGTCGGCTGGCTGTGTTGTGGAGTGTTTCAGTAGATGCCCAGCAGACCATGGAAAACATGGTCTTATGTAAGCGTATTGTCATGCTCCAATAATTTGATCATTGTAAATGTTAAGGGAATAGCGCAAATATTCAATATATTTATTCACAAATGCATAAAATCAAATTGTTAAATCAAGTTATAATCCTTTACATAATGGTACCGGGATTCACACCCAGCCCGATAGTTGTAGATAAACACAGAGGAGCAAGATTCCCTGGAGGCCATTTTACTGATGTTGTGGACACAAAATGGACGCCTTGTTTGGGACGTGCTATGGGGGAGGGGCGGATGAAGTCGAGACCTTCAAAAATACTTCCTGTCCTAGGCAGAAGGGTAACATTGTGTTCTTCTCCATGCTAGACGCTCTAAATATTGGATGAATGTGAGTTTGGTGGGGCTACAGACTGGACTGTGGCAATGGGATGTCTGCTCTCCGTCAGCACCGTGCCAGTGTATGGTGCCGCCAGCCTTTATTTAACCCTGAAGGGTCTTTTGTTGACACCACAGAATGTCTGGAATGGTCTGTTGTGTATGACCCTTGACCCCTCCCGTCTCTCCTTTTGTGCCTCTGTTCTGAACGGCAACAGAGGCAAGTAGCTGGGGAGATCCAGGCCAAGCCCCGAGACCGGGCCATCAACCAGATCGCCATGATGCTGGCCATCATGGGCCTCGGCCTGTCCTACTACAGTGCCAAGCAGATGACCGAGAAGGTCCAGGACCTACCGCCGCCCTGAGCGCCGCCCGCCGCCGCCCTGGAAGGTTCTGAAGCCATCCAGAGGACGACATGGTGAAGATGATTTGACCGGATGGATTGGGATGGACAAAGTAGGGGGAGGAATATTTGAGAATGTGGACACCCCCCCCCCCCCCCCCCCCCCCCCACACACACACAGGAACACACACACACACACACACACACACACACACACACACACACACACACACACACACACACACGTTCTCCTGCTGCGAACAACAATGATCTTGACAGGTGACTCTAGTCCTGCTGTAAGGGCCTTTTTGTGTTTAATAAGTCCTTCTCCAATGTCGGGGACTGGTTGGGACGTGCAGAATCAGCATGTCTGTTTATGAGGAGGGGGGTTCAGACAATACTGTGAATCTGTCTGATGCTATAGCTAGTCTAAGGAGGAAGGCTGAAGGTTGAAGAGACCTGAGAGGGGGAGGTCTCCTGAAGGGAAAACACGCTGCCTGGTGAAACGTCCTCAAAGTGGAGCTCTGGGCAGGGAGAGCTTGCTCTCATTATTTTGTTATCTTTTTCTTTACACGTTTCATCGTCCTCCACTTTAGGGAATCTCTGTTGCGCCTTCAGAACAGAAGCCGGGCTCTCTCTCTCTCTCTGGGTTCATAGTCCTGCTTCTCAGGTCTCTGTAACAGTATTTGCACAGTGTGAGTGAGATGTGTGTTTAGGAAGGCCTTGGAAGTTGTAATCATCACTGCTTGTTCCGTGTTTTCACCCTGTTAGGTTTTCTGTCCAAGTGTGAGCCCTGTTGTGCATACTGGGTGTCTGTCGTGTAAACACCTATCTTCATGGACCTGCATGAGTGTGCCCCGTTTTTAAAACTAGGATCTTCTAATGTTTTTATTGATGAATGTGTATTACTTTATGAACTGATTTAATAAAGCTGTGACACTTTATTGGAAAGATTTCCAGTCGGTAATTTCAAGTATTGATGGCAGTCTAGGCGAGATGGAGACATTACGCTTGTAGTTTTACCACAAGCTGGCAAATCGGAAAACCCCTCAACTCAAGATGTGACTTCTCTCTGTGATGCCACTTCCTGTGGCATGTAGCAGTCATGTGGTGGTTAACCAATGGCGTCTGATATACTATGTCATCTGCTCGGAGCAGATATTTTAAATAAGTTTTATTTAACTCCCTAGAGTACGGTTAATAAAATTTAGATTCACCAAAACATTTGCTCTGGTTGGGATTTGTTTGTTTGAGGACTTTGGCTTTTCTAAAATTGTCTAGTCTACAGTGGGCTTGGTTCTGTAGGTTTAGTTGAAAGGATTCAGCTTATAATTTTACCAACACTGTTCTGTTATGGTCAAGCTGTCTTGGACCTAGTGTATTGGTGGGGACCCTGACTGCCTTATGTAACATGTTGTCTGACTAGTTAATGGCAGTAATGAGCACCAGCACATATTGCTAAAGAACCCTTTTAATAGTGACCTTGAACTATCAAGTCTCGATGGAAACCGTTTTTGACATTTCACACCGGATCCCACTTTGTGATCCTCTATAGATAAAATAAATGTTTGTCTAGAAGAGGGAAGCACGTGTTTCTGCATGCTGCGATTGTGGGCTCTGCGCACATTCGCTGCCTGGCAGATGTGATGTCATGTGACAGGCTGCGACCTCGTTGGGTGCCACGTGCACCCCCCCCCCCCCTCGGCCATAAGCCCCGCCCTTCGCCGTGTGCACAACATCCCGGTGGACAACATCCCGACTCCCTCGCCAAAGACTCTGGGTATAATTCTGAAGCTCTTGGGTCTACCTGTAAGCACTTTGACAAAAAAATATATAACCCCCACCTGCTCCTCAGTAAACTGTTACACGTCATATATCACCTTATGCCTTACTGGAACCTTTTAATCTTCATAAGAGTAAAAGCAGACAGATGATTATCAAATAATCATCTGTTGGCTTTATTAAGGTATGATAACCGAAATCAAATGCATCATGGGACATGACCAGTTGGAAAGTGTATTTGCATGGAGTCTCTAGCCTTATTAATTGATGTTTCCTGTGGATCAGAAGATCTGTTTAAACTTCTCTTTCCATGAAGGAATGTTTTTGTTTGAAAGTATTTTGTGCAATAATTTTGAACCTCCAAAATAAAATACCTTTTAACCAACTGCTGTGGTCTGATCCATGTTTGTATATAAGCACAAACCTTCTCCATCCTGTGATCTCTGTGGCTGGGATGGGTGACTGTGTCTTCAACAGGGGAAAGCAGCTTATCTCTAGACCAAACAGCTGTGTTGTTTTAGATGAGTGGAATGAAGAGATTAGTTCTCTGGTTATCATTCTGTTGAACATGGAGGAGAGTACGCGACTGGGATCTGTAGTTCTATAGTCTCCTGGAATCTGTAGTCCTATAGTTAACCATAGTACTCTAGGACTTCTGAGTTAGATCAAGATCAAGACCAAGTCAACTTTATTGTCAGTTTTCATGAATGTACAGGACATACACAAAAACCGAAATGCCGTTTCCCTCGATCCCTGGTGCGAGACACGCATGCAAAAATATAAATATGAATATATAAAATAAGAATACAAAAAAACTAAAATAAAAGGGTCGCAAATATATACAGACAATATAATATAAACAGTATAAACAGATGGAGGTGTAAGGTGTACTATATACAGTATGAGCAGTGTGAGCACTATTGACAGCATTTATCAGTAATAAATAAATAAGCAGTATGGACAGTGTATAAACAGTATGGTAGATGTATATACAGTAAGGAAAGTTATATAGCAGTTATGTAGATAGTATGGACAGTGTTCTTATAAAGTGGCTGTGCATGGTGGTGGTTAGTTAGTGAGCATCGTTTTTATTGAAAGCGCCCTGCAGAGAACTGAGATTCACGTCATTCAGGAGAAAGTAAAGGTTGGGTTATCTCGCTCTAGGATGCCTACAGGTGCACCGTGCACATTGCTGGTTCAACTGCGTTGGCTCGGGTGTTGGGAGTCCAACACTGAGGACTTATCCTGCACCACCTTAGAATTATATCATTGTTGGCAAGATTTTAATCTGTAGCAGGGGAGACGCCAATGGGATTTGATCCCCTAGCTCTGTGGTGAGGCTGAACCTCCGTGGTGAGACCAGTCCCCCCCCCCCCCCACCGCCCCCCTGGGTTTTATTGAGTCTGGACTCTTGCCAGTAGCTCTAGGATTTCTGCCAGGACTCCATCAACACACCAGCGGAGGACCTCAAGGAGTTATCTGCTGCTGGGCAGAAAGAGGTGGCGAAACATCAGTTAAATCTGGCCTCAGGTTACCAATGTGTGGATCTTTTTAATATCATACATACTGCACATGTTTTAACCTGACCATTTGGCGATTTAGCAGATGAGTTTTTCCAAAGGTGTCCAACATACCTGACCATATACAGTATATGATGTAGTATTATTATGTTGCATTAACACCAACCGAGAAACATGGAAGGTGTGCTTGCGTTTGGTTCACAAAGAAGGTTTCTCCAGAGCTGTGGAGGCCAGTGAAGTCTCATACCTGAGCAGACTGCTCGGTGTTTCTGCTGACAAACGTCTGCCCTCGCCGAGAGCCTCCATGTTCACCAACGCACGTCACTGAGCAAAACAAAACCTGAGGCATGGAACCCAATATCTTGCCGGAGATTCCATTCTCTCCCTCCTTCATCTGGTTTCCTGTTCTCTCTCATCCCATTCATTTCCTCAGATGACCCCTCTGCTCCCCTAGCTCACACACACCCCACCAATCCCCCCTTGCTAAACAACCAGCGCTTTTACTTTGAAAAACCGAGGCTGCGGCGCCATGATGCCCGTAACAGGGTGTTGAACGAGTTTCTATGGCTTTTGATTGGCTGTTGGCTGTTTGATTGGCTGTCTGTTGGCGTGAACGCATTGACCTCTTTACCTGAAACAGTTTGCAGCCTGGCCTAAGGGCCTCGAGGTGCACACACTCATCAACCCCCCCCACCCTCAACCTCACCCTGACCTTGCCGTTCACCTGGCCTGCGGAGCTAACTCTTGTTTTTCCAACGTTGTTTGGAGTGGGAGGTCTGGACACAGTGACCCTAGCGTGAGAATACGTGGAAAAACCAGCCTGTGCTCACTCTCCACACAGCATACCCTCGCCAAGCTCCCTGTGTGGGGGTGTGTTTGTGGGGAATTTGGTGGTGTGTTTAATGGTGAATTTGGTGGTGAGTTTGGTGTTGGTGTGCTGTGTGGTGTGTGGTTGAGTGTTTGTTGGTGTGCTTGGTGGGGCGTTTAGTCACTTTTTAACCAGATCAACATGTAAGTTAACGATCACCTCACGAAAACGTCCCCAAAAATATCCCTCACACAGGTCCACACTGACACCACAGTTTTAAATGTCACCAGTGCAAGGCAAGAGACAAGCAGAGACTATATTCAGAGTGTATTTTTGCATTGTAGGATACTTACACTCAAAGGTCAAAACATTTTATTTGACAGCAAAGAAGTACGTATATACCACCTACTAGACCATTAAGGGGTTTATAAGTGGTTCTTTTCATTGGACCAGCTCAAACAGGCTACTATTATGACTACTACTATTACTATTACTATCTGTTTATTTCTGAATAGACATCTACAGCATAGGTCGAGTTGGCCGTGGCATCTGTGGGCCGCACCAGTGATCCTTGGTAACCTATGGTGATAAAGAGACCTATGATGGTATAGTCATAGGGTTACATAGAGACCTACAGTGATATAGTGACCTACAGAGATATACAGATCTACTGTGATACAGTATATCCTCTGACTTTGCAGAAATAGAATTCAATTTCAAGTTCATCATGATCTAATCTGATCCATGATTTATGTTTAATCAACAAACGCACACACGCTCTCTCACACACGTGCACGCTCACCTACACACACGCACGCACACACACACACACACACACACACACACACACACACACACACACACACACACAAACACAAACACACACACACACACACACACACACACACACACACACACACACACACACACACACTCATTTATAGGTGCCCATGTGAGACTTGCCTGGCCTTGACATCCAGCCAGCCAACACATCTGTTGCTACTTGTTGATGAAGCAGAGAGACAGAGAGAGAGAGAGAGAGAGAGAGAGAGAGAGAGAGAGAGAGAGAGAGAGAGAGAGAGAGAGAGAGAGAGAGAGAGAGAGAGAGAGAGGGGGGGGGAGAGATTTAATGTGACCTGACATATTAAAGGTTACAGGTTTTATTTGGTTACCTGAGGGTGTTTATTCAAAAATAAATTACTTTTCATTAATCCCCATGGAAAAAGTCCTTCTCTGCATTTGACCCATCCTATGCTTGGAGCGAGACGCATTGGGTGGCAGGGCGGCCCCAGGGAACCAGGTGTAGTGCCTTGCCTTTGTCACATGCATTGCAGGAGTGTTTATCATGTTTTTTGAGGTGTGGGAGGAACCGGAGCTCCCGGAAGAAACCAGCGTAGCACATACAAACTCTCCATTTAAAACAGCAACAGAGAGAGAGTGACCTGTTTTAACCACACCTTTCATGGCCTACAGTGTGTTTAGCATATATTTAAAGAGACAGTATGCATTCTGCAAAGTACGTGTATGTAAGTTAAGAGTTATGAATGGTTAAGGAAGTATAGTAAACAACTCATTCTGAGCAGGTTCCTCATAAGTCTGACTTCTTAATAAGGTTTGTGTTCTTTTGAAGCCTCAGCTGTACACTTTCTAACTGGCGATAGAACCAAGATTAAAATTAACCAATAAAAAATACATTAAATAAATAATAGATACACAAACAACTAAATAGTCAATGGCTTGAAGAAGCTCTCATATAGTGTGAATATAGAGTGAATATACAGTATGATCACATGCTAAATAACCATTTAGATCTATTGTAGCAACAGCGGCAACACCTTCAGCCCAAGTTAGCATTAGGTTTGCCTATCAAATTAAACTGAATATATGGCCTTTGATGTTCCTTCTGGCAGTTACAATATCAGACACATACACACAATATTGAACGTGTTGAGTTGGAACATTGCCATTTATGAAAATATGACCTAAAGGTTAGCGTGTGTCTATGTGTTTATGTATACTAGCATGCACGCAGTGTGTGGCAACAGCTGTACTCCTGCCCTAAATGTAAATGTGTTAGTGACTGTCAATCGGAACTGACTTTGCTTGTTGTGTGTCTGCTAGTTAGCTAGCCATGTGTCTGCTAGTTAGTTAGTTGTTTGCTAGTTAGATTAGTATGTATCTAGTTAGCTAGCTGTGTTTCTGTTCAGGTTACAGACAGACAGACAGACAGACAGACAGAAAGACAGACAGACAGACAGACAGACAGACAGACAGACAGACAGACAGACACACACACACACACACACACACACACACGCTATGGAGACATGGATAGCAGCCAGATGGATTTTCTGCAGCTCAACTTCCAGCAGAGGAAACAGGAAATTGTATAGAACTCTACTAGATAACTGTAACATAACATAACATAACCAAACATAACATAACACAATGTAACATTTGAAGTTAAACTGTTTGTTCTTCTCGGAGACGGTCGTCTTTGACAGAGTTTGTGAAGTGCCTAAGCCAACAACGCTGTTTGTGTATGGTGTGTGTGTGTGTGTGTGTGTGTGTGTGTGTGTGTGTGTGTGTGTGTGTGTAACAGAGTCATATAGTCATGTCCACACACACACACACACACACACACACACACACACACACACACACACACACACATCTAACAGACACATTCAGATGCAAGTATACAAACACACAGATGAGTTTCCAGAATGTGTTGACCCTCATCACTTATGTGTCTCTTCACAATGACCTCTCAACTCTGACCCAGTGGAATCTGCCAGGGCAAAGTCAGCACTATTTTTTCACTTGTTGCAAGACCAGCCTCTGATTGCTTAGGTTTAGGCATTAGCTGTGAGATGCTAGACGTAGGGCTAAGGTTAGCGGAAGCAGAGTAGGGACAGGGCTCAGCACATGTGAGGTAGGAACAAAAAAACCTTGGCCAGCTTTCTTCAATTGCATTGAGTGGATGCTATCTGAATTTTAGTTCCTCTGTATTTGGCTGAGCTTTCATCATGGTGTACGGTATGCTGACATGCAGACTGGTGGCGAAGAGGTGAATAGGTGGCATGTTTGTAAATCTAAATCCTGTGGGGTGTCTGGAGGACATTGTCCCCCTGCAGAAGATGCTTGTTATTTTACATGTGAACGAGGGGTTCTGGTGCGCTGAGAATAACATAAAGGAAAAAGACATTTACATTTAGTTTGGACAAAGAAACCCATAGATTGACACCAGTGTACTACAAGGACTGCTGTCAAAAATGTGTGTTCTTGCGAAAGGTGTTCAGGTTCATGTGAAATATGAAGGTCCTGACTAAAGATCGTCTTAAGTTGACTCTTAAGTCATACTTTCAAGCTGATAGCCGACTAATCTTCGCTCCTTTAACGTAAAGATTTCAACATCCTGTAGGTAGGTGTATGTGTGAATGAGCAACATTCGGGCACTAATCATGTCCGCAGCACTTGAAGCAGTTTGCTTATTTTATGAAGCAATAATTGTGTGCGCATGTAGTATGTGCGTATGACAGCTTTATGAGCATTCCTATCTTTAACGAGTTCTCCTCCTGGAGCGGGTGGAGCCGTGTCGCCTTTCATCTTCCATACCATAGAACCTTGCAGAACTCTGCCTTACATTGAATACAATCCTCTGAATACTGCACAAATGGCACAGAATACAGACCCCCAGCCATGTGCAATCACATGATGGGATGGTGCCAAAGTGACAACACATGTTGGGGCTAGTCCTCACCGAGAGGAGTGTTATCCAGCTGCAGGCGTTTAATGGGTGGAAACACGTTTTGATATATTTGCATACATCAAATATCAACAAGCTAATATACACTCACCGATCTAGAGCAGCATGCGGAAGTGGGCGTGGTCAACCCATGCTTAAGATTTAAGCTCTATTGGGTGTGAGGGCGTTTAGCTTTGAACAATAGACGCACAACCCCTGTCCTCTGACCCACTGCAGACAGAAGCAGTGAACATGGTTTGAATAGTTTGTTTTGGTGGTCAATAGGTGCTGGCTATTGGCTCTATGACAGAGTGGGGAGGCAGAATGGAGTCTCATAAGTACAAGCACAGACAGGAACCATAGACTATCACATGCCGTGTGACTCATTTTTGTCGCAGCATATGCTTCTGGCCAAAGCATCTTCACAGTGATTCATTTCATTTCATTGAAGGAGTTGATTCAGGATTGTGGCTTTTTGCCTTTTGGGATCCCTCCTGAGGTTAGAAAAGAGCAGTGACACTGCTTTTTGGTGAATCTCCCCCACACGTACCTACTACCTGTTAGCATTAGCGCGCTGATGTAAATCCCCAGAGCATTAGCTCCCCAAATCAACTGACTTGATACACCTTCGAGATAATGCAAACATGAATGCATACGTGTGTACATAAGTGTTTAAGTAAGTGTAAGTCAAGTTTATTGTCATTCATCCATATACATGAACTGCACTGTCAATCATGGCCACTAATGAAGCCATGATTGACAGCATTAAATAGATGAAATAGATATGAAATAGATAATGGTGAGGGTAGTGGGGTGTTTATTTGTGGGGTGGCTGCAGGGTGTTGAGAAGAAGCTGATGCAGATCTTCAGGTTCGATAGAAGCTGTTCTGTGTGCACCGCGCGTCTGAAAGACGTCCTGGATGGAGGGGAGAGAGCCCCCTATGATCTACCCAGCTGTCGCCACTAGGTTTTGCATTCTGATCGCTTTACAATTCCCCACCCCCTCGGTGATGCAGTCGCCTGGAGGACTCTCTACGGTACCGCGGTAGAAGCTGAGGAGGACGGGGGAGGTGGTAGAATGGCTCTCTCTTCGGTCTCCATGGGGAAGTGGAGCAGTTACTGTTTCTTTTTGGCTGCCCGAGTTGGTTGCTGGAGATCCAGGTGAGGTTGTCGGAGAAGCGCAAACCAAGAAATGTGGTCCGGACCCTCTCCGCTGTGGGCCGCTGGTGACCAGTGTAGATTGGTATGTGTAATAAACTATGTTTCAAAGGCGATTTCCAAAAACGAGACTAAAGCTTATTTTACAAACAGTTACTGCAGTACTATTTCCATCCATCCATCCATTGTCGTAACCGCTTATCCTCTACGAGGGTCGCGGGGGGGCTGGAGCCAATCCCAGCTGCAACGGGCGAGAGGCGGGGTACACCCTGGACAGGTCGCCAGCCTATCACAGGGCTCAGTACTATTTCGTTCTGGAAAATCATTTCTTCTTATGCTGGGCTTTATATAATACTGGCAGAGGGGAGATGCCTTTCCTGGAAGGAAGAGATCAGTCTAGTCCTGATTGAGCTTCAGGTGGTGTGTCATTCACCAAGAGATGTCGGCCAGCCATGCAGAGATTTGTGCTTCTCTCTGGGCTTCAGTTTGGGAAAAAGACAGAATTAGGTTTGTGTCATCAGCATACAGTAGCTGTGCTGGGAAATGCCATGTGAGTATAATGACAGAACCCAGTGTCTTGGTGTAAAGAGAGAAAAGGATGGGCCCAAGGACAGAGCCCTGAGGGACCCCAGTAATGGGACTACAAGGATCCGATGCAGATCATTTCTAGGTTACCCTGTAAGTGCGATCCTTGAGGCAGGATAAGGTAACACATTGGGGATCAAACCCACAACCTTTCAGCTGGGAGTCGAACACCTTAACATGAACATTATCCAGTTTGACAGATCAGATATGGTATCTAGTAGAAACCAGCAGAGACCAGATGTTATTGAGGAGATACTAGTAGAGATCCAAAACAACACCAGGAATGAAGTCCAGGCAAGGTTCTGCAAAATGAATGATCCTTTTGCACTGGGGCAGATGAATGACCCATGATGCATTGGGGCAGATGGGCAGAAGGTCCCAAGTGAGTTACGGCTGTACTCTGTTTCCTTGGAGTGTCTATTTAGAGGGGTCTATGGCCAAAGATACGCCAGAAAGAAGTCCCTTCCTGTTCCAATACACAGCAGGGGGTCAGACAGATGAGAGGATGATTAACTGATCAGACAGAAATAGGGGGGGAGGTGGTGAGAGAGAGAGAGAGAGAGAGAGAGAGAGAGAGAGAGAGAGAGAGAGAGAGAGAGAGAGAGAGAGAGAGGTAACTGGAGCCCAGTAACATGTAGCCAGAAACCCGAGGAGAAACCCACACTATAGCAAGTACTAGACCTGGTACTATGCTATAGTACTGTAATAGTAGTAAATTGTAGTGATAGTGTACTGTGATAGTGTATAGTATATAGTAATAATAGTAGTGATACTGTAAACCACACTATCACTACTCTCTTAAGGCTTGGTGTAGAAGACGAAAGAGTACCTGCCCTCTTCTGATGGGAGAAGTCTCCCTTACAGAACCTCCTGCACCAGACCCAGTTCTTATCCTCTCATATCTCATCCTACATCATCTTCCTGATTTAATCCTGATCTCCTATGCTCCTGGAGGCGGCATTCCTCTTAAGTATGAAATCATGGCTCATTCATTCATATTGATGACCTGGAAGCCACTCAGGAGCCAAGCTTCCTGAAACAGCTGTGGTGTGAGGAACGCATTCACAGGCCCTTCTCCCGAGGAGAATGTAGAAATTCATCACCTGACATAGTAGGACTCTGGTCCAGGATCAGTCTCCAGGGGTCTGCTGGGTTCAGCAGTCAGGAGGTGTGGTCAACTCTAGGGTCAACCTCTGAAGACCGCCGTTTTGCTACTCCTAGATTTTAGGCAAACAGCTCCTCTGCTGGTTGCAGTGTGTAGAGACACTCAGTTTGCCCCGGCGGGGAGCGTGACATGGGTTTTACCATCGTTCGATGACACCCCTCGCACCTGCTCCCATTAAACCAAAGTGTCTTTTTTATTCCTCACATATTTTTTTTTAGCTCATGGGCGGACCTTCTGCTAAAACAGGGGTTCACACACGCCCTTTCAGTAGCACACAAGGGTTAGACAGTGAATACCGAGACAGGTCATTCATGAGCAGGAGGGGTTAGACAGTGAATACCGAGACAGGTCCTTAAGGAGGAGGAGGGGTTAGACAGTGAATACAGTGACAGGTCATTCATGAGCAGGAGGGGTTAGACAGTGAATACAGTGGCAGGTCATTCATGAGCAGGAGGGGTTAGACAGTGAATACAGTGACAGGTCATTCATGAGCAGGCGGGGTTAGACAGTGAATACCAAGACAGGTCCTTAAGGAGCAGGAGGGGTTAGACAGTGAATACAGAGACAGGTCATTCATGAGCAGGAGGGGTTAGACAGTGAATACCAAGACAGGTCCTTAAGGAGCAGGAGGGGTTAGACAGTGAATACAGAGACAGGTCATTCATGAGCAGGAGGGGTTAGACAGTGAATACCAAGACAGGTCCTTAAGGAGCAGGAGGGGTTAGACAGTGAATACAGAGACAGGTCATTCATGAGCAGGAGGGGTTAGACAGTGAATACAGTGACATGTCATTTAGGAGTGCGTAGAGGTTGGACAGTGAATACAGAGGCCGGTCATTAAGGATCAAGTAGGGGTTAGACAGTGAATACTGAGGTAGGTCCTCGGGGAGCAGGTAGGGGTTGATTAGCATTAATGAAGTAGCAGGTAGGTAGCAAGTAGCGGGCAGGGGTCACTATCATTCCCAAGAATGCCTACAGACTGTTGACATTTAGGCCTACATTTAGCTTTTATCCAAATCGACTTACAAAGAGTACATTTGTCATAAGAAGGTGAAACATTTCTTTGCTGCTAATACAGTAAGAAAGTCACCAGAACAAGTTTCAAGCATACATGACATTGGGGATCAAACCCTCCAGCTGGAAGTCAAACAACCTAGCCACCTATGTGCCTACGTGTGTGCGTGAGACAGAGAAGATTTATATGATGGCACATATAGTCCAGAGGACTACCGAGAGCGACATGCCAATGACATGTCTGTATTATGTTGTGGACACTGCGTGGAAACAGGAGGAGAAACTGCGGTGGGCAGCACATCATGCTCGGTACATAATGTTCCCATCCTCAAGCCTGGACGGCGATTCCCCACCTAGTGGAGGAACACAGAAGCACGGCTCAGAACCTTTAACCTAAGAAAAGATGGCTTTTGCATTTGTCCCCAGGGCATGGGATATTCAGTGTCTGCTATGTGGATGAAAGATCTTATACTTCAGACAGACGTCCCATATCTGTTACTCACACAAGAGTAGAGCTGTAGGTATGCCACGGATCTCCAAGTCATGAGCGTAGCACACATGAGGCCGCCGTCGTAGGTTTTGTGCACTTGGAAGTAGGAATGTGTGGCCAGAATTCTGGTCCAGATAGAGTAGAGTAGCTACAAGTTTTCACTTGTTCTGAAATCATGCTCTTATTTAATACATTTAATCCATTTTGAGTTCAGCGCTTGGGGGCTGCATTCTCATGTAGCTGACCAACCATTAATCATACATCAGTTCACCCACATCTCTGTCGCGGTAGAAGGGCGACCACCTGTGGTCAGATATAAGCGCAGCCCGGTCATTGAGCTCGGTCAACCATGGGTCCAACCCCTCTGCCACAAAACGGTTTTTTTAATTCATGTCCAGTTTATGAAAGGTCCGTATACCATTCGTTCTTTTGAATTTCAATTCAGAACGGAAAAACAATAAAATGGGAAAACATTTCATTAGTGTCAAACCAAAAAAACGATTTTGGTCTCGGAGATTTTGATATTTTATTCTCGGGTTTCTGTTCCCCAGAAGTTATGCTTTTTATCTGTATTTCTTTCTTTTGTTCAGTACCGTTCTCTAGTTCGGTCTACTGTCATGTCGAGCGATTGGTTGGTTGGTCGAGACCATGGCCGAGGAAAAGCGTCATTACGCGACGTGTGACGCCATATCATTGCGTCCTGAAGGTACATCATTGGTCCTCTGCGCATGGTCCCGGTTAACAGCTGGGTGCCAACAACAACAACAACAACAGCATCAACCTCATAATAGCCACTAACGTCCTCCATTCTCCACCTACGCTCCAAACACCATGAACACCGCGCATAGACACTGGAGGGAGGCGGCGACCCTCATCCTCGCCGCCGGGACTAAGTGCTCCCCAAGCCTGAGTAGGTCATGGGGGTCTGCCTGGAACTACAAGGTTTTGCTGCTTAAACGGAGCACCCGCAGCCGCTTCATGCCCAAAGCCTACGTTTTCCCGGGAGGCGTGGCCGATGCGTCCGACTTCTCCAGCGATTGGCTCGGTGTCTTCCACGCCTTCAGAGACAAGCCTAACCTGGGGCTGGGGGTCGTGAAGCAGCCGATGGAGACCAGACCCCCCATGTTCGCGATGGACCGGCGGGAGCTGGGCTCCCCTATCCCGGGGGACGTCGCCTTCCGAATCTGCGCCGTGAGGGAGACCTTCGAGGAGTGCGGGGTACTCCTGGTCGTGCCCAAACAGGAGGAGATGAACGTGTTAAGGTCCGCGAAGGACAGCGGTACCCACATGTCAGCGGGTCTGTCTCGAGTCTCAGACATCGGCGACCGAGATGAACTGACCCGATGGAGGGCTCTGGTGAATGAAAATCCCTCGAACTTTATTAAGATGTGCCAGGAACTGGAGCTGCTGCCCAACATCTGGGCTCTGCACGAGTGGGGGAACTGGCTGACCCCTACTGCCAAGTACGGGAACCGATACGACACCGCCTTCTACATGTGCTGTTTGTCGGACATCCCGTTCTCCGTTCAAGATGATAAGGAGATCGTCCACCTTCAGGTGATGGTTACTTCCGTTGTTGCGGCAACAATTCAAGTTAAACAAGAGAAACAAATATGTGTGACATACACCTATATACACAACACATATAACACAAAGCAATTCAGGCTGCAAACATTAAAAGCAAGGCAATCATTTGGCAGCTATCAAAAATAATCAAAATGGTCACGTCCACGTTTCTAAATATAATAAAACTAGACAGTGCAGAGTAGCACTAGCAATGAGAAACGTAAGGGTTTCGACTGACATTGCATTGCTCTAATTGTTTTCAGTCTCACTCAAGTGAACCATCTTCTGGGCGTCTGTGTTTCAGTGGGCCACGCCCCCAGAGGTCCTCCACAGCTACAGGTCAAAGGAGATCTGGATCGCCCCGCCCCAGTTCTACGAGCTGAGCCGCATGTGTCATTACACATCGCTGCAGGACCTGCACGCGTTCGCCGGCCAGCGCTCACAGGAGGGCTGTGAACGCTGGCTCCCCGTGTCACTACAGACAGACGTCCAGAGCCCCAGCCTGCTGCCAGGTAGCTGACGCTAACAACCCCTATCTCCCCCCCCCCCCCCCCCCCCGCCATGACCTGTCTGTTCACTGTCTAACCCCTACCTGCTCCTTAAGGACCTGTTTGTGTATTCACTTTCCACTTTCTAACCCCTACCTGCTCCTTAAGGACCTGTCTGTGTATTCACTTTCCACTTTCTAACCCCTACCTGCTCCTTAAAGTGATGGTTCGGAGTTAAATTCACTCTGAGGTAATTTACACCAATAGTCATGCTAAATACCCCCTCGGATGCATTTTTAGCGACGGTCAATATTTATCAAGTTTAGGGTTATCAGCCGAAAGACTTCGTACTGGAGTGCCGGTACAGTGGGTACATCTCGTCAATGACTCTACTAATAATGCATGGATTGTTACCCAACTTCTGTAGTAGTACATATATGGTCTGTACTCACAAAACGAGGCATTTTAAAATTTGTAAGTACACCAGGAGTTTATTTAAAAGAGCACTTTTCTGATAGCTTCAACTAGCTGTTGCTAAGGCTACCGCTGCGTCGACGTCTCTTCCGTCTTTCCGGATAAGTTCGTAAAAGTCCTCTTAAAAACTCACAAGTGTAAGGAAAAGGTTAGTGAATTCAACACTCCATCGAAATGTATTGACAACTGGAATAATTGAATACTTGAAATTAGATGGAGTGTTGAATTCACTAACTTTTTCCTTACACTTGTGAGTTACACTTGGGGGCTGATCTGCAGGGGCATCCTGTCGACGCTCCCAGACCACAACGTGCACACCTTCATCTCCTTGTCCTCCCCCCGGGCGGGCCGATACGGCCACACGGACTACCTGAAGTATCTCTTCCCCCCCCCCCGAGTTAATGAGGTCTAACCTGTGCCACCTCTGCTACACCTCCGTGGGCCAGCGCATCTCCATCTGCAACTACTGGAACGACCCTCGTCACAGGGACCTGAACGTCAATAGCAGTGGCTACCTGGCTTTGCTCAACGGCGAGAGAGATAATCCCAATTCAACAGAATGGAAGAATGGAACTTCCTGGAGATAAAGAAGCCCGGTGTTGGTGAGGGGGGGGGGGGGGGGGGGGGGGCGGACGACGGAGTGATCGCACCCTGGCAATCCAGTCAAGTTTGGTTTCTATGACGACAACGAGAATGTTGTTGAAAGTGTTCCTGCGGGACTCGGGGCGACACGGTGCTCTGCTCCATGGCCGGGGTGGAGCACATCTGGTGGCACTCCAACCAGATGGTCTACCACACCTGCATCGAGAAGTGGCTGGAGTAACCCCCCCCACACACACACACACACACATGTGGCAGTAGCTCAGTGGGTAGAGCGGGTGAACAGAGCGGGTCGTCTGTCCACATGTCAAACCCCACAACTGTACTGATTGGACAAAAGCGTCTGCTAAATGCCCCTTTACCCTTTACCTGTCTGTGTACTCACTGTCTAACCCCTACCTTCACCTTAATGACCTGTCCTTGTATTCCCTCTCTGTGCATTATCAGACATTGTGTCCGTATTGTCTAGACATTATGTCAACCAATTAGTCAATAAGTAAATGGATCTGGCATTTCTGTGCCAGAATGGTGTTTTTATGATTAGAAGCCACGTGTTACTGTCACAAGTTGATCAGCAATCGTGTTTGTTTGACTTCAGCCGAGGAGATAAAGGTTGGATCAATAACTATCTCCGACACACCAATTAGAAAGCCCTCGCAGCACATGACTCAACAAACACGTCTGCTGTTTGCTATCAGGACGTTCCAGTTGTATGTTTTTGTTTTTTTATTGTTTGTTTGTTGCTTGTTGCTTGTTGCTTTGATGCTCGTTTTGTAAGTTGGAATCTGTTTGTAGTTTGTACTTCGGTGCTGTGGTCACAAAGCAAAGCATACACGCTACAAACTACAACAAGGCAATGAGTGCCGAAGCTCCAGAGTGCCTGGTAGCCTGGGGACATCAGAAGATGTGTATGAACAGGCGTGGCTGATGTGAGAATTCCGACTGTGGCTTCATCATTGTTCATCTGATCTCTCCTCTGTGCTCAGGAGACAAGCTGTACCCGGAGTCAGGGATTCCCCCACATGCCCCGGACCCCACAACAGACCCCGGGCTTGGGGCTGCTGGGGTGTTGGAGCCAGGCCTCCATCGCTTGGTCTCCCACGACCCCTACAGCTTGTCGATCCAGATGTCCATCACCCCCAAATACAAACACCTTCCACCCCTCCCTGTGCCAGACCCCCGGGACCCTGGTTACTCCAATGACCCTAGTGACCTCAAAGGCATCAAGGGCAACCTTTGACCTCTGATCAGTCGTTATCGACTCTCCGTCAATATTCTTTAATCTCAGATTCATGTTCTATGACCTATTAAGAACAAGGTTCATAGTTATCCAGTGTCACTGGATAACTTTTGATGATGAGTTTTCTAATCAACTTAACTGTTGGCAAGGTAAAATGAGGCAAAGCCAAGCTAGCTCAGCACCCCTTTTATTTTTATTTAATTAGTGTGTTTTAAGTAATTTTCTAATCAATTATTGTATATAACATGAACATAAACATATGAATGTATATATTTTTGGTTTTATTTTGATATTGTATAGGTCGTTATTTAATTACATCGGGATGGGAAGGTGTATTAAAAAATGTTGGCAATTGTTGATTTGCTGATTGTAGTTAATTTACATGATGCGCTATAGCACCATCTGCTGGTCAGATGTTAGTAATGCAACTAGTGGTCTGGTGGTTGCATTGACGTAATCTAACCAGCAGGTAGTGCTGTGCGCAACAGTTTCCAGTGTTCCAAAACCGGACACTTTTCTCGGGGACGGTACATTGCATAGATTGTCAGCTGGCGTATTGTTCATCGGTGTCGTTAGGCCAGGGCGTCCGATTTTTGTTTTACAAAAATAAGAATTATAAAAAAAAAATGCCCAGGATCTATTTATCTGTGCTTGCGATGTCGTTTTTCAGAAACGCAAGCTTTGATCTAAATTGCTTTTAAGTAGGCCTACCGGTACGCTTTGGGTCCACAGTGTCATTCAAGCAGCCGATTTACATTACACTAGGCACGCGGGGGGAGGGGGCGGGGGATATTGACAGGAGATTGAGGTCGTCTCTCTGGGTCGCCCCAACATCAGGATTTACAGAACACTAACCTCTCATCTTAACGCATCTTAACCCCCCCCCCCATTATTATTATTATTTTTTTTATTATTAGTTCTAAATATTTATAAACTAATAATGTGTTCCAAGTCTGCTTTTAATTTCAAACTACAATTTAGTCTATTACATTTGAATATATTTTATTCCATTTTTCATCTGACATCTTCCTTTGAGTCAGAGAACTATTGTCTGCTTTGAGCATGAATGACGACAAATGATTATAAAATATAACTCTAAGGAAGGCTAAGGAAGGCTATCTCATCTTAGTCAGTTGGGAGAGATTTAGGTGTGAGGTCATGGACATTTAAACTCCCTCGTGGTGAGCAGCTATTGATCACAACAGAGAAGTGCTAGTGTGCTAAAGCTATCACTAGATAGGCTTACATTAGATAACAAAGTAGTGTGATGTCATTGTTGTCTCATTTGTAAAGATCAGCTTTGTTCAAAATGTTCAATCTTTTTGATCATTTGTTCTCACCTCATTGTATGTCATCACTTCCTCTGAATTGGTGATTTAGCAATAAGTGATCAAACATTGTGTGTGTGTGTGTGTGTGTGTGTGTGTGTGTGTGTGTGTGTGTGTGTGTGTGTGCGTGCGTGCGTGCGTGCGTGCGTGTGTGTGTGTGTGTGTGTGTGTGTGTGTGTGTGTGTGTGTGTGTGTGTGTGTGTGTGTGTGTGTGTGTGTGTGTGTGTGTGTGTGTGTGTGTGAGGGACCTTTGCTATTTCTATTAGCATCAGACATGCACATCTTTCACATCCAAATTGTGTGAAAGGTAGAGAGTTGACACAGCACCACATAGGGAAAACATTAACTAAAGGTTAACATATATGTGTGCATATGACTGGAGTGTGTGTGTGTGTGTTCGAGAGAGAGAGAGAGAGAGAGAGAGATGGAGAGAGTGTGTTTGGGAATGTGAAAGGGGGGTATGTGCTCTCTTTGTGTGCATCCAGCATTTAAACATCTGTCCTCTTCTCTCTCTCTCAACACCGCACACACGCGCGCACACACACACACACACGCACGCATGCACACGCACACACGTGCAGTGACAGGTGGTTCTCAGCAGATTAACAGCTGCACAAAAGATCCTCACTGAGGCCTTTCAGGAGGGGGGTGGTGGCAGGGGGTGTGGGGGGGCTCGACCCCTGACCCCCCACAGCCCTACCGGCCCCCATTGGTCCCCAACCCCAGCAGATGCTGTGAGGTCCACAGGTGGGGAGGCAAGTCTTCCGCAGTTCAATACATAGCAAGCTTTATATAATAAAAACATGTTTCCATTTGCACACCTGCACATCCCACGTTGGGGCTATAATCCACCAATAATGAGTATTTCTTCTTATTTCTCCCTCTATCTTAATTTTGATTGAAAGTGTTTTGTACGTTCTGCGTTTTCTATTTTTTCTCTCCAGAGCCCAAACACACCACCAGAAACTGCTCATGAAAGACCTGAATGTGAAAGACCTGGCGATAAAACCCGTTCTGATTGGAGGAGGACTGTCAGTTACACTTCAGTGAACGCTTACCAAAACTGCCTACCTTTGTCACGAAATCACAAACAAACAAAAAACAAAAACATACAATATAAAAAATCTTCCTTGAGTAACTTCGAAAATTAACTCTGCACGGAAAATCACAATACTGTGACGTTCGGTTTAACACCTTTTTCAAGTTGAGTTTCCCTGTTGTGCGGACTGTATGTATTTTGTGGAATGTACAAAATGCTTCACACGTTTCGTTTTTATTTTTTACGCGTCACTTTTTGGTCTAAAGCCAGACCAAACCATTGCAGTGTAGGGGTGTGTAGATTCCTATCTTCCATATTATACATCACATGTGTACACAATTTTCCAGAAAACACAACAAACATACAAAAAAACAACAACGATATTTTTGTTGTTCCATAACTCCACGTCTAACTCTGAGTCTAAAGCTGTCGGGTCGCTCCAACATACACAGCACCCCTCCCCGGTGGTGAGGGCGGTCCTCCCCAGAGCCCAGCCACACCGCGCAAGACGCAGACTGATAGCGGAGACCGGGAGAGAAACATCCGCACTCTCCCCATAGTACTTCACCTCAGCTCCCCCCTGACAACACACCCTCACTCCAGGCTCACTGTCAGCGGCATACCCACTGGTTCTAGACAGGTTTTTGGGTCTATCTGTTGAAAGGTTTCCGAGACCACCTTGTGTGTCACTGAGTAGGGTGGTCTGTTCTGGTCCACAAGCTGAGAGGACCCCCAACAACTTTCCTCTCGTCTGATTTCTGAGGAATGGTCGGGCTGAAAGGACGCATGTTTGAATGAACACAATGGACAGCAACAAAGATATGGAGGTGAACATGGAAGGAAACGGGTTTCCCCTGGCGACATGTGAGTGTTTGACCATCATTTATTTATTTGCACAATAACGCGTCTTGTCGCGAACGTTCAGACTCAATACTGCAGTATCAAGGGTTGCCAAGCACAAGATCTGCGCCCTGACGCAGAGACAGGCGTGAAAAGTCGCATGTAACATCTGTCGCACATTTGGTGATTTTCAATGTTAAAATGTGGAGGTGTTGCTCAACCACGCAACATACAGATCACGAATCGACGCGTAAGGCGTGATAACAAAATCCAACCATTCATTCAACACCCGACCGTCTACACGTCACGTCACTTTAACATGAGAAAGGATGATTCGAGAAACTTTCTCGAATTAGGTGTGTTGTGTTCGTCATGTCCTGGGTGCAGTGTGGTTTGCATACTAATGACGATGCTCATTCCCGGGACGAATCCAAACCATAATATAATCACGTGGAAACTCTGGACGAGGTCATTCACATGCATGAGCCCCCCCCCCCCCCCCCGCCCGCCCGCCCCGTACTTTACCACACGTACTGGTATCGAACCTGTGTCGGGTACAGCTCTTATGTAACCCACAGGTGCCCGGGGGGCTGTGGAAACGCTGCAGAGATGCGCAAAGTAAAACACGCACACACACGCGCGCGCGCACGCACGCAC
>JAXIVH010000002.1:3237029-3305112 GCA_036785325.1 Urophycis tenuis | reverse complement strand
CTGTAATGTGGAACAGGGTGCAGAGGCTGGACCTGAAAGCCTGCTGGTTCAGTATTGGGAGAGTTCTACTTTGTCAGGACTTAGACAAACGTCTTCTACTCCTTGAGGGAGTCTTTGATGCTTATCGGAATTCTCTCTCTCTCTCTCTCTCTCTGTCTGTCTGTCTGTCTGTCTGTCTCTCTGTCTGTCTCTCTGTCTGTCTCTCCCTCTCTCTCCTGTCAGCTGCGATGGGGACACGTCTGACTGCTGAGGAATGCTGTGTGTGTGTGTGTGTGTGTGTGTGTGTTTGTCTGTGTCTGTGTGTGTGTGTGTGTGTGTGTGTGTGTGTGGAGCTCACGACTGCACCTGAGGGCGGTCGGGGTATCCGCAGTCGCCTTTGAAGCGTTGCAGGAATAGTTGGCGTTTGCGTTGTTGTTGTTCACATCCACTCCTGTTCCTCCCAGGAACAGGAGTGAGTGGGTGATTATCTGTAATGTGACAGGTAATTACCAGTGTGTTTGTGATGTTAATGTGATTTGGATCTGTCGCTGCCCCGTCTTGCACAATGATCGCTTATGGTTGAACGGCTGTACGGCAGCACTGCTTCACATGAGCCTGGAGGTGCAGAAGGTGCAGAAGGTGGGCTACCTGGTGGAGTTCACCAACCACGATGTCCACAGTGATACGGGCCGTCCTCATTCTAAATGTTATTAGGAACAGGGTAGGAAGAGAACGAGGTTGTGATGATTCTAGCGGAGAGCCACTGCTGTCAGTGTTTGTGGGAGAGCATCCAGTTAAGAGGATAGCTATCTCTGTGTTCTCTCGCTCTCTCTCTTCCTGTTTAAATACTGAACACGTTTAATCCCATTTATATTCACTCAGACGTGACCAGACCAAGTTATTGTTTGGCATCCCACCTAATCCACTTTGCATGGTTTATCACTGAAACCTAAGGTGACACTGCAGCCTTTATTAATCAATTTTACACTTTATCTAGAGCGGTGGATGGTGCATTCATGATTCGTGAGCTGATTGGATCAGACTAACCCTCCAGATTGTTCTGACCACCAGAATACGGAGCAGTAGTTGGTCAATGGTGTTTGTTCACTTAGTTTGAGCAAATTGTGCGTGATGAATCTTCTGCAGCTGTGCAGATGGATTTCATGCTTCGTTCTGAACTCTCATCTGTTCCCTGATTGGCTCTTCTAAGCCCTCTCCTGTCCTCCGATTGGCTCTGACTGACTGAGAGACTTGGTTGTAGTTAGAACTCGGTAGTGTTAGTTACTGGTGGTTAGTTGCAGCTCGCTGTGGTTAGAGATGGTTAAATTCGGGTACTGGTTAGTGCTCTCAGTGGTTGGGTTAGTGTTGGCCGGTAGAGCTGGAACCACGAGGAGAGGGTGAAAGGAGTCCTAGCGCTGGCCAGCCTTGCGGAATGCGGTGGAGTGTATTCTTTATATAATCAGACAGTATAAACTGCTGCTCCTGCTGAGCGGGGCCCTGCTGCTAACAAAGGCCCTGCAAGGGCCCGCCTCCCCGCCATTGTTGTAGATGGGCCCCTCATTGTGTGTGTGTGTGTGTGTGTGTGTGTGTGTGTGTGTGTGTGTGTGTGTGTGTGTGTGTGTGTGTGCAGGAGGATGGCACAAGGCTAGGCCAGGCTATCATGCAACGCGTTGAGGCCCAGAAAACCTTGACGTGTCACAGGCTGGGTGTACGCGTGTTCACGCATGCAGGACCCGCGTGGGTGCCAGCGATGAATGGTTTAAAGGAGTACGCTTCTCTGTTACCATCAGGGATGTAATAAACACCCACATGGAGAAGGAGGGCAGAATCAGGAGGCCACTCGCTACACTCAACACACGTTGTTTAGGAACGAGGTGCAGCGACCAGTTCCGATTGTGTGCTTTGATTGTTCTCTGCCTCGCTTGTGAGTGGCTTCGGATGAAAGCCTGGTCTTTCTCAATGACTACATGTTAACGTTAACCGTCCGATGTGTTTGAAGCACAAATCACACAACAGAGGCTCACAGGTGGTAAGGATCGATCGTGTTTCTCTCAACTTGGTTCTGCTTCTCCAGAAGATCTAGTGAGGCGTAGGGGGGGGGGGGGGGGGGGGCAGGATAGTCGGGTGGCTAGCGTGTTTGACCTCTAAACCCAATTGCTCTTGTTCAACCCCAATGTCTACAGTACACATGTTGGCATCCCAGAGCAAGATGCCACCTAACCCCTAACTGCTGCTGAATGACATGCGTCTGAATGCACCGTTAGTCACTTGAGACGAAAGCTTGAATGGTAGTATTCCGACTAAGTAGTGTGAAGATCAGTTGGGGCAACTATGATGCCTGACCTCACGTTCATTTGAAACCAAAGTCACTCTTAACATGACCAAGTTGGACGCCGAGCTGGGCGTTACGTTCTCAGCTCGACATATCCCTGCTGGTTCCGATGACATCACCTCACCTGGCGTGGAGTTGGAGGGCGCGGTGTAGGAACCATGAGGCCACAGCTCTGGTCCACAGCCAACATTCCTCCCAAGCTCTGAGAAAAAAAACTGTTGGAATGTTCCACCATTCCGACACCCAGTTATCCCTGCAGGCTGTTCATAAAACTGAATGTGGGACTTTTTGAATTGAGTTAATCTATTTTTTTTTTTACTGCAACTGAAGCTTTTGTTTATTTTGACGCTGCTATTTTGTCAGGTTTTTGGAACTTTGCTCCATCGGAGCAGGCTGTCACTGTTGGCTTCAGTTCTTCAAATCCTTCTGTGTTTTTGTGATGTTTTAGTCTTCGCTTTTTCCTGCCAGATCTACAGTCTGAGACTGAAATGATGTCTCACTCTCAAAGGACAAAGACCTGGCAGCTCGGATGAAAGCCATCTGATGCTCAGGTCTTTGAAGGGGTCTTTAGGAACATCTTCCTGGCTTATGTATGATGTTATGTGATACTAGATGAATCCAGACCGTTTTGTTGTTCTGAAGCTGGAAGCAGTGGGGAGTCAAGGTGAAAAGGAGGCAGACTTCTCTACTTATGGTTTACCTGTTTCTTACCCCTGGGGCTTACTACCATGATGCATTGCTTTCCCCCAGACCCTTACCATGCCCTTAACATCAAACCCATACCCTAATTTAACCATCTGTAATCTAAGACAATCAGATTTTAGCTAATGCCCAAACTAAATCATCCCTAATGCATCCAGATAAATAGCCGCCGGAAAAGTGCATGTAGTTGCACCCCCTGCTCCTCCACCTCCTCCAGCTCCTCCATCCCCACCACCTCCTCCACGTCTGAAAATAACCAGGTCTGTAAAGCGCAGTCACCAGACCGGAGCTATTCTTAGAGCTGGTTATGTTCCACTAAAAGGCCGCGCCGCATTTCTTCTGAGCGTTTCCACTCGACCACGGCGGCGCGTCCGGCTTGAGGTCAACCTTGCAAGGACTCACCGTCCTCCTCCTCTTCATCAATCTGGTGAAGCTCCTGGGCCAGGGCAGCCTCGTGTCCTCCACACCTCCGCCTTCCTCTCCTCATCATGGACCTGTCAGTCAGGGGCCGGCATAACCCAGCGACCCTGCACTGTATACCACCTGAATGTTGTCCCTTTGGGTTCAAGTGTCTGCTGAATGACTGAATGTAAACCACCGAGACTGAAGCCGTCAGAGAAGAAGAGGATTCTGAGTCACCTGGTAGAAGGTTGTTTGTGTATAATGAATGAGCAGTGAATGCATAATGCATGTATGTATGAAGAATGTAGTGGGGTGTTTTGGTGCTAGCTGTATTTAAGCCTCATGTCTGAAGAGGATCGCGGGTCTCGATCCTGACGCCAGAAGGAGAGCAGGGTTTAATTGCATGCTGGGAGATGGGAGGATTACCGCTGGTGTCTGTCTGCACGACACAAACGTTTTGGAAAATGAGTACGTTGGGCACGGCGAGGAATGGCGTGTTATGGGCCCGACGCCATGTTTCAGAACATGTTTCAGTGTGGCGGAGAGAGCCACACACTGCAGCTTTAAGATGGAAGCACAGTCTAGTGTTGGTGTTTATGTGTTTAATAGTCTGTGTTTATTGTGCTTAATAGCGGGTGTTTAAAAGTCTTTAATGGTGAATGAATAATCTGTACTTAACGTGTTCGGTAGTCTGTGTTTAACATTTTTAATAGTGGGTATTTAACATTTTTAATAGTCAGGGGTTATCTTGACTATCGAGGGGCTACATCAAGGTGGGCCCTTCTGAGATGTGTTGTAGGCCTTTTTTCCATTCTGTTTCATAAGTTTCGTTATTTTTCCAGGACAGTTCAGGACAGTTCCTGTGAAATATGTTGAATCACTATAGAATCAATAGAACACATTGTGGTTTAAAATCTGCACCATGAACCCTCTTTCAATCAACAAACATGTATATACTCAATGATGCAGTGTTTGGACAGGGAGATGAGAGAGACGTTGGATGATAGACTAATGGTCCCCTGAGTGGAGAGTAACTACAGTTAGTAACTTCTTCAACATGGGTTTGATGCATTCATGTCCTGTGTACAATTATAAACTGTATGGCTCCTGGTGAGCAAGACACAGAAGACAACAGCCATCAACATGGATTAGGTGTCTTGATGCCTTGCTCAAAGAGTCCTAAACACACTTGATGGGATTGAACCGGCAACCTCTTGACACCCGCTTCATCTTCTCGGGCGCATGTGCTGGGCGGTTTTGATTAAATCATTCGATAGGTTTCGGTTAAATAGTATTGGTTATGGTATTGGTTAGTGTTTCATGCTGACTGTCTGGTTACCATCACAGGGATTATCATCTAGAGCAGATTAGGGCTCTTCCACCCCCTCCTCCTTCATGGGATGTAGAACAGGTTGCCGCGGTAACAGTGAACCCCCAGATGAAAGGGGCCCGGCTTGGCCTAGATAGTCCACTTTCGACTGCGTGTGTCTATCTGTGTGTGTGTGTGTCTGTGTGTGTGTGTGTGTGTGTGTGTGTGGGGACATGGACATTGAGGACAGTTTGTGTCCTCACAAATGTTGTATCTGAAGTTTCAACACACGCATACACACAGATATTACAGAGGGTGGGCGGTGATTGTTTACACTGTGTGTGTGTGTGTGTGTGTGTGTGTGTGTGTGTGTGTGTGTGAGTGTGTCTGGGCCCATGTAGCCTCTTACCTCATCACCCCTTCCAACCTCACCCCATCACTCCCCCCTGGAGCGAGGGGAGGGTGGCGTGAGGGGGCGGGGGGTGTTTGTATGTGAGTGGGGACACTGAATGAGGTAATTGGTGTGTTCTCCGTCCAAATGAGATGCACAGCCATTCATGCCGGGTACCCCCCCCTCCCCCTCCTCCCCCTCCTTCCTCTTCCTCTTTAACTCCACGCCTTCTGTTTACCCCCTCGTTCCCTCCAAAACCAGCTCTGTTCTGAGCAGTTTAGAAACCTGGAAGTGTTCTCAACAGTTTGGCACATTTTTATTTGAGAAGATTTGCGAAGTTTTCATTTTGAGAGAGTCTTTGTTGTTGACACCGGTTCTTATTTTCTCTCGGTTCAAAGTCCCAGAGTCACATGACCACAGCTCTTCCTGTGAAACACATTGGTGCCCTGCAGCCCTTTCTGCATGGTTTGCCAGGAGATGTACCCTGTACATGGACCTTCTACGTTACTGCATGTCCCCGTCTAGACTCACAAGTCTCTGGAGGCTTCATTCAGCTGGAGACCGAGGACAGTGTCCCAGGCTTCAATCAAAAGTCTTTAGGGCGGCCCTTAAAAATCACGGCGGTGAAGTCATGTGAGCTCATGAACACTGTTGTGGCCAGACATCTTTCTTGTCCTGTGTTAAATGTGTTAAAAACAACATGTCTGGAAGCCCGTCACCATGAAACGGGTTCTGCTAATATAACGTTCCGTGGGACTCGTTTTGAAAAAGCCCTCCGTGTTTCAAAGTGATTCAGAGGGCCAATCGGCACGCTGAATTGCCTGGCGGTCGACTTCACAGACAGGCACCCAGCCCGGTGTTTTCACATAGCTTCTGACGGCTCTGTCAACCACAGCCTGTCTGAGGTGGATGCATTACGGGTGCATCACTGTTTGCTCCAGTATGCGGTTTTTGTGGTTTCTACCCGGAGTGAAACTGTGTCCAACACAGGAACTCAAACACCAGGTTAAAGACTGGGTTATATGGTGTGATGTCATACTCCTGAAGCATCTCCTTTAGTGCACTTCGGTAGTCATGGTGACAACGGCCCATCAGGGGTTGGTTGTTGTCTTGGGGGTGGAGCGGGATCGAACCAGCGACCTTACGGATTCTCCACTGTGATCTGATGACCTGCTGGTTTGCAGGCTGTCTCCCTGCTGTGTGTGTGTGTGTGTGTGTGTGTGTGCATGTGTGCGCATTTGTGTGTGTGCTCATGTATGCGTGTGCACATTGTGGTCCACACTTACCTTCTTGCAAGAAGCGACCTGGTTGTTGGTCTGCACCCGATGTGAAATCCCAATCACAGACCCATTTCATAAGCGGCCCATGAAGGTAGGGTTATTTTGTTGAAGTGATGCACAGCGCCGTGTTTCTCCTGGAAAGGAAACATAATCCACCTGAATCAACCTGGTCAATTCGGTGCCTGGTGAAAACTGTATTGTCGCGATTATTGTGGCAAATCTTACTTTAGAGCTGTGGACAATTGCATCTGAACAACTCCATGGCCCTGCTTGATCTTTGTCGAGCACATTGTTCTGGGTGTGTGTGTCTGGATCTGTGGTTTGCCATTATGCTATGGTGTGGAGGCCTGTAAACAGGAAGCAAGACAAACAAAGCTTACAAAATACGAGCCTCTTGCTGGGGTGAATTACCAGAAGTCTGATTATGATTCAAGTCCGGGCGAAAGATTTATTCTAATGTAATAATACATTGTATACAAATATTAAATAATGAATCCAAATATTTTCGTTGAGAAAACATACGGTGTCATATTTAGTCAAAAATTTGAAAAAACGTCCACACAGGACATTTTTGCAGTAGGGCCTATACAGACACTTTGTGCAATGTTCTCCTGATTTGTATACAGTTGTTGTTTTGATTGAACCAATACATTTGTTTATTTAATTAAAGACATTTTCTTGTATCAAATGTAGTTTTTCCGCATGGATCAACAATTTTTTACTTCCAGTCACTCGCTTGAGGACAGTCGGGAAACTGTGTTTGCTCTGCTGGATGTTGAAATATCACTAAACACACCGTGCATGTGTGCGTGTGCGTGCGTGTGCGTGCGTGCGTGTACGTGCGTGTGTGTTCGGGTTAAAGTGCGTTCAGCTGACGATAAGGTCCCTGGCTGAACTAATTAGATGACTATGCACTAAAGTTGAGGCAGCTCATTTAAATTCTGTTCCATTGCACTGGTTTAAATGCTGCTCCTACAGCAGATACTGTCAGAGGCCTAAATGATCTCCTGTCCTCCCTTCTTCCTCTCTTCTCCATCCCTCCTCTCCACACCCTGATGTTAGCCTCTCTCTCGCTTCCTCTCAGCGACATTCTGGTGTCATTAGTATTCAGTGGCTGCTCAGCCTGCAGCCACCCTCGCCATCTCTCCCTCTGTCGTGGATGTGATAGACCCTCTGATCACCTCCGCAGTCATCTTCACGCACGCACGTGCACGCCCCCACGTGCACGCCCGCACACACACACACACACACACACACACACACACACACACACACACGGTGGAATATCGCAACCAGAAGACAAACTCTATATTGTATTGTAGTATTGTGTGATAGTCCACCCCCATCCAGCCTGTTGGTCAGCAGCCCCACTCGACACCAGTCATCCACCCCCACTGGGCCGGTGCACCCTGCTGCCTGACCGCAGGCCTGACCGCAGGCCTGACCGCAGGCCTGACCGCAGGCCTGACCGCAGGCCTGACCGCAGGCCGGCCAGTTTCCTACCGGCCGGCCCCTGGTCAGTGTGTTTAGTGGGATGTCAGTGTTGGGTGCAGGTGTACAGAATGCATAGAGACTCGTGTTTGGTAGCCGAAATTGTTGGCAGTGGGAATAAAGGAGTTTTGTTATGTTGTACAAGGTCACAGGTGGTAGTGGGGGGAGGGGGGGGGGGGGGGGGGGGGGGGTGGGGGGCACACCTGTCCAGAGAGAATCTGGTGAATAGCCCAGTGACCTGGGCTATTTTTAGGGCAGCATCGACACCTCTCCCTCTCTGTGGTGTTGGGTATCTGGCTAGCCATCCTCTCCTGCCTGAAATCCAACATGAGCATCGCGTGGGCAAAATGATCAGTTTTGCGTCCAAATTGAACCGCCACATTGGGCTTCTCTCACCACAGGGTGTACTGGATCCTCAGAAGAACCAGCCCAGCTTTTGCCCCCCCCCCCACCACCACCACCTTATACGCCACTGCCTGCAGTCGGTCAACAGTACCATTGGATTGTGTTTCATCTCACGGTGGCTTGGGTCATTAAAACAAACAGCTCACATGTCACAGTGACTGTAATGAACCCTATCGAAATCCCCATGTTTCACAACAGTCCGGCAGCCTATGCAAACAGGGCAAGATTTTAGTATATCGGGGTGTTCTTCAGGGTCTCGGCTCTGCGGGGTTCTGTTCTTGGTTCTGGTCTTGGTTCTGTTCTTGGTGATGCAGGGTCCTGGTTTTGTTCTTGGTTCTGCAGGGTCCTGGTCTTGGTTCTGTTCTTGTTGATGCAGGGTCCTGGTCTTGGTGCTGGTCTTGGTTCTGCAGGGTCCTGGTCTTGGTGCTGGTCTTGGTTCTGCAGGGTCCTGGTCTTGTTGCTGGTCTTGGTTCTGCATGGTCCTGGTCTTGGTGCTGGTCTTGGTTCTGCAGGGTCCTGGTCTTGGTGCTGGTCTTGGTTCTGCATGGTCCTGGTCTTGGTGCTGGTCTTGGTTCTGCAGGGTCCTGGTCTTGGTGCTGGTCTTGGTTCTGCAGGGTCTTGGCTGTTCTCCAGAGAGCAGAGACCTCCTCAATAGCTGTCGTCTCTCACAGTGACGCCAGAGGAATGCTGATCTGACCACAGACAGACCCTCAGTGTGTCGGAGCCCAGCTACGGAACACAGCGAGACACACGCAGTCATGCCTGTCTGTCTGTCTGTCTGTCTGTCTCCCTGTCTGTCTGTCTGTTTGTCTACCTGTCTGTCTATCTGTCTCTCTGTCTGTCTGTTTGTCTGCCTGTCTGTCTGTCCACCTTGTCTGGCTGTCTGTTTGTCTACCTGTCTGTCTATCTGTCTCTCTGTCTATCCATTTGTCTACCTGTCTGTCTGCCTGTCTGTTTGTCCACCTTGTCTGGCTGTCTGGCTGTCTGGCCTCTTTAGGACGATGACTTTGTGTTTCGGTTGGCAGAGCTGAGGTCAGCCATTGCTCTTTGGATGTAAACTATGAACCATAAATCACAGAGAGCAGCTTCACGATCCATATGTGATAACTGTTCAGCAGGAACATAAAAGGTTTCTCTGATGCTGAGGCCTCCTCAGGCCCTTGAAGATTCTTGGGTATTCTCTGGCTTGAGGTTTATAACAGAGGTTGAGTAACTGGTGATTATTCCCATGATGCACTGCTTTAGTCCATACCCAAACCTGAACACAACCGCATACATGGTATTTTTGTATTAAATATCTATCTGTCCCTTTTCTCTAACCTAATACCAAAACCTAACCATTACTAGCCTAACAGCTAAACCTAATCAGCCCTAACCCAACCTGAACAACATTGTACCTAAACCTGACCGTCTCTAAGGACTGGCTGGTTGCTGCTTCTCTGGTGGTCTGAAGTTCTTTCAGTAGCAGGAGTCCTGTGGAGCCCTGGGCATTGGTCGTAAATATTCACACCCCAGCCTCTCACCACTGCCAAGCTTTCATGGACTTTGAATAATTTAAAGTGCACAGCCCGGGTTTTTACGTTCCGGACATAACTCTTAATCTTCCAGAAGAAATGATGTTGTTATTTTGCTCCTTAGAACACCGGCCTGTTTGTCTGTGCTTAAACTTTCATGTCTCCACCTCTACCTCTCCATCTCTCGTGTCCAGAGTGTACATTAGGGAGGAACTGGGCTCCTTTTGGGTCCATATTGATGAAGTGATTGTATTGTAGTTTTGTAGAGTTGATGACGGTCTTGATGCTCATCTTTTGAGACAAGACAAGGCCGGTGTGATGTTTGTTTTGTGGGGGTGGCATAACTCAGTGCATAGAGGGGGTCGTCCACTAACCGGAAGGTTGGCGGTTCGATCCCCACCTCCAACTCTCCACAAGTCGAACCCCTCAAATGTACTGATTATAAGTCGCTTTGGACAAAAGCGTCTGCTAAATGCCCTAATTATAAATGTACTGTAAACAGAGTGGTTCCCCTCTTTAACATGGGGACCTCCATGTTGTCCAATTACCTTTAAATCCTCTTCTTCTTCAGCCAAGTCTACTGGCTGAACCCGGGGGGCTCAGTTTTGTCAACAGGCGCTCAGGTCTTTAAGTAATCATCTGTCAGAATTTGGTTTGAGGTTTCAAGCCTAAGGAAAGAAGGGCTCAAGGACTATTATCTAGTGCTCCACATCAGAGTGTGGAATTGGATTTGTCACAGTACATAATATGTCTCAAGAGCTGCATAAACCATGGCCTAGCAGAACAATGGCTCTGATTGTCTCGTTTCTTGATCAACTGTCACGCTGTTTTGTTTTAGAATTATAGCATCGGCTTCCTTTTGGAAGTACAGCCTGTGGGTCTGTTTGGTAGAACCCAGCACCTCTGGTTCTCTCTGTTACTACAGCCGCTGGTTTTGTTTGGTAGAACCCAGTACCTCTGGTTCTCTCTGTTACTACGGCCTGTGGGTCTGTTTGGTAGAACCCAGCACCTCTGGTTCTCTCTGTTACTACAGCCTGTGGGTCTGTTTGGTAGAACCCAGTACCTCTGGTTCTCTCTGTTACTACGGCCTGTGGGTCTGTTTGGTAAAACCCAGTACCTCTGGTTCTCTCTGTTACTACAGCCACTAGTTCTGTTTGGTAGAACCCAGTTCCTCTGGTTGTGTTTGGTAGAACCCAGTACCTCTGGTTCGCTCTGTTACTAGAGCCGCTGGTTCTGTTTGGTAGAACCCGGTTCCTCTGGTTCTCTCTGTTACTACAGCCACTGGTTTTGTTTGGTAGAACTCAGTTCCTTTGGTTGTGTTTGGTAGAACCCAGTACCTCTGGTTCTCTCTGTTACTACAACCTCTGGTTGTGTTTTGGTAGAACCCAGTACCTCTGGTTCTCTCTGGTGTTCTGTTTGGTTGAACCCAGTGTCTCTCTTTCTCTCTTGTTCGACAGCCAGAGCTTGCTTTGGTTCTGAGCTTTGATTTTGAGCTTTTCATTTGGGGTTTGAGCTTTTCATTTACGTTCCGTTGCTCCATGTTTCTTCTCCAGAAACTCGACTTCCTCTGTGGGTCCTCTTTAAAAACCTGTGTGTGTGTGCGCTTTGTGTTTTTAAAAGACATTGAGACACACACCTCTTGGCTGGCCACATCCATCACAGACCGCTGTGACAAACAAACACCACCGCCGTTATTCAAAAGACACATGACGACGAGGGGAAAACACAGAAACTCACGTGTTGGCTTGTCATCCGGGACGACCTACCCACGGCCCCCCGCTGGAATGAAGACAGACCAGACCGGTCGAGGGTGCCGCTCTGCCTCGTTAAAAAACCCTCTGCTCTCTACCTGTATCTCAACCTCTTCTCTCTCTCTCCCCTCTCTCTCCCTCCGTCTGAACCAGCGCCCGACGTGAGCCTCATTCGCCCCGACCCCGAGGGAGAGAGCAGCCCCTCCAAACCCCAGTCCCCGTCCCAGAGACGGGCGCCCTCCGCCAAGATGGAGGCACTCCGGCACGCCGCCTCCCCCGCCGCCAAGCCCGACCTCGCCTCCCTGGCCTCCCCCGGCTCCCCCCTCCCCCGGTCCAAGAGAGGTAAGGCCCGGCTCTCTCTCCGCACGCTCACCTGTTGGGTTCTGGCGGTCCGTCGGATAGGGCGGGGAGCCAGACGGATCTGCAGGCTCCTGTTTTATTTGCTCTGGCGTCTGATGACTGTTGTGATACTGAATATGGGCGGCTTTACTTTGATAACTGTACTGAGGTGCGGCTTGTGGGAACGCAGTTGAGGCATTTTCATAAACACTAACCACTAACCGCACTACAGTTAATGATTTGTTGTTACCAATGGCACCACAATAGTAACGCCTAATTAATGAAATGTTACTTTATTATTTTGGATTGAACAAATGTCAGAACTGGCTGTGAAATGTTTCTTCGTGAGCTCTTATGTTAAAGCTCTCGTTGTTGTTGGATTTAATTTGATGTTGAGGTTAGAATGCACTCCATTGAGATGTACAAATGTTCTCTGTGTATTTTTTACACAACCCAAAGACACAAACAAGCTCAAATCTAACTAACCATGTGTGTCTGATTCCTAGGGCCACTCCTTCAGTTGTGTTTTTAGAAACTGTCTGAGTGGCAGTTTTACTGGTGAAAATGTTGCCAAGCAAGGCTTTAGTCCGGCAGCTAGCTCTAGCACCATAGTTAGCACATAGTTAGCTCCTGCTTCTCTGCAGCGAGCGTAGCGCTTCTGTCACTGTGTGACCACAGTGTTTAAAAGCTGTTGGGGTCCAATCAAATTCTTCCCTGGTGATTCGCTACGGAGACGGGACCAGCTCTTCCAATCAACCGGTAGCATTGCTCGTAGTGACCACCGTGCGGCAGCTAACGCAGGGTGAATGAAGGCCAGGCAGCTGATGCTAACGGGGCAGCTAGCTAGATCCACCTGCTACGTTGCGACCGGCCGCCCTCCACAATCCCTGTTCTGGTTCTCCTGGTTCATTTCCGCTTCCATTTTGATGACATCCAGTCATTACCATGTGGTCTTGTTGTAAATGGCCCTGACCTGATGACCTGATTTTTTTGGAGAGCCAATTAAAAAGGAAAAGGTGTATTTGTATATAAAAGGTTCCCATTCATACAGTGAAGTCAGCTAGTTTACCTGGAAACTTACCTGGTTTTCCACAGAAAACAGTAGATGCAAACAACATCGCAAATGTATTAAAAAAATTATGTTTTTCCATTAAAAAAATAAGAAAAGAATGTTAACATTATTATTTTGCGATCACAGAAATACATAGGGACACTGATGTTGTCATAATAATAATAATGACTCATTTCTTTTAAGGTAGATTTAATATACCACCCCAACAATGTCATGCAAGTAACTATCACCCACAAGGGTGTGACAGAATGCGAAGCAGCCTTAGAAAGAAACAATGCTGGTAATGTTTTTAGTACATGGTAACATCTAGATGTTGAGTGGAGTCAGTGCAGACCAGACAGTCTCTGGTCCCAATGCGCAACTCCTCCTGTGATCTCCGGGGCCGCGTGACGCTGCCAGTCCTGATTTAGCCCACGATGACTTGTCCCTCCCACAGAGCTGTGTTCCTCCTCTCCTTGTCTCCTTGTCTCCTCTCCTCTTCCCCTCCTTGTCTTTAGTCTGCTTCTAAAAGCGTCCCCGTGTCTCGGTGTCACTTCCCCGTTGGCCCTCTTGTCTGCCTGTTCCACTGGCTTCTCAAAAGGCCGGTGTTGTCCAAAAATGTTCTGTTGTCTGTGGAGGGCTGGAGGAGGAAGAGGAGGAGAGGGTGGAGGAGGAGGAGGAGGAGGAGGAGAGGGAGGGCCTCGTAGCGTTACCTCATCAGACGAGAAGGTTCTCAAAGGGTTGAATGTCTTCTGGGTTTGTGAGAGTTTTTGAAAAGACCAGCTTTGTCTGTTTCCATGTTACCTGTCCATCTCTTAGTCCATATCTATCAATCTCTCATCCATCTCTTATTTATTATCCATCCATCCATCGCACACACACACACACACACACACACACACACACACACACACACACACACACACACACACACACACACACACACACACACACACACGTGCACGCAGACACACACTAAATTTGCTCCTGTGTGTGTGTGAGATTGTCACGTCGTTGTAGGTAGCACTGCACTGCGCACGTGAGGTGTATAAATACCAAAGTGGGTCAGGCTTCTGCTGGGAGTGTGTGTGTGTGTGAGGGGGTGATGTCGCGCATCAGTAGACATAATGATGACTTCCTGTCTCTGTTGAAACATATGCTGTGGGGAGGGGAGGGAGAGAAATGGAGGAGGGAGGGAGGGATGAATGTAGTGATGTAATGCTCTCTCAAGGAACTGGACATGCACACTCTACGCACACACACACGCACACTTTTTTCACCTGATCTGACTTTAAGAGCTCGCATATAATCTAATCTTGTTTAGGTAAATCTATTTATTGTTTATTGTCTATAGTCAGGTTTTTATTGCACTCATCTATCCCCTTGTGCTGGTCACTGTGAATTTCTTCTAAGGGGGATTAATAAAGGAATATCTTATCTTATCTTATCTTACATACGCGCACACACACACACACACACACACACACACACACACACACACACACACACACACACACACACACACACACACACACACACACCATGCACGGACACACACACACACACACACACACACACACACACACACACACACACACACACACACACACACACACACTCGGTCTCATGCACTAACTCACCACACATTGGAAACAGGACGGCTACCTTGACGTGTCCTTACCATCAAAGCTTTTACAGCCTCATCGATGGGTTTGCATGTTGAGCCGACTTGTCTTGTTGTGTAGAGTTTGAGTGTGTGAGCCTGAAGGAACGGCCCGACTGCAGAGCGTAGTCTGGGGACATCCTTATGGTTGACATTGATATATTGCTTACTATCAGAAACCCCACACACCTGGTGCTCCAGATGTTGGAACGCCCCCCTGCTTCTAGGGCTCTTCCAGGTGTGGGTCATGTGACCACGTGTGCAGTATATTCTTGACTTGTTCCACACCGCTCACCCTCTCCTAATTCTTTCCCTCTTTTCACTCCTCCTCTCTTTCTCCTCTTCTATCGGTTCTCTCCATCTTATCTCATCTCGTCTCCCTCTCTCACCTGCCTCTCTGTCTCCAGATTTAGTAAAGTCTGATGAGAGGCAGATGCTGGCCAGAGCGCGACGGGAGGAGCAGGCCAAATATCTGGGTGAGTCGGAGTGAATGAACAGCTCCATCTGGTGGTGGCGCGTGGAACTGGAGGACTTATTTATTCTCTTCGTGTCCTTGGCTGGCTCCTCAGATGCAGAGGCAATGCTCCATACACAGGAGAACATGATGGGACATGTGACCCTTAATCGACAGCACAAAGCCAGAATTTTGGTTGTCAAGCTCTGCTTTCTTTGTGCATGCTCAACTCCTCACAAATACGGGTGCTACACGTTATGGCAACTGTTAACGGTGTTGGCTCAGCTGCTAACACCTTCAGCTCCCGTTAGCTCTGTAAGGCTACCTCACACACTGTTTAACCTGCATGATGGATTGGCCGCAAAACTTTATTGACACTTTTAAACTTATTTTGTTCGTTGCCAACGATAGCATCACACTGTTTTACACTTGACACGGTTTCTTTAAGGTTTCCAGGTGGTTATTCCCATAATGCATTACAAAATATTTGATTAGGGGTTGTTGAGTTTAAAACTCATATTGTAAAATCTGAGTATCAAATTAAAGATTACATTTTGGTTTTAAGTTCAACGTGGTTGAGTTTCAGTATTGGGTGAGAACAAGTTAAATTGAGGATTGGGTGCACCAGGGGAAAGCAATGCATCATGGGAATAATGTGAGGTGTCATGGTGATCTACAATGTGACTTATACTGAGCTGCCTGCTACACGCTAGCATGCTTTGCATGATTGACAGCTGCTCTTGTCTCCCCCCTCCCCCTTGCAGAAGAGCTGGGCCAGATGCAAGGTAAGCCATGCCCACCTCTGTGCTGATTGATGACTCGTCAGTCAATGATCAATAAATATTATCCAGACCAATGAGCGTTCATCCAATGCATTCATCCTGCCATTCTGTTATCTCATGTTCATGTCTAATAGTAGTAGTATGTAGCATGCTGTAATCATTTGCATGTGTTGTGGTCTAACTGGTTCTCTCCATTGCAATCAAACGGCAATATCATTTATTTTCATAATGTTTATGATAATTTTCCATTCAAGATAAATCTTCTCAAACTTTGGATGCATCGATGAAATTCCATAACAATGTTGAAAACCTCACAGGAAAAGTTGATATCTCAGTGTCGTATCCCACCAGATACACACATTAACCGCGTTAATGTGCACATTAATTCATGATAAAGGCTAAAAAGGCTAATACATTAAAGGCTAATGCTCTGCAGGGTCGAGGTGGAACAGGGGATCCTGTCAATCGATACTGGTCCATATAGCTTTAGTCTCGGTACTGTTTCTCAGCTCCTCAACAAGAGTCCAAACCAAAGACAGAGGATGTGTCCATGAGGCTAAGAGTTGGTTGGTGAGTGGTTAGTGTTTGACAGAAGATTAGGGGTTAACGCTGCTAGCCTCTGTGCTGAGGAGGCTTATTTAGTTGTGCCTTTGATGGATCAGTAGATTGTGTTATGGTTAAGTACCACAATATATCGCAGAGTGTGTTTATGTTCTGAGTGCACGGGGGAGATGTGATTATGCCGTCACAGTAATGCCGTAGTCTTCCGAAAAGTCCAGGAATTGAATTTGGGTTGTTTATCCCACAGAGGAAACGCTAGAGGAGGTAGAGTACAGCCATTAAAACACATTATAACATCCCCTCTGGATAAAAGCATCTGTTAAATGACAAGTAAACAACAGGCAGAAAGTGGTTTACTGTTTACTGTTCATTTGGAGCCTTTCACAAACAATCTCATCCAATGAATTGATTCATTGTTCTAAACTGAAACCCAATGGATTTGACCTGCACAATAAAGATGGAAGATTAGAAGTGGAGGTCCTGGGGTTAGAGGTCAGCAGTGGAGGTACTGGGGTTAGAGGTCAGCAGTGGAGGTCCAGGGGTTAGAGGTCAGCAGTGGAGGTACTGGGGTTAGAGGTCAGAAGTGGAGGTCGTGGGGTTAGAGGTCAGCAGTGGAGGTTCTGGGGTTAGAGGTCAGCAGTGGAGGTCCAGGGGTTAGAGGTCAGCAGTGGAGGTACTGGGGTTAGAGGTCAGCAGTGGAGGTTCTGGGGTTAGAGGTCAGCAGTGGAGGTACTGGGGTTCAGGACCAGTATGGGTAAAGGGTTAAGTAAGCTCATAGCTCCTGACCTCCTGCTCCTGTTGTTGTTCCCCAGCGGTGAAGCAGAGCCACTGGCAGGAGAAGGAGGAGCGTGCCCGCCAGCTGAGGGACCAGCAGCTGGAGGAGAGGAGGAGACGACTGGAGGAGCAGCGGCTCCTGGCAGAGAAGAGGCGCTGTGCACTGGAGGAGAGACAGAAGCAGAAGCTGGAGAAGAACAAGGTACTGTGATGTCATAATTATGTACCACGGTGCCATTATGAGGTACTGCGATGTCAGAACTGGGTACCGTGATGTGTCCCAACACAGACTGTGATGTTGCAACACAGGCTGTGATGTCGCAACACAGGCTGTGATGTCAAAACACAGGCTATGATGTCACAACTCAGGCTGTGATGTCATGACACCCTGACGTCATGGAGCACAGACTCGTGGGTCAATAATTACTGATGTCATAACAAAGTTCTAGCGGTTGTTTCTGTGACTCAACGAGGGTCTTAATTATGTTGTAAAACAAGAGAGCCTTTTTTATGAGATCACTGTGGGTGATGTTGAACGATGGCGCCATAACACGCTACACGCTACGTGGCTGCAGGAGCGCTACGAGGCGGCCGTCCAGCGCTCCGTGAAGAAGACTTGGGCGGAGATCCGGCAGCAGAGATGGTCCTGGGCTGGAGGACTGGGCCAGAGCCCCAGCCACAAGGACAGTGAGTGGAACGCCCCACACATTCACTCATGTCTCAGCAGAGATGTATGCTATGAATACATCACTATATATATAGTAAAAGTAATGAATTATAGATCTATAGATCCGGTGTGCATCATACATGCTACTAATGTTTATACTAATGTAAATATATACATACTACAGTAATGTCATAGAGACTTCATTCTTTCGTGTTATCTATCTTTAAAGCAAGAAACGTCTGTCACTGTGTCTGTGGCTCTCATATCGCGCTGACTGTTTGTCAGATCGACCCAAGATTGTGGATATGGGTTGAGCATGGCACGACGGTGTGCATCCTTGATTCTGAAGTTTCTTTGGAGTAATTTCAATTTTCGCTGAATTTTGGCAAGGAATAGCACAAATTTGAAAAAACAACATCTTTCAACTGTGGAAGTTCATATTTGTAGCCTCACTCACCCTGGATGTAGCTGTAGCCTACACTCAAGTCACTGTGCGTTACTATTTGTTATATAATCAGGTTGTTGCAGAGACAGACCAACCTCTTCATTGTGTATTCTTGAGCTGAGTTGCGCATCACTGCTAGGCTACCCATAGGCTACGCATTCCCATTAGCATGGTTAAAATGCTCAAAGCTAAACAATCTTTAGCATAACATTCCAATAGCAGCTGGATGTACGCTACCGTTCAAAATGGGTAGGCTACATATTATGTCCAGTTTTTCGGCGCGAAAGCTACAGTATGGCTGACGTCGAGGTGGTGTGTCGGTGGTGCCGATTCAACATGTGTTTAGGCTACGTTTCATCGATGAACGGCAGAATGCCATTATGGAAAGCCTTTTTGACATTTTATTCTTCACAGGCTATGGTAAGCCATTGAAACCACATAGGCCAATGTGTAAATTTAGATAGGCCTACATAAATGAAAAATCTAAGCTCCCATACACAATGGTATAAGGTCAAGTGCACAGCTTACGTCTGTACGCTACAAAAGACACGTCGCGTCCTCCTAAACACATCCACGTCGCACATCATCAAACAGAAGCAGCTTCACTCTCTCACACCAGGGTTTGAGGTTGCAGGTTGCATCCTGTCAAAGTGAACATGTGTGTGACACCTTAACCTTGATCCCCCCTCTAGCAGCCGGGCTTGTTCCAGCTTCTTTGTTGAACCTCGTACCACTCCTGGTTTCTGCAGTGGAGATGTGTCTCTGTTAGCTGTTTCCAACTGATGGGGCTGATCTGGCCACCACTTGTTTGTGTGGACTCGTGTTATAATACCATGGGGACGATTCTCAACTGTCTCATGATGTGAGTGGCGTGCACGTGAGTGGGGAGCGTGCACGTGACGGAGGGTCTTTAGAGAGTTCCAGGAGATCGGCTGCTGCTCTGTCAGAGACCATCAATGTTCCCGGCACTGTTGATGTGCAACATTTTACCATTCACTAAAACGTTTAAAAGTCTCGAATATCAGTGACTGACATTGGAGATATTCCGATATTCGCGGTGACTTTTATGCTTTGGAAATTATTGTGCATTATTATTATCGCATTTATTATTATAGTGAATAAATAATACAAATAATAAAACATTTATTATGTATAATACATTATTATAGTCAGTTTTATGATTTGTAAATGTTTCGGAATGGTATCTTGTTTTCTAAAGGGGTTGAGAGACTGGGCTTCCTGTGTGTGTGTGTGTGTGCGTGTGCGTGTGCATGTGCATCTGCTTATCTACTTTGTGTGTGTGTGTGCATGCGCATCTGCTTATCTACTTTGTGTGTTTGTGTGTGTGTGTGTGTGTCTGCTTGTGTACATCACGTGTGTGTGTGTGTGTGTGTGTGTGTGTGTGTGTGTGTGTGTGTGCGTGCGTGCGTGCGTGTTCATCATGCGGTCGTGTGCGCATCCGTGCGAGGGCCGCCGGGGGTTGGGGGACTGTTTAACCGTGACACCGCAGGAAGTGACCCGGTGTGTGACCCCGTGTGTGCGGCGCTCTCTCGGTTCCCCCCCAGGCGGTTGTTCGGTGTCGGCGGTAAACCTGACCAATCAGACGGACTCTGTGCTCAGCAAGCGTCTGTCCAAGTCCTCCGCCACCCTCTGGACCTCCCCCAGCAGAAGTAAGGCCGTCTCAGAGGAGACCCCATGTCAGCCAATCGGCCGCCAGCAGCACCACCCCTCCCTCCCAGCCCACCACCTGCCCGGGCGCGCCTCCATCGCTTCGCACGACTATTGTTTTCGGTTCCGTTGCGTTGATTCGCTCCCTGGGTGTTCCCGCCTCCTCCTCGTTGGTCACCCAATCACGACCCTGCTTGATGTTTGATCAGCCCCATCGCCTCCCTGTTTGGTTTTCGATCCGACAATCACCTCCCTGTTTCATTTTTCTTTTATCAGATCTGTTGTTGGTGTTGTTGGTGTTGGTGATTTTTTTTAATTATTTTTTTTATCCTCCTGTCATTGTGTGAATGCTCCATCTTGTTGTTTATTTGACATGTGTCTTTTTGGTGACCTCATGATTTGGTGTTTCCATGACTTTTCATACCTGCTCTGCTATTTCCACTGGAATGCACCCCTGATTCCACTTCCATTCCCCACACACACAAACAACTGATCCTTGCGTGACATGCTAGCTGATATTTAGCATCTAGCAGAGTGCTGTCGGCTAAAGGCAGGAGTTTAAAAATAACCACTAAATGTCACGCCAGCGCTTTAGAAACATCCATCATTTGGCAAGAGATATAGTCTGCTCTTCTTTCTTATCCTCTGGTATCTTCTGGTTCTGGTTTTCACTTCCGGTGCCTTGAGAACAGTCAACACTGTTCTGAAGGATGAAGGATGCTAAAGCTGGTGTGTTTGTGTAAACGATGAAGCACGATTAAATAAACTATCTTTAAAGCTGGTACAAGATCAGCGGTCTTCTCTGAGCAAAGTGAAGGACTGCGATAGTTTGCCAGTGTAACGCGAGGTTGTTTGTCCCCTGCTGCAGACCGTAGTCTGGCACTGAGCCCCTGGGAGAGCAGCGTGGTGGACCGACTGATGACACCCACCCTCGCCTTCCTCGCTCGCAGTCGCAGTGCCGCCAGCGTCCTGGCCAATGGGAAGGACCCGCGTGAGTCACATGGCCAACACAGAAGAATGAAGAATGCTAACTTTATTTTAGAGAACTACAAACATGGAAGACTTGAACAATGAATACTGTACTAACTTCAGGCTTTATTTTAGAGAGCTACAAACATGGAGGGCTTGAAGAATGAATACTGTACTAACTTCAGGCTTTATTTTAGAGAACTACAAACATGGAGGGCTTGAAGCATAAATTCCACCTCACTAGACGACTAAACTCAACTACGATTCATTACGACTGTTACTTACTACAACTACTACTACTTCAAACTACCGCTCCGCTGTCTCGATTAACGCTGTCGTCCGCCTGCATCCTACCCAGAATCCCCTGTGTGTCCGCGCTCCGCCTCGGCCAGCCCCCTGGCGCAGTGTTCCCACCGGCCGGCCCACCGCTGCCCCCAGCGCTGGGGTGTGAACGCCAGCTCCCCGGACATCGCCCCGCGGAGACACAGCTCCACGCCGGTACGCCACGCCTCCCGGAGCCACGCCTCCCGGGGCCACACCTCCCGGGGCCACGCCTCCCGGGGCCACGCCTCCCGGGGCCACGCCTCCCGGGGCCACGCCTCCCGGGGCCACGCCTCCCGGGGCCACGCCTCTTCAGGAGGTTATCTAGAACCGGGCAAGAGGGGGTTGCCTTGGTGCAGGATGACAAATCTAGAATCAAAAGGAGAAAATGGCTGTGCATGTGTTTTTGGGAGTATTTGCATTATTTACATTTACATTTAGGGCATTAAGTCACTTTTATCCAAAGCGACTTACAAAGAATACATTTGTCATAAGAAGGTTAAACATTTCATTGCTGCTAATACAGTAAGAAAGTCACCAGAACAAGTTTCAAGCATTTCAATTGCTAGATCAACCATTGCTAGTATACAACGTCGCTGACTAAGTGCCAAGTTACAAAGAGCGATCAAAGTGCCAAGTTACAAAGAGTGATTAAAGTGCCAAGACGTACAACAAATAAGAGCATGAGGGTAGGGTTATGCAGGGTCAGGTGAACTCTGAACAAGTGAGTATTGAGTCTCTTCCGGAAGATGGGGAGTGACTCTGCAGTCCTGACATTGGCAGGGAGCTTGTTCCACCACTGCGGTGCCAAAATGGAGAAGAGTTGAAGAGAGAGAGAGATTATTAGTATCGCAAATATGCTTTATTATTTATTTTCTATATTTTGTATCGCTGTACCGTCATTTTGTGTTACATATGTTATTTCTATTTTCTATTCACTGTTTTCAACACAGAACAGAAATATTGATCCAAAACAGTAACTCCCTCTGAATGAGTGGAGAAGTCTGCATCCTCCGAGCCATCATTTGGCTGATGAGTGCTGTGGCTCCTCTTCCTACAGATGGATAAAAACAAGAAGGAAAAGAGAGACAAGGAGCGAGAGAACGAGAAGGAGAAGAGAGAGAAGGAGCGAGAGAATGAGAAGGAGAAGAGCTCTCTGGCCAAAGAGAAGGTGGTGAAGAAGAGACAGTCTCTGCCCAGCTTGAGGTCCAGGCCAGAACCCAGGTAGACCAAGACCCTGTTTCTCTCTCGTGCTCTGTCTGTTCTGTCTCTCTCGTTCTCTCTCTCTCGTTCTCTCTCTCTCGTTCTCTCTCTCTCTGTCTCTCTCTCTGTCTCGTTCTCTTACCTACCAACCCCCCCATAAGCCCCCCGGGGCTATAAGACAGGACAACAACTTAACCGTGACATGAACAAGGCCACTCTCCCTTTAATGGACCCCTCTCTCTCTCTTTCTCTCTCTCTCTCTCTCTCTCTCTCTCTCTCTCTCTCTCTCTCTCTCTCTCTCTCTCTCTCTCTCTCTCAGCTGTGAGGTCATCTACCCCTGGAGCGATGATGTCATTTCTTTTTTGCTTGTTACGTAACTAGGCTAACGAGTTAAACATTCAAACCAAACCAAATGGGCTGGGCTTACAACTACACCTGAGGTGGTGGTTGTTGTTGTGCATAGTGACTCTGTGTTTGGCACCCATTAGCCCACATTTAGGCCAATCAGTATCAGCGCTAACCTGCGTAGACAAACCATGACTCTTGTTTTCTGGACGTCAGTTGGAATGTTCATGGCGCTCTTTATCCGGCTGTTAAAAACCTGTGTTCTTTTTTTTTCTCAGCCCCAGCCCGTTGTCACGACAACGCCCGGCCTCCCCAGCCGGTATCTTCAAGGGAAGACCCTCCTCCCCTGCCTCCCCAAGGACCTCCTCCCCAAGGACCTCCTCCCCCAGACCCTCCTCTCCAAGGACCTCCTCCCCCAGGACCTCCTCCCCCAGACCCTCCTCCCCCAGGACCTCCTCTCCCAGGCCCTCCTCCCCCAGGCCCTCCTCTCCCAGGCCCTCCTCCCCCAGACCCACCCCTGGTCGGGCCCCCACTGGTCGGGCCCCCACCCCCGGCAGGGCCAGCCCCTCCACCCCCAAGAACAGACCCAGACGGGCCATGACCCCTGTCCGCATCGAGCACCGCACCTCCTCCCCCTCCCCCTCCCCCCTGGGACGGACTCGGGACCGCCGGTCCAACACCCCCGAACCCAGGAGGGGTGAGTATACAAGAAGGAGATATCTCTCTCTCTCTCTCTCTCTCTCCCTCTCTCTCTCTCTCCCTCTCTCCCTGCGTGATTAAAACCGTGTTCCTGTCTCTTTAAACAGGCTCCCCCGTCGTTCCCGCCCTCACAATAAGCCCCGCCCCCACGACCCCGTCCAGCGCGCCACCAACCGCCGCCCCGGCCTCCCTGAACAGCCAATCGGCCGCCAGGTCGCCAGGGGGCACGCCGACGTCGCCGGGCGGCAGACCAACCGGGGGGACGACTGACCGCGAGGAGGCGGGCCGCCTGCTGACGGAGAGACGGCGGCAGGCGAGGGAGCAGAGGGAGAGGGAGGAGGAGCAGCGCAGGGAGCAGGAGGAGAGGGAGAGGTCAGAGGTCACCACACACACACACACACACACACACACATGCACAACGTTGACATTTAACACACCTGCTGTTCTGGGCCTAACGACACTCCTTCTCCTCCTCTTCACAGGGTGCTGAAGGAGGAGCGCCTCGCCAGGGAGGCGGAGGAGAGGAGGAGGCGCGAGGAGGAGGCCAGAATCGCGGCAGAGGAGCGGAGCAGGAGAGAGGAGGTGCAGCGGCTGCAGGAGGAGCAGGAGGCTCAGGAGAGGGCCAGGGTGGAACAAGTGGAGCAGGAGCTCCTTCTCAGACAGGTAAACACACCGTACACATGGCTCACCTGGACAGGTAAGCCACGCTTACCAGAAGAGGTAAACCTAGGTTACCTGGAGGGGTAATTCTAGCGTATCTGGAGAGGTAAACCTAGCTTACCAGAAGCGCTACACCTTGCTTACTAGAAGAGCTAAACCTTGCTTACTAGAAGAGCTAAACCTAGCTTACTAGAAGAGCTAAACCTAGTTTACCAGAAGCGCTACACCTTGCTTACTAACCTTGCTTACTAGAAGAGCTAAACCTAGCTTACTAGAAGAGCTAAACCAAGCTTACTAGAAGAGCTAAACCTAGCTTACTAGAAGAGCTAAACCTAGCTAACCTGGGGAGGTAAACCTAATGCACCTGGAGAGGTAAACCTAGCTAGACCAGTCATGCAGCATCATGACAGCAGACTGCTGCATCATCGTCTTTATAACTGGTCTATTGCTCGTAGCTGAGTTCGGTCCCCCTCTGGTGGACAGAGAGGGGAGTGCAGCATGTGTGTAAATGTGGGTTTGCATAATAACACAATGACATTCATCCAGAGGCCCGTAAATGTTGAAAATAGACCTTTAAATATAGCCTGAGAGGTAACACTTTGGAGAGCATAAACAATAATTGCAGAACGGCCTCTCCCTCGATAAGAGGTCTTGTTACTGTTTCTCCACAATAACCGCATACGCGCGCGCGTGTGTGTGTGTGTGTTTGTTTGCTTAGAAGGAGGAGGTGGAGGCCAGGGCAAGGGAGGAGGCGGAGAAGCAGCGTCTGGAGAGGGAGAAACACTTCCAGAAGGAGGAGCAGGAGAGACTAGAGAGGAAGAAGGTAGGAGTCTTCCTCCTCAATACGACACGACCGGTGCACTGAAGCTACAAACTACAACCTACCACACAACCACCTATCGCAAACCCAGGTCCACCAGAACCCTGGTGGGGTTGATGCGGGGTTGATTGCAAAACGTCAGCCCAACGGACTGCTTCATCTGTCTCTCTTTACGCGGGACAGCTGGAGTCAGCACCAGCAAGACACTTCAGCTCTGCGACCATAAACAAACACATTATGGCTTTTATTAATCTGCTGTTTCCCACACACTGTCCTCCAAACCCTCTTTCCCCCCTTCCCTCTCTCTTTTCCTCTCAGTCCCCCCTATCAGTTTCCAATAAACAATATTTTTTTGGCATGAAAGTTACTTGAACAATATTTCCCAAGCAACAGCATAAAAAAACTCTCTCTCTCTCTCTCTCTCTCTCTCTCTCTCTCTCTCTCTCTCTCTCTCTCTCTCTCTCGCTCTCTGTGTATGTGTTTATCTGCATATATTTATAAGTGCACACATGCACATACACACATCTCTCTGTCTCTGTCTCTCTCTCTCTCTCTATCTCTGTCTCTATCTCTGTCTCTCTCTTCTCTCTCTCTCTCTCTCTCTCTCTCTCTCTCTCTCTCTAGTCTGAATGTGTTGAGGTGAAGCTAGTCGATGTTGACGTGGTTATCCTGAGGCAGCTGCCAGACTCGGCGCGTCACTGTCCTCATTGAAACCTTTATTCATGGACTCGTAAGCGCACGAGACACAAGGGGCTGTTTGTTAGCGTGGGACCGGGGGGGGGGGGGGGGGGGGGGGTTCCAGCGATGCAAGGCAGAGAATCCTGCCCCGGGGCCGAGGATGAGTCACTCTCTCTAATGGGAAACAGTCGTGCCAAGAGTCGACTTGGCCCACAGGCTCCGCGCGACCAGTTCGTTTTTCTTATCTGTCTGTCTGCATACTTTGCTGTAGATTTAAAGGTTTTTCCACCGCGCTTCCAGAACAGTGTTCTTTCTGGACCCCACTGTACCCCCCGGTACCCCCTACAGCCCCTTTAGTACCCCGTCATCCAGCCCTAACCACACATTTTCCTTGGAACCAATTTTATGCTGTTGTCATTGAGCATAAATAATTAATATATATTATAATTCATGTAGCAGTGGCCAAGGAACAAATGGTTTATGACATATTGCATAATGACATATTGCATAATTATTAATATGGTAGTGGGCTAGGAACTATTATTACACTATTATCATTTAGCACAAGTATTATTTATTATGTGTAGAAAATGGTAGACTTCGAGGCCTATTTCTGTTTCTGAACTTACCCTGATATAATTATCATGTAGTCAGCTGCAGTCAGTGGTTTTAACAAGCATACCTTGTAATGACGTTGGTAGGTTGAAACACAGCACATACCTCTGGTCTCTCCGGGACTTTGCCTCAGTGTTTGAAGAGCTGCCTGCTGATTGGTTGATTTATATCGCGTCTATTGTTTTTTTTGTTTTCTTCTCTTAGCGTCTGGAGGAGATCATGAAGAGAACACGCAAGACTGACCCGGTAAACTCTCTCGCTCTCACTCCCCCTCTCCGTCTCTGTCTGTCCCACCACATTGTTCCTAAATATATTTTTTCAAGGACAAAACTGTCAGGAACCTCACATTATTAGATTAGGAATGCCATTTAAGCCATCAGGAAACCTTTTTAAATGCACCGCAATTTCACAACAACGTTGAAATTGTTATTGTTTTTACTGTTGACCTTTGAATAGTCCGCTTAGAGCGACCGCAGATTTGGCCTGTTTAAAATTTGAGGCTGACCCTAGGTTCTGTTTCTCTTTAAAATGTCCCTTAAGGCTGACCGTAGTCCCGTTAGACCTAAAAATATCCTTTACTCACCGCAGTACTACTGTCTTTGAAATGTCCCCTCAGGCTGACCATAGTTCTGTCCTTTTACTGTTTTGAATGTATTTTAAGCTTGACCATAGTTCTGTTTGTCTTTAAAATGTCCTCTCAGACTTACCGTAGTTGTGTCATGCCTCCTCAGAAGGATAGCAAGCCCTTGCTGACGCCCGATGACCAGATGAAACCGGTGGACAGCAACAAAGGTGTGAAACAAATCCAGACCATTACATTTGCATTTAGGGCATTTAACGGGGGGGGGGGGGGGGGGGGGGTAGGTAGAAAATGGATGTTATGTGAACTCTGAACAAGTGAGTCTTGAGTCTCTTCCGGAAGATGGGGAGTTACTCCGCAGCCCTGACATTTGCCGGGAGCTCGTTCCACCACTGCTGTGCCAAAACGGAGAAGAGTTGTGATTTCGCTGTCTGACCTTTTTGTCCTTTTAGTGAAGGAACTCTGGCTCCTCATGCCCCAAGGGCTGCTGGGAAGTCTCTCCGTCACATACCAGCTGGGTCTAGAGACAGGTCTTTAGGCATACCTGGTTCTACTGAGCCTACATTGGCATCGGTGACATTGGTCCGAACAAGCTGGGTTAGGTCTTGCTTACAGCAGCTACAGCTATTGCTACACAGTGACATGCCGTTTGTTAGCAGCACGGCTCTTTAGCACATCACTGATGATGTGTCTAGGTTGCACCAGAGGGTGTATATTAAACCAGTTAATTCTGGCAGAGCCAGTGACCTCCGGGAAAGACCGGATGACTACCACGAATAGAGTGGTGACAGCTGGAGAGGCAGCAGACAGCTGGAAAGACAGCAACCGGGGCAGTGAGGGCTAGCACCCCAAACTGCAGCTCCCGTGAGGGAGCACCCACAATAAGCTACGGAAAACCCTAAAGAGTTATACCCCCGGGGGTGCCCGAGAGGGGGGGAGGATGAGCACCCCAACAGGATGGACGTACAGGTTTTGACCCAAGCTAACGGAATTACGATTATGAGTGCAGTTTGCTTATGTGGTAAAGTCTGCAAAAACCCGCGTGGTCTTAAGATCCACCAGACCAAGATGAAATGCTTGACTGGGAGGCAAGTGGTGCAACGCACAGGACCAGTGCCTGGTGAGACGCAGGAGGAGCCCGGCCCGGAGTCACCCCACAGTGCCCAGACCCTCCACGCCCCACAAGCCCTACCCCAAGTCATGCATTCAGAACACCGTCGGGTTAAGTGGCCTTCAGCCAACATGGTGAAGGAGTGGTGCCAGTTCGATGCGGATGTTGATCAGATTCTCGAAGCCACAGCCAGGGGAGATGCTGACCAGAAATTGCGCACAATGAGTGCAATGATTGTCAGCATCGCCGCCGAAAGGTTTGGCACCAAGGAGCACCACCCGATCAGCGGTGCAGGGGAGCCAAACCGACGGCAGAAGAAGATCAGCCAGCTGCGGCAAGAGCTTAGACTGCTAGGACGGCAGTACAAGCAGGCAAGAGAGGAAGAGAAGGTAAGTATAGCAGAGCTCCGCAACATCGTAAGGAGGAATCTCACGACACTCCGTCGTGCTGAATGGCACAGGAAGAGGGGGAAGGAGAGAGCCAAGAAGCGTGCCGCCTTCATTTCAGGCCCTTTCAACTTCACCAAGAAGATCCTTGGGCAGAAGCGAGGTGGACAATTGGCCTGCTCTCAAGAAGAGGTTGACAAGTACCTCAGGGCAACTTACAGCGACAGCGCAAGGGAGCAGGATCTTGGACCCTGCAGCTTTCTGATTACACCACCAGAACCCACTTCAGCATTTAATACCAAGGAGCCAACCCTGAGAGAAGTTGAGGACATAGTCAGAGCAGCTAGATCCAACTCAGCTCCAGGTCCCAGTGGAGTACCATATGTTGTCTACAAGAGGTGCCCCAGGCTCGTGCAGCGACTCTGGAAGATCCTTAGGGTCATCTGGAGGAGGGGGAAGGTGGCTCAGCAGTGGAGGCATGCAGAGGGTGTATGGATTCCGAAGGAAGAGAACTCTCGCACCATCGAGCAGTTTAGAAACATCTCACTCCTGAGTGTGGAGGGCAAGGTGTTCTTCAGCATTGTTGCCCGGCGCATGACAGAGTTCTTCCTGAAGAATGCATACATCGACACCTCTGTGCAGAAGGGGGGGGTCCCAAGGGTACCAGGGTGCATTGAGCACACGGGAGTTGTTACTCAGCTCATCCGGGAGGCCCGGGAGGGCAATGGGAACCTGGCAGTTTTGTGGCTTGACCTGTCTAATGCTTACGGGTCAATTCCCCACAAACTGGTGGAGACCTCGCTTGACCGGCATCATGTTCCAGGCAAGATCAGGGACCTCATACTGGACTATTACAACTCTTTCAGTTTGAGAGTCACCTCGGGGACAGTAACATCAGCATCACATCGGCTGGAGAAAGGCATAATCACTGGGTGTACAGTCTCAGTGATTTTGTTTGCCTTGGCCATGAACATGCTTGTTAAGTCAGCGGAGGTGGAGTGCAGAGGACCGCTCACCAAGTCAGGTGTGCGGCAGCCTCCCATCAGAGCTTTTATGGATGACCTGACAGTTACTACAACATCAGTTCCAGGTTGTAGGTGGGTTCTCCAAGGCCTTGAGCGGCTCATTAACTGGGCGCGTATGGGCTTTAAGCCTGCTAAGTCCCGTTCCCTGGTGGTGAAGAAGGGGAAGGTTACAGACAAGTTCCGGTTCTCGCTGGGAGGTGTCCAGATTCCATCGGTTTCAGAGGAGCCAGTGAAGAGCCTGGGGAAGATCTTTGATGGCACCCTGAGGGACAAAGCAGCGCTCAAGGCGACCAGCAGAGAACTGGGTAACTGGCTAGTGGCGGTGGATAAGTCAGGGCTGCCAGGTAAGTATAAAGCATGGATATATCAGCATGGCATCCTGCCACGCCTCCTCTGGCCACTACTGGTCTACGATGTCCCACTAACGACCGTTGAGGGCTTCGAGCGTAAGGTAAGTAGCTTCCTTCGCAGGTGGTTGGGCCTACCAAGAAGCCTCAGCAGCATAGCCTTGTATGGGCATAAGAACAAGCTGCGACTTCCCTTCAGTAGTCTGTCGGAGGAGTTCATGGTTACCCGTGCGAGAGAGGTGCTGCTGTACAGAGACTCGAGTGACACCAAAGTCTCCTTAGCGGGGATTGAAGTGCGGACTGGGCGGAAGTGGAGAGCCCAGGAGACGGTCGAGCAAGCTGAGGCGCGGCTGCGCCACGGTGTTCTGGTGGGAACAGTGGCGACAGGCCGGGCAGGGCTTGGGAGCAACCCAGGGCCTCGGTACAACAAGGCCCGGGGGAAGGAGAGGCGGCAGCTTATCCAGGAAGAGGTTCGAGCAGGGCTGGAGGAGACCCGCTCAAGCAAGATGGTCGGGATGAGACAACAGGGGGCGTGGACTAGATGGGAGCAGACACTGGATAGGAAGATTTCTTGGTCAGAGCTTTGGAAGGCAGAGCCATTCCGTATAAAGTTTTTGATCCAGTCAGTCTACGACGTCCTCCCCAGCCCTTCCAACCTCTTCTGTTGGGGCCTGGCAGAAACACCTGCTTGCCCTTTGTGTCAGAGGAGAGGATCACTGGAGCACATCCTAAGCTGTTGCCCGAAAGCCCTGGGCGAGGGGCGCTATCGTTGGCGCCACGACCAGGTGCTGAAGGTGATAGCAGATACCATCTGCTCGGGGATCTCACTCAGCAAGCAGCAACAGCCAGCTAGGCATTCAATCACCTTTGTTAAATCTGGTGAGAAGCCTCAACAACGCCCAGGCCAAACAGGGGGGCTCCTGACAACAGCTAGGGACTGGCAGCTGAAGGTGGACTTGGGGAAACAGCTTAAATTCCCAGAGACCATCGCAGTGACCACACTTAGGCCGGACTTGGTTCTTATGTCAGAATCAACAAGGCAGGTGATACTGCTGGAGTTGACTGTGCCCTGGGAAGACCGGATGGAGGAGGCATTTGAGAGGAAGAGGGCCAAGTATGAGGAGCTGGCAGGCGAATGCCGGCGCAACGGATGGAAGACTCGTTGTAGTCCCATTGAGGTTGGTTGCCGAGGTTTCGCAGGCCAGTCACTCTGCAGGGCCCTCAAGTTGTTGGGAATAAGGGGACTGCACAGCAAGAAAGCCATCAAGAACATCACTGATGCTGCTGAGAAGGCATCAAGATGGCTGTGGATCAGGAGGGGTGATCCGTGGGCCACACAAGCTACCTAGACACAAGCCGGGGTCTGATCACCCCCGGCTGGGTCGCCTGGGCGAGGGTGTCTGATGTTGAGAGACCCGAAACACCCTATGACCTCAGGTTACATCACTGATGATGTGTCTAGGTTGCACCAGAGGGTGTATATTAAACCAGCACTGCTCAGACTAGCAAAGCCACTAGATAAATAGGGAGGCTAGTGTCTGACTCCCAAACAAGGGATTCTGGGTGTGAGCCCCCAAAGTCTTCCTACTGTGCTGCAGGCATCCTGCTGCTAACCTGCTTCTTAATAACCCTGATAATGACACATGTTCACTGTTTGTCAGTTGGATTGAAAGCATCTGCTAAAGGAAAAACAGTCAATAGATCAAATGCATAAAAAAAAATAAAAAAAACCTCGAATGACACATTGTGTGTCCCACAGACATGACAATACCGCCACATCAGAGAAGTGTTTTGTGTTCTGCGTTCCATATTCTGGGTCAGAATGTTCTCTCACACCATCTGCAACACATTCCGTTTTATCTCAGAGCGTTAGATTCACTCTTCACCTCGTATCCCGGGCAGCTGCTTCTGCAAACACGTCCTCAGGGCACGGGGCGTGTGCACGTTCACGTGCACAGGTGTGTGCGTGTGTTTATGTGTGCCTGGAGACAGAAGTGTATTCAGGAGTCATTGAGCTACCTTATGAGGAGGAGGTGGGGTGTGGTGTGACTCCACCACAGTCCTGCTGGAACGGTAGTTTGATGAGGTGGAGGAGGGCGAAGGATTTCAACCACTGGTGAAGGCTGAGTTCAGACCACAACCCTCCTCCCTCCTCCTCCTTCTCCTCCTCCTCCTCCTCCACATCTTCCTCCACTCTGCCCACGCCTTACACATGCTCAGCTCACCCTGACTTGTCTCTGGGGTGGTCCTGCGTGTGTGCCTGTGCGTGTGCATGTGTAACTATTGTTTATGTGTTGTGTCTGTGTTTTGCAGCGTGCGCTGACTATCAGCCCCGGCCGGAGATTCTTCTGACCCATCATAAGACAGAGAATGGCCGGAGTGGACGGGACTGGTAAGACCTCGTCCATGTTTCTCTTGGGTCAGACCAGCGAGATGAGACCAGAGAGACTCAGTGGCTAACCATGATAGCTCAGGAAGGTTACTATAGTGCTACCACTAACAAGCTAATCAGGACCGATAGCATGGAGGGACTACAAATGGAACATTACATCATTTGATAACCGCTACCACTAGCGAGCTGATCAGGGCTGGAAGCGTATCCAGACCACCGTGTGGAGACCAGAGAGATTTGTGTCTAACTCTGGTTGCTAATCAAGACTGATAGACTAATGCTACTGCTAGTAAGCTAACGAGGATTGCTAGCATACTGTTAATGCTATGGCTAGTCAGCTAACCGGTGTACTGCTACCACAAGATGGCTAGCATACCGCAACAATTAGCGACTACACCCATACTATAACCATTAACCAATAGCTAACTATAATAATAATCAGTAACGGTAACCACTACCAAACATCTGCCACTAAGAAGCTCATGAGGGTCGCCAGCATACTACTAGCGAGATAATCAGTTCTGAGTTCTCAATTCTCAGTTCAGGGTGTTGTGGACCTAAGTGAAGCCAGAACATTGTATTCTTTCTGGCTCGGCTCACAGACCTCATCTAATCTGGATGTGATCACACGTTTAAAAAAATAAAAAAATAAATCCTGTGTGTATTTGAATGTGAAGTTATCTGTCTTCTGCAAATGTTTGAATTAATTGAAGGGATGTATGAATGGCCGTCAAACGTTTAAAACGTTATTGTCCATAGTCCACTACAGGAAATTTCCCAGGAAATGTCCTTAATTCCCAGGTTCTGGTCCAGGTTCTGGTTCTGGTTGTAAGCCTGCTGTGTCTCTCTGTAGCGATCCCAGTGACATGGTCAACGGCCTGACGAACCGACAAGAGAATGGTCTGTCCTCCAAGGAGGCGCCGCCCCTCTTCGAAGAGATCATCCAACTGACCAATCACGGCAACAGCACCAACGGAGGGCGGGACAAACCTCTGAGTGACGCACCCGCGGAGCCAATCCTGGCCTTTGAAAGTGAGGAGCCGTTCATGAAGAAAGCTCCAAGTCCGATGAAGCCCCAACATGTAGCAGGTAGGAGGGTTACATCTGTAGGGAGGGTTACACCTGTAGGAGGGTCACACCTGTAGCAGCTAGGAGGGTTGCACCTGTAGGAGGGTCACACCTGTAGCAGCTAGGAGGGTTACACCTGTAGGAGGGTCACACCTGTAGCAGGTAGGAGGGTTACACCTGTAGGAGGGTCACACCTGTAGCAGGTAGGAGGGTTACACCTGTAGGAGGGTCACACCTGTAGCAGCTAGGAGGGTTACACCTGTAGGAGGGTCACACCTGTAGCAGGTAGGAGGGTTACACCTGTAGGAGGGTCACACCTGTAGCAGGTAGGAGGGTTACACCTGTAGGAGGGTCACACCTGTAGCAGGTAGGAGGGTTACACCTGTAGGAGGGTCACACCTGTAGCAGGTAGGAGGGTTGCACCTGTAGGAGGGTCACACCTTGGACCTTGTCTTCTCCCTGGGTTTATGCATTACTAACGTGTGTGAAGAGGATGTATGTGTGTGTAAGCGATCACAGTTGTGTTTTCTTTGACCTTGCTTTTCCCTTGGATCCTCCTCCTCCAAAAACGTTGGCAGAAAGGCAGTATATAAATGAGGATGCTCTTCGGAGGTTTTCTGTTTTGTTCGATCCATACTCCCTGGTGGGATACAGTAATGCAGATGCTTTAATAGGGGCTTTTAACAGCCATTGCCTGAACATTATTGACAAAGTGGCACCTTTGAAATTAAGCCATGTCTCGCACAAAAATGATTGTCCGTGGATTGATGAACCTATTAAGAATCTATAGAGAAACTGTCGAAAGGTAGAGCGCCTATGGAAATCAACAAAACTTGAAGCTCACAGGATTCACCAGAAGGAATTGAGAGCCTCCTTGAAGAAATGCCAGAACCCAATACTTCTCTCAGCTAATATCTTTGAATATAGCGAGGTGAGAATATATATAGGGTGATAGGGAACACTAAGGAGTGTATGGTATCCTATCGGATACCATACACTCTTTAGTGTTCCCTATCACCCCTCAAATTACTGTGTTCTCCCAAGCAGATCAGAGATATCATGGGAAACATCTCACCACCATCTTGCTATGGGTCTGCCTGTGTGTTGTCACCCCCTCACACTTGGTCCTCATTTAACCCCGTAACATTACATGATGTCTCTAGCCTTCTTGATAAAATGAAACCCTCCCCCTGTCCTACTGATGTCCTCCCTACAGCGCTGTTCAAAAAGTCTTTTACGTCTATTGGCCCTTGTATTGTTGATGTGTTTAATTTATCTCTTTTAACTGGAGTTGTTCCCTGTGTTTTTAAACTTGCTGTTGTTGAACCAATATTGAAAAAACCCAGTTTGGATCCATCACATCCTGAAAATTTAAGGCCAATTTCGAAACTCCCCATTGTGTCCAAAATCTTAGAAAAAGTGGTGACAGAACAACTCACTGCACATTTGGAAAGTTATGAGATCTTTGATAAATTCCAGTCTGGATTCTGTAAAAGGCTGAAACTGTACTACTCAAAGTTTCAAGCAACATTTTGTCGTCATCGGACTCAGGGGAATTCACTGTCCTGGTTCTACTAGACCTGTCATCTGCCTTTGACAGCGTTGATCACAAAAGACTCCATGATCTGGTTGGGATGTCTGGTTCAGTTTTACAGTGGTTGTCATCGTACCTGTCAGGTAGAACCTTTAGTGTCTGTTTGAACCAAATTATGTCAGATACCACTGAACTTTCATGTGGGGTTCCCCAGGGCTCGGTCTCGGGATCAATCTTATTCCTATTGTGCATACTCCCACTAGAAACAATAATCAGGTCTTGTAACAATGTATCATACCATTTTTATGCTGATGACATTCAGTTGTATTGTACGTTTAAACCTAATGAGCTCCATAAACTGTCCTCCTTAACTGACTGTCTGACCAACATCAAAAGATGGTTAAACTATCTGATGCTTAACTCTGATAAAACAGAAACATTGATTATTGCGCCGGATGCAAAATCCCTCAGATCAGGCAGTACATTGGTGATGTTTTAGGCTCATCTGTTCAGTCAAGCCTCAGAAACTTAGGTGTCACTTTTGACTTTGCGATGTCACTAGAGCAGCACTCCAGACAATTAACCAGAAACTGCTTTTTCCACCTGAGGAATATTGCAAAATTAAGTAATATAGTGTCTAAAGCTGAACTTGACATGGTCATTCATGCTTTTATTTCTTCTAATTTAGGCTATTGTAACAGCCTTTTTACCTGCCTAAACAAAAATTAACTTGACCGTCTCAGATACCCTTTGTACCGTCAGACTGTACAAAATGCAGCTGCATGGCTTTTAACCCACACTCATAAAAGAGCACACATCACCCCTGTTTTAGGTGCTCTGCATTGGCTGCCAGTCCATTTCAAAATTAATTTTAAAATTTTGGTCCTTACTTTTAGAACCCTACATGGTCTAGCACCCCCTTACATCTCTGACCTGATTAAACTTCATGTACCTGCCCGTACTATGAGGTCATCAGGTGGTCCCCCTCACCCACTTAAAGACCAGAGGTGACCGGTCCTTCCAGGTAGTGGCACTGCCTCTCTCTCTAAGATGCTCAGAATCTGTGGACTCTTTTAGGAAACAGCTGAACACTTCTTTATTCAAGCAGGCTTTTAGTTAGTCTTAAATTGTTTTATTCATTGTATTGTTGTTTTTACTTTGTATTTTATTTTATTGTGAAGCACTTTGTGATCTTTATCTGTGAAAAGTGTAAATAAACTTTACTTACTTACTTACTTACCAACACCTGTAGCAGGTAGGAGGGTTACACCTGTAGGAGGGTCAAACCTGTAGCAGGTAGGAGGGTTACACCTGTAGGAGGGTCAAACCTGTAGCAGGTAGGAGGGTTACACCTGTAGCAGCTACACCTGCAGCATAAAGTACTAATAGTTTACTAGTTGACCATTATACACAGAGCTGCAGAACTGAAGGCGCATGAACTAGGGTCGAGGGTGGTCTGGATTGAAGGCGGGGGGTGTTGTTGGGGTGGGTGAGGTTGTAGGGAGGGGGTGTCTGTCGGGGTGAGGCGAGGCTGTCCTGGTTATCTTTATCCTTGCGACAGCTTATATTCCGTGGGTGCAGGGGGCCGGGGTGTGAGTGCCAGGCTGCATGCCTGGCGTGGTGGGAGGACGTGAGGAGTAGCTTCTCCACAGGAAGGTGGCAACCCGAGAGGCCTCCTTACCCCTATCCTCTGCCCCCCGCGGCTCCCCCACTGCTCCTCTGATGCCCTCACTCCTCCTCTTCAGGCAGGTCGGTCTGATGATGTGCAGACAGACCGACTTGCATACAGACCGGCTGAGTATCAGACAGACTGACTGACTGGCTGGCTGACTGTGATAGATCTGAGCCAAAGTAAACAGAGTCTCTCATGTCTTCTGTGACATGTTGGACTCTCTCTCTCTCTCCGGTGTCCACATGCCACACCCCCCCTGCCGTCCTTACATGGTAGCCAGCATCTACCCTGTTAACGATAAAGATCATAAATATGTGCAGACAAATTTGAATGTAATGATCTGGCAGGCTATATATAAGTGTGTGTGTGTGTGTGTGTGTGTGTTTTAATGATGTAGGCTGGCACGCTGAATGTTACGATGTCGTTCCATATATCTGGGGGGGCATTCTTTCTACTGTAATGTGATCGAGGATTCTCATAAAGTTAGCATATCCTGACTAGCTTAGCATGGCTATTGTATCCTGACCAGGGAAGCCTGTCTAGCATGTGTTGATGCCAGTCAAGTGGCTCTGTTGACATTCATCACTCACTAACTGGCCACATCCATCTCCTGCAGTCTGTTGGCTATTCACATGCACACACTTTCACCTATTCATGCACACATTCACACGCACACTAACCTATTCACTCACACACACACACACACACACACACACACACACACACACACACACACACACACACACACACACACACACACACCTTGCAGCATCAGTTAGACAGTTTGGAGGTTGTAAGTGTCGTGTTAATGAGGCAGGGTCACAAGTCAAACACCTGTTTAACACCAGGGCAGAGGTCACAGGTCACCAGGCTAACAAAAGCTCAGGGTAGTAGGACTGCTTCAGGTCCAGACACTCTTGAGTGCTGACAGGGTTTCACTCCTGCCCTGGAGTGATCCAGCCATTCACTGATTTAGTAATCATCCAAAATCTATATTTATACATATGCATATTCAGTACATGTGGTGAGGGGCAGGTTGACTCTGAACTCTGTGGTAGACTTGCTGGTGACTTGGGAAATGTAGAACTTGAGTTCCTGCTAAAAAGTGGAGGGTTACAGGCGTTTGCCCCTGTGTTTTCATGGACACTATGATCCTGACCCCCCCCCCCCCCCCCCCCCCCGCTGTGTGTGTGTTCTGTGATCCCCAGAGGTGCTGTAAGATTCCCCGGGCCCTCGGACGCCACGAATCCTCCACGCGGCGAGGCTCATCCCCGGGGGTGGTCTCTGGGGCCCCCCGACCTCCTGCTCTGCTCCCCGGGACCCCCCCCCCCCGGCGGCGACACTGGACTCTCTGGAGGATCCCGCGACGAGGAGAGGAAACGCACGCTTAAAAAACAAAAACAAACCAAGCCCACGACAAGCCGCTACACCGCCTCGCGTTGCTGCTGTACAAAACGCACCGCTGCTCCCATGCTAGCGCTAACGCTAAAGCTGCGGCTAGCGACGCCGCGCAGCCCACCTACACTGCAGGCCCAAACCCTGCCAGCCGCTGCAAGCAAGCAAGCAGACACGTCACGACACTGGATACTGGCCGGGGATCGCGTTGCTGTTTTTATGGTTTTAGTTGTTTAACTCTCGGGGAGGGGAAAGCAGGGGGTGGGTGGGAGGGTGCAGTTTGTTTTGTGAGTAATTTAAATGATGTACAATTTGCAGGGGGGCGGGGGACAGGAGTTTGTCTGTAGCACGCGAGTTTATGGCGTTTACTTTAACCTGACGGTGGTCACGGGATTACACCCCCCCCCCCCCCCCCCCCCATGTGCGCACAGCTTAACTTCATCCTCGGGACGTGTGAGCGGGTCCGAAGAGCCACGCTGTATGTAAATATATCTCTTCACATTCGAGCTGTCCCCGGTGGCGATGGGCCGGCCGTGGGCGCGCCCCGTGGTTCAGAGGCCCGGGAAAAGGCGCACGGTTTCGGGAGACGTGAAGGACATTTCAGCCTCAGTGTGTCCAACCTTCACGCCGTGGTCGCTTCATTGACAAAAACAAAGCGCATGTGTCTGTCCGGTCAGCGGCTGCCACTGACCTCCTGCTCTGTGTGTGCCCTGCATTCAGGTGTGTGTCCATGCTGTGTGAACATTAAACTGCAGGTGTGTGTGTGTGTGTGTGTGATCTATGGATACATTGTATTTCACTGTGCGTTTAAAAGTGGACAGTTGGAACTGCCCGGTCTCATTAAAGACTCACGGTTCCTCCTACATTTTGTTGGCCGTTGTTGATTGATTTTTCATCTGTTTTTTTTCACCTGCTAGAGCCATTTAGAACAGGGTTAAAACCAGTCCCTAGGGTTTGGTTCCCCAGTTCTGTAGCTGGATGCAGAGCTCCGTAAGGAGCTTGTTCCACAGTCCTGTAAGGAGCTGGTTCCACAGTCCTGTAAGGAGCTGGTTCCACAGTTCTGTAAGGAGCTTGTTCCACAGTCCTGTAAGGAGCTGGTTCCACAGTTCTGTAAGGAGCTGGTTCCACAGTCCTGTAAGGAGCTGGTTCCACAGTTCTGTAAGGAGCTGGTTCCACAGTTCTGTAAGGAGCTGGTTCCACAGTTCTGTAAGGAGCTGGTTCCACAGTCCTGTAAGGAGCTGGTTCCACAGTTCTGTAAGGAGCTGGTTCCACAGTTCTGTAAGGAACTGGTTCCAAATTTCCGTACAGCACTGATTTCATAAGGTCTGCATTGAGTGGTTCCACTGTGCAGCCGGCATTCAGCTTGGATCCACTGTCTTGTTCAGTCAGGGTGTCGTGTTCCTGACCCCTCCAGGGGGTCTTCGTCACTCAGTCCAGGCTGAACAAACTCTGGTGGCCACCAAGGGAGCCACACTCCACAACAAACCGTGTTGGTGATTCATACTGTTTCTGGCACCGTCTCACCCATCACTGCTTTCGGCATTCGTTACAATTACGGTGACTAGTTACCAAGGTTTCCACCCCAGGTAGTTAGCATTGTTGTTACCACGGTAGTAGAAATACTCAGTGATAGACTGCAGGCATCAAAACAACAAACCTGTTATTTTACTTTCAACCCCTCGATAAAGAGATTTGCCTTGAGATAAAAATATATATTGGTCGTCTGTCTTTTGCTGCTGTTCCCTTCCCCACCACAAGGGGGAAGCACTGTAGCAGCACGGCCTCATAAAATAATTACCCTTCACTTAGAGCCTCCAAAAGTACCCCCCTCCCCAGAAAAAAGACACAAAGCCTTCACAGATAGGCCTCCCACACATGGACCCTGATGTCTTAAGAGAGTTTTTATCACCATTCGAATTCCAGCTCACTGTGAGCTGCTTGTTCTGCTGACCAACGCGCCTGTATTCGTTGCCCCCCCTGAGGGTCACTGGATTAGGGGAGGCTATATTTAGAGAAGTGTGTGTTGGGGTGGGTGGGGGGGTGGGTGGTGGGGGGCTGGGTGGTGTGTGGGTGGGGTGGGGGCGACAAGTGACCGCGTGCCAAGCGATGTCGAAGTCAAGTTACTGAATCCAAAATCCGAAGCGCTCTCGAGAAAGCCGCGGCCGAGAGTCATTGTTATCTGAAGGACGAGGACGGGCCTCTTGTGTGCGTCCCCCAGATAGCGGAGGACCGTCGCGGAGACACCCGGCGGCCCTGTCACTCAAGGCCTGGCGTTCCCAAAAGCAACGCTCCGGGAATAGCCGGGGTGGCTGGCGTTTCACCCGCCATGTTCCCACCGCTTGATGGACGTGTGTATTATCTCAGGCTGGGGTGGGTGGGTGTGGGAGGGGGGGGGTGATGGAGAGGGGGCCATGCAGATAACACCCCCCCCCACCCCCCTCTCCTCCCAAGCCTATTCTCGTCCTCCACACTTCCTGCCTGGGAGAGCACAGATAACTGAGCCCCGCGGTTTAGAACCCAAACTAAAAGGAGAACAACAGCCTGGGACCTCTCCCCACGCAGACTTTCTCCTCCGGTGACGCTGGAACGGCGCCGCGTTAACGTTCTGCGGTTCCAGTGTGAAATTCACGAGCCGTCCCCGGCCCTCTGTGTCTTCGCCCGCGGCCCGCAGGTCGTAAACCTCCCCCCCGCCCCTGCCTCTCCGCGAAGCCTCTCTGGAATCCGTTTGTTAGCGTGGGTTGATGGGCTGGAGGGGTGCGATGTGTCCAGCTTTTACGAGGGGTGAGGGGTCAGACGGCGTGCCACATCATGGAGGAATCACAGCGGCACGCCACTCATCTCATCGCTATCATCATCATCATCATCAAAGGCCCCTAAAAGTCCTGCTGTTCAGCCATGTTGTAGCGCCCCCCCCCCCCCCCCCCCCCATCACCCTGGACCGGCCTGCCGGCTGTTTGGTGGCCCAGCAGCACACTAAAGCTCGGCGCGAGGCTGTGTCCTTTGTTTGGTTTACATTGTTCTCGTTGTTTGTCCGGGGCCCATGCACCATCCGCACAATTACACCAGAATTAGCTTCATGCTAGTTTTTATCTGTGGAACAATTCAATACAATATGATAAAATATCGACCGAACCTGGTTCACTAGAATCGGGCTAACATGGGGTATGATCAAATATTCCAACCCAATATTCCAAGTAAATGTTCCTACAAAAAATTTCAACCAAAGAGTTCAAAAGACATTAAAATATTCCAACCAACTGTCTGACAGTTTCTACCACAACAGGCCCACTGTCACCAGTTGAACCCAAACTCGTGGAACATTGTTTTAGTAGTTTTATCATATATTAGTCATATATTGGCGATAAATTAAACTTCTGTCACTGTCAAGTACGGGTCATCCAAACGACGACTGGCTTAGCGTCCAACAAGAACGGTGCAAACACAGAGTTTCACTTGGACGTCCGTCGCGTCTCTGGCTCCTAGGCTCCCTCTCCTCGGGGGCCGCGTGACCCTGGAGCTCTCGCTCTCTGGCCCGGCGGCGTTAGCCAGTCGTGACTCAGCCATCGCTGGGTCTGCTGGGTTCAGAGGAACAACCGCTGGCACGGTGGTGCCCTTCCCAGAGCATTCCTGGGCTCTGAGGCGCTGCCTCCCTCGGGCCTGCGGATACAAGAATGCTGAAGGGGAAAATTGGAGCCCATTTAAAGGGGAAGAAGGCATGCACTTTAATGGAGCATCTGCTCTGGTGTTGACTGCAGATACAATCCCTCTCTGTGTGTGTGTGTTGACGCCTGTTATCCCCGACCCGGAGACCGGGAGGACACGCGTTGACGAAGATGCTGCGTGCGCTGCAGAAACCCCCTTCATCTCATCCTGGGATTCATCCTCGGCCACGCCGCAACGCTGATAGTCAGCGCGCCTTGAACCGCCGGGGGTGATGATGCTGCTGTTTACTGGCACGGCCACCCACGTCTCGCCCGCCACACTTTTGGAGCTCTGTGTTGTTGTAGTTTATTGACTAGCGTAAGGAGAAAAAAAACTCACGTGTGTGTGTGTGTGTGTGTGTGTGTGTGTGTGTGTGTCTGTGTGAGGAAGAGGTCGATGGATGGGGTGGATTAGAAACAGGTGTGGTCTGGGGAATAGAAGGAGCAACTGCTGAAGAAGACGCAAGTAAGAAGTATGAACACATCGCATCCCAGGAGCAGGTTTTCTGTTTTGACCCTTTATGAACTTGGAACATCCAGAGTAGTCCGGGCAGGTTCATGCTGCCTGACCGCCAGCCCAAAGGGACCCCCATGTTTGAACCCCAATGTCTCCAGCCCACCTGTTCCTCCGTGAGGAAGATGCCCCTAACCCTTGCCTGGCCTTTGGCGACGTGCATCCTCAAAAATGAATTAAGTCTGGGTAAAAAACCCCCAGGTAGAGCCACTCTGGCAGGCCGTGTGTTTTACGGGGTCGCGGCCCTGTAATACAGAGGCATCCATTCAGCCTCCCGTCTGGCGGGTCTGAATGCTCACCAGATGCTTGTCTCCAGTCAGAGGGGAGTCTTGAGTTATGCTCGGTGGTGGAGAAGGTATTCAAACCCATAGTATAGTTATTATGCGTAGTATGCATTATGCACACATTATTATTTATGACTATGCTATTAGCTATAATAGTGTAGTCTCACTATTACCTAATACGGATATTACCTGTCAGTACTACTTTGTACTGTATATCAGGACAGGATTGAAAGATAAGACATTTCTATTTATCCCAAGGGGGAAATGTGGGTGTCACAGCAAGAAATACTGCACACTAATACAAACGAAAGAAGAGCTATACATATTTAAATGAGCAAAACTAAAAGGAAATACAGAAAAGAAAAAGTGTATGTACACATGATATGAGTAGCACCAATACTGTTAATGCTGAAGGCACACAAAAGAAAACGACACGCAAATACAAAATACAGATGGTACAAATATATTTTCTGATGTCAAAATTAGTTACGCAAACCAATAACTAAGAGCTACCATGTTACTGAAACAGGAGCAGCACATCACTGTGTGTGTGTGTGTGTGTGTGTGTGTGTGTGTGCGTGCGGGTGCGTGCGGGTGCGTGCGTGTGTGTGCGTGCATGGCTGAGGAGGTGTTTGTTGATGCAGAATGAGTGTGCGTTCTATTTAAGAGACAGGGGAACCAGCGTGACGTCAGTGGTTCTGGACCGGTGGGCCGTTACCCATGAGTGGGCTGTGAGGGGTACGATGAGACAAACCTTCATCTCTAGAGAGACGCCTGGGAATTCACGCCGCAATGTGAATTCATGTTCCAACTGTCGCAGCTCTCTGTCCGCTCAATGGCGATCACGTGGCGTTCACCGCAATATTTGTGAATACGCGTTTCATTTTTGAGCTGTGACTTAATGACTAAAGACACATGTGGGCCCTGAAGCTAGGCCAGTTGAGAACCACTGTTCTAGGTGGTTCTTTAGAGGATTCTCAGTACATCTCAAAGCTGCCCAAGCAGAGACCCCTCACTCCAACGTGACGTGAAAAGATGATGAGCGATGTTAAACTTTTGATGACTTTCATAGTTTGAATGATGAATATGAATCTTAAGGAGTTGTCTTGAGGAGTTGTTTTTGCATGGGTGTGTGCAGTGCACACATATTAGTTTGTGTTTGTGTGTATGTATGTGCATGTGCGTTTTGGTGTGTATAGATAGGTACTTTATTCATCCCTGAGGGGACATTTGGTGTGTGTGTGTGAGTGTGTGTGTGAGTGTGAGTGGGTGTCTGTGTACATGGGAGGGTGAGAGAGAGAGAGAAGGCAAGTGTGTTTGACACATGAGACACCATGGGGCCTTGGAGAGCATTAAGTGTGTGTGTGTGTGTGTGTGTGTGTGAGTGTGTGTGTGTGTGTGTGTGTGTGTGTGTGTGTGTGTGTGTGTGTGTGTGTGTGTGTGTGTGTGTGTGTGTGTGTTTGTGTGTTCACATGTATGTGTCCGAGTGATTTTCCCCCCTCCCCAGTGTCACTAGCCCTGAAATGTTCACACCAGTCAGAGGGAAAGTATTTGTGTGGTGGAAAAAAGGGTTCTTTTTTAAAAGGTGAGAGAAAATCTCTTAACAACCAATCAACAGCCAATCAGGTGCAAGGCCGGGCTAGAAAGAGGAAGCATATGCTGGTGAGAACAGAAAGCTTTTTATTTTATTTTAATATTTGCATTCAATCCCTCTGGGGGAAAATAGAGAGAGGAACAAACACCTGCTCTTTGATAAACTTGATGAGGTCGTCAACCAAGGCTTATGAGGTCATCGGCAGGCCTTACGATGTAACGGGTTGGTACTGGACCCAATTGCAGCACCAAAACCATGCACGTGTGAAAATAAAGTGTCTTTATTTTTGAAGCAAGCAGTGATAACGGGGAACAAGCAGGATCGGGAATCCGGAGAATTGCTGGAGAGACTTGCATGTACAAACAGCAAAGAACAATCTGGCACCAGGTGAAGAACAATTACTCATTTACTCATTTGATCCCGTGAGGGAAATTTGGTCTTCTGCATTTAACCCAATCGTGAATTAGTGAAACACTCAGAACACAGTGATGGTGAAGCACACAGTGAGGTGAAGCACACATTTAAACCCGATGCAGTGAGCTGCCTGCAACAGTGGCGCTCGGGGAGCAGTGAGGGGTTAGGTGCCTTGCTCAAGGGCACTTCAGCCGTTCGCACTGGTCGGGGTTCGAACCGGCCACCCTCCGGTTACAAATCCGAAGCCCTAACCAGTAGGCCAAGGGCTGATTTGTAGCCTCCACTGATCACCTGATGCGCCACAGCTACGAGTTTGAATGAATGAGTAGAGGAGGGGGATAGACAGGCCTGGCAGACAGACCGTGACATACGAGGTCATCAATTAAGGCTAACAAGGGAATAGGATAGATCTTACAAGTTCACCTGTGAGGTCTTATGAGGACATCAGTCAGGCCTTACCAGGTCATCAACTAAGGTTTATGAGGTCATAGGGTAGATCTTACAAGTTCTTCAGTCAGGTCTTGTGAGGATATCAGTCAGGTGACCGTGTTTGTAGTGTTTTACATATTGTAGTCAGACCTGACCTGAACTGCAGAGCATTTTAATCGTAAACTAGATCGACTAGTCTAGATCGTGATCGTAAAGGAAAGCTCTTGGACGTGATATTGACTCATACTCATAAAGATTTATTGGTAACAGCTGATTCTTTATACAGCTAGATTGTATTTTCGAGTGTCAGTACAAATCGTGTGTGTGAATAGTGTGTGAGTGTGTGTGTTTTTATTCCCATAATGCAGTGCTTTCTGAGGGATAAAAGACATTCTTTCATTTCCTCTCCTCTAAACCTCTGTTTTGAGTCTCTGTCTGAGTTTTTTTCTCAAATCTATTTCTGATTGCCTGAATCATCATATATTTATACTTCACAACGCTAACAAACACTGACTTCTGATTCTGAAGTTAATACTGTATACTGTCATGGTATTAAAGTATTAAACATGTGTAATCCCAATTGATGTCATCTAATCCTAATGGATCCTTTAATCTCTGATCCTATCATGACAAGTTAATCTACTAATCTTTTCTCTTGGCCTGATATCTCATCAAGACAATCTCTCTCTCTCTCTCTCTCTCTCTCTCTCTCTCTCTCTCTCTCTCTCTCTCTCTCTCTCTCTCTCTCTCTCTCTCTCTCCCAGCTGTTCATCCGGTCCAGCTGTCTGTCTCTCTCTCTCTCTCTCTCTCTCTCTCTCTCTCTCTCTCTCTCTCTGTGAAACAGGAGAAGTACGGTCCCCACCTCGTCCTCTGTGGTCTCTCCTCACTTCTCTCTCCATCATCATCTCTCTCACCTTCTCTCACCCCATGGGTTTCATCGAAAGCCAGCAGGAGGAAGTGAGGTCTTCTGGTTTCTTGGTGAGTGCGGTGGGCGCAGCGGTCAAGGAGCAAGATGATTGGTCGCTTTCGGCAACGTCTGTCTCTTAGTTTCGGTTTCATGTCGGCAAAAGACCTCTCAGAAGGAAAGAATGCAAATGATGGAAAAAAAAGGGCTTTGTAACGATTCGGTTTTACGTCGGCCAGTTTCGATTCTGCCGTGTCGCGCGTTGTTCGGACAACGTTTATGGCTTTGTTTAACATTGAGTATTAGAATGCAGGTGTTCTTCTGACGGGGCCACGACGGGCACGACTGTGGGTCGGATCGGACGATTTAAAGAACCAGAGGAAGAGGTTAAAAACCTGTGTTTCTCTAACTGTGTCGCACTGTCCCACAAGGCTTCAAAGGCCTGCACTTAGGGGACTTAAGTTTGACAAGGGGTCCCTCGGTCCCTCCAATCCTCCAGATGTCCAGGGGTTAGGGAGGAGGATTAGGAAGGAGACGTATGGGTGGAGTAGAATGGAGGCGTAGGCGGGGGGATTCCCCTTCCAGGATGCCTGAGTGAGCAGAAGATATAAATACCACCATCAATGAAAATAGGAGCAAGCCGTTGAAAGAGGTGAATCTAACCCTCTCTGGTGGCTGCCATCATTTCGGATTGGTTTAAATGAACAGTGGGACGAGTGACATGGCCAGGCCCTAATGTACGGCCGTCAGTGTTCGGAATGGAGGCACCTGTTTACTGCTGTCCGTGTGGATTGGTCCTGATGTGTGTTTACAGAGGATTGATGAGCTGCTTTATATAACCTGTCTCACTAGGCTGGCATTCGCGCACAGCACACACACACACACACACACACAAACACGTACCAGCTGAACGCTGTCCGCTCTCAAACCAGTTGGTTTCAATCTGTAAATATTTGGGTTGGTAAGAGCGGTCAGCTCGGGATATGCTGGTTTTTGCAGAACCTCCTGCTAAACTCCTTCAAGCACCTCCTCGCCTCCTCCTAACCTGGTGCTCACCTCATCCTCACCTCATCTTCCTGCCCTTCCAGAGTATTTCTTTCCTCAGTCTCCTCAGGCCGGAGATAATGAAAAACAAACAGCAGCTGTCTGAGGAAAAATTCTCCTCCTCCTCCTCCCCTTCTCCCGCCTGTGCTACTCCTTCTCCATACGTCTGCAGAAGCCTCCTCTATGATATACCAGGCGAAGGTGTTGAACTTTGACCCCCCCCCCCCCATCATTCATCTGCCCCTTGGCCCTCCATCAACACTTCAGAGCCCTTCTCAAGTGTTCTTGAGGAGCTGTTGTTCCAGAGCAGCGGAGGCCGCGCCGTGGTAAACTAAGGCACGGTGAGCTAAGCTAAAGTCAACAGCATTCTCTCAGCTGCTGTTAATTCAGTTTGTTCAGTCAGAAGGGTGGCGGGGGGTCAGGGAGCAGTGGGGTTGGGGATGGGGCAGTTCAATGGTTAGGGTGTTCGACTCCCAGCCCAAAGGTACTGGGTCGGCTCAGGTTGCAGACCTAGAGCAACATGCCGTCAACCCCCCTACCCTGCCCCTTCACGGCATGCACCCCAAAACAAATGCATTGCAACTGCACGTTGCTTTGGATCAAAGTGCGGAATGACTGAAGGGACCGATGCACGACGTTAGCCCCATAGATACTGCTGGAGCCACATGACAATCGCATGGTGTGATATAAATAAGGAGAGATCTTCTGTTGAGCCAGGGCAGGGTTGGGTTTCATAATCACTCCTCAGCGGCCCGGGCTCCTCCGGTTTCAGACTCCCAGTGTGATCCAAGGCTTTGGTCTAGGGAGCCAGGATTGGGGGTTCAGGGAAGGGAGCCTGGGTCAAGGGAGCCAGGGATTGGTAGTGGGTTTCAGGGTATGAGGAGCGAGGGTTTGGTCTATCGAGCCAGGGTTTAGTAGTTGGTTCCAGGGTCTAGGTAGCCTGGTTCTAGGGAGCTGTGGTTTCATCTATGGAGCCTGGGTAGGGAGCCAGGTTTTGGTATCTGGTCACTTGGTTTAGGGAGCCAGGGTTTGTTTCAAGTTTCAAGGCATCAATTATCAAATGGTTTGGTCTAGGAAACTGGGGTCTAGGGAGCCAGGGTTTGGACTAGGGAACCGGGGTCTAGGGAGCCAGGGTTTGGACTAGGGAACCGGGGTCTAGGGAGCCAGGGTTTGGACTAGGGAACCGGGGTCTAGGGAGCCAGGGTTTGGACTAGGGAACCGGGGTCTAGGGAGCCAGGGTTTGGACTAGGGAACCGGGGTCTAGGAAGCCAGGGTTTGGACTAGGGAACCGGGGTCTAGGGAGCCAGGGTTTGGACTAGGGAACCGGGGTCTAGGGAGCCAGGGTTTGGACTAGGGAGCTGTGGGTACGGGGGCTTGGTAGGCATCATGGAGCCTCTCTCCAGAGCTTAGCTGCTCCTGGCTACTGAAACATTGGGTTTCATCCATAAAATGCCAGAACACAGATCCATTAATAGCAGAGGAGCCAAGTTAGACAAGAGCTGGCACATAGTAGGCATGGAACAGAGCTGGTGCTGATGTGCGTGCACACTGTCAGACATGCTCACATGCACGCAAGCACGCACCAATGCACACACAAGCACACACACAGATTCGACCGGTTGGCTCGGAGCAGTTTGTTCCAGAGGCCATCTTGGTTGGTCGACGAGACGTGCGGGCAGCAGTGTGTATCTGCCTGTGTGTGTTTGTGTTTTTCCTGTATTATTGTAACCTGTTATTGAAATCAGCGGTGATTAGCGCGGTACTCAGAATGTCTGGCAGCATAGAAGAGCATCCGGTTGTTTCACTAACATCCTCAAGTTCATGGGTCTCCTTGCCCTGAGATTGTTAACTACTAGCAGCGCGAGGCTAATGGCTAATGGCTAATCATGAAATTAAGGTGGAAACAAAGCAAGGCCGGCAAGGCTAATGCTCATGCTAATGCTAATGGTATTCTCTTGTTATTTCGTCAGATGTACAACTACAGCATGACCATCACCTAGTTCCAAGTTCAAAGGTCATGGAAGGTGCATAACATCTCTGAGCGGCTTGACTTGGACTCTAAATGTCTAGTCTAAAGGACTATCTATGCCCCTGGCTGTAGTCCCCTGCGTGGATGTGAGGCGAGCTTTAAAGAAAACACAATTGTTCTGTGTTGTTTGTCTCGTCTCAAGAAAACATGGAATTCATTTAACCTGAATTGTGATGTCCCACATGTGTTCTTCGTCTGCAGTGTGAAGAGAGCATAAAATTGGCCTTCTGCAGTGAGTTTAGCCTCAGGAGCGAGGTCCTCTTGACAGTGAGGTCGTCCTTACAGTGAGGTCATCCTTACAGTGAGGTCATCCTTACAGTGAGGTCGTCCTTACAGTGAGGTCGTCCTTACAGCGAAGTCTCCCCTCTATAGCGAGGTCTCCCCTCTATGGCGAGGTCTCCACCTCTACGGCGAGGTCTCCCCTCTACAGCGAGGTCTCCCCTCTATAGCGAGGTCTCCCCTCTATAGTGAGGTCTCTCCTCTATAGCGAGGTCTCCCCTCTATGGCGAGGTCTCCCCTCTATAGCGAGGTCTCCCCTCTATGGCGAGGTCTCCCCTCTATGGCGAGGTCTCCACCTCTATGGCGAGGTCTCTCCTCTATGGCGAGGTCTCCACCTCTATGGCGAGGTTTCCCCTCTATGGCGAGGTCGCCCCTCTATGGCGAGGTCTCCCCTCTACGGCGAGGTCTCCACCTCTATAGCGAGGTCTCCCCTCTATGGCGAGGTCTCCACCTCTATAGCGAGGTCTCCCCTCTATGGCGAGGTCTCTCCTCTATAGCGAGGTCTCCCCTCTATAGCGAGGTCTCCCCTCTCTGGCGAGGTCTCCACCTCTATAGCGAGGTCTCCACCTCTATAGCGAGGTCTCCCCTCTATGGTGAGGTCTCCCCTCTATGCGAGGTCTCCCCTCTATGGCGAAGTCTCCACCTCTATGGCGAGGTCTCTCCTCTATGGCGAGGTCTCCCCTCTATTGCGAGGTCTCCCCTCTATGGCGAGGTCTTCACCTCTATGGCGAGGTTTCCCCTCTATGGCAAGGTCTCCCCTCTATAGCGAGGTCTCTCCAGTGACCTGTTAACCTCCTGCCTCCTCCTACTTTGCACGTGGTGACAATAAAGGCCTGCGTTCCCACACACAACGACCAGTGTGGGAATAAACAATGGCTGATAAGCATAAAAACATGTTGGCAACCTTTTTTTTTTCTCCTGCATGTATTAATGAAGACCCAGGGACCGTGGCCTGGAGAGCGACCAGGGCCCTGCCTCTCCTGCAGCTGAGCTCAACAGGATCCAGCGGTTTCGGATTGATATACGAACGGGCTGATCTCGAGCAGAAGCCCTGCCAGGCCTCGGTGCGGTGCGTTCGCGATTTCGCAACCGCCGCCACGCCATGTGAAGGCTCCCATCGCGCGGGGAGAGAGAGCTGGGGGTCCATCTGGCTTTCATCTCTGCTGATCCCGCGATGCTTCTAATGAACAGAGCTTTGTTCGGCGGTCCGCACTGAGACCGGCAGGGTGGCGGCTGTGAGCGGCGCTGGGGGATGGTTTATGAATGGAACGGCTTTTCACCGTGTCGGGTGAGCTCTCGTGGCGCCGTGTGTTTCCGGTGTCTCTCGCTCGCAGGCTCCCAAGACGGACCACCCTCTCCTCACCCCTTGGCTGCCTCTCTCTCTCTCTCTCTCTCTCTCTCTCTCTCTCTCTCTCTCTCTCTCTCTCTCTCTCTCTCTCTTCCACCTCCCTCCTCCTCCCTTCTCCTCCTGTCATCTCCTCTCAGGACCCGGGTCGAAGGGTAGGAGGTCGCCGGCTCCTCTGTGGGCCTTCGACCTGTCTGAGAGCACAGGACGGAGGCGGGGTGAGGGGGGGGGGGGGGGGGGGGGAAGAGGATGTGAGGAACACAGAAGGAGGGAAGGAGGAAGGGAGGTGTGAGCAAACGCGGGTGAGAAAGCGCAAAACCATGTGTGTCTGTTTGTTGGCCTCCCTTCAACCCTTCAATGCACACGCACACATGAGGACACGTGTGTGCATCAGCTGGAGGAGGAGGAGGAGGAGGAGGAGGAGGAGGGAGAAGAGGGGGGGGGGACTACAGCTCCTGCTCTTGGAGCGCTCCCAAAAACCACAGAGTGATTCTGGATCCCAGACCCTGTTGGGACGCGGAGCGGTCTAGAGCAGAGCAGAACAGAGCTTCCATTCAGCGTGTTCCTCTGGCATCGCGCTGGCCAGCCCTCCACAGAACCTACAAAACCGAAATGGAAAGAATACGTTTCCATCTTCCAGCACGGCAGCCCAGCCTATTGTTGTTCTGGAGGGAGGGAGGAGGGAGAGAGTGGCAGGCGGGCAGGGAAGGGAGGAGGGAGAGCAGAAGTTGTTGTGTTTAATTTTATGGGAAAAGGAAAGTTAACTTGATTGTCTTTGGTTCTTCCTGGCCCTGATTGCCTTCTAGGAGGGGATGAGCTGAAACAGAAGAGCTCTCACTTACACTTAACGTCGTCTGATTTCCTGCCCAGACAATTTGCTCTCCAACCCGTCTCCTCGTCTTCACTCCCAAAAATGACCTGGGAATCACAATAGGAATGGAGCAAGAAAACACAGTGGGGATACCTTGTGAAGTGAACTGGTAATCTTTTCCACAAACAATCACAACCCATTCTATTGTTCTGAATGTCATCATCTGTCTGTCACAATGTGATTTGTGATTTGGGTGAGACTGAAGTCACCACTACATCACTGGAAACCCCAGCTAACAAACAAGAGACGAACCAGCCCACCCCAATTAACAAACCAAGCCAAATGGAGAGTGTCCATCTAATGAAGAATGGATCAGATATTACCACTCCAAACCCGACCCGGTTAGTCTGGTTTAACAACAGGAGGTGACGGTTGTCTTGGTCTGTGATAAATGATCATTCTGGAGTGAAGTGACTCACACCCAGATGGGACACTCTGGAAGGGATTCAGGTCATGGACGCCTGCAGGAAATGATCATTGGATTTACTTTAAAGTCGTGCCTTCCCTGTCTAAATCACATCCGTCAAGGTCTTCACACGGAGCCAACCCTTCTGACTGCCATTGCTCTAAAGCACTCTCCTGCCAGTGACAAGAAAATGTGAGATGAGATAAGACAGGATAAGATAAAGGAACGTCTGCTTGAGGAACAATGTGGAACAATGCTTGAGGATGCACATGTACTACAGTGGAAAGACAAAACCCTACAGTGGGAGCACTAAATACAGTCCAAAAATGAAGCACGACAACACACCAACACTAAGTATGAGAGAAGTAACTAACTCTCCTTAGTTCAGACCGTTATCTTTATGGTTATCTCGTGAGCTTGTGCCGTACTGTGAAGTTGCGTTTGCCGTGCGCGGCGACTGCATTGCTGGAGAGACAGTTGTCCATCTGCTGTGGATTACGTCTGCTGATGTAAATACAAAACCACAACAAGCCACGCATCCGTCTTCTGTGTCATCCTGTTTGTTTTGATTGAGAGGAAATCTTCTCTTTCCTGTCAATGATACACAGCCCTGTCGGCGGAGGCCAGACAGTCATGCAGCCATCAGAACCTCTGCTGGGTCCAGCGACGGCCATGTTGCTTTCTGACACAGAGGCTGTATCAGCAGAGCGCTCCGCAAAACGCTTGTATCCAAAGTGACTTACAAAGAGTACATTTGTCATAAGAAGGCGGAACATTTCATTGCTGCTAATACAGTAAGAAAGTCACCAGAACAAGTTTCAAGCATTTCAATGGCTAGCTTAACCATTGCTAGTGTACAACAAACCATTTCTGTTTTGTTGACTTGGAAGATCTAAGTATTTGATCTGAACTTTATCACCTTCTCCAGGTCTCTCTGTAGCTCTTTATGAGCAAGTGTGTGTGTGTGTGTGTGTGTGTGTGTGTGTGTGTGTGTGTGTGTGTGTGTTTGTGTGTGTGTGTGTGTGTGTGTGTGTGTGTGTGTGTGTGTGTGTGTGTGTGTGTGTGTGTGTGTGTGCATTGACTAGGTGTTTTTAGCACCCAGCTCCTTGTGTGTATGTGTGTGTGTGTGTGTGTGTGTGTGTGTGTTGTTGTTTTTTTGACATCGTCTGGCCTGCAGGTACACGTGCTGTCTGCTCAGGAGAAATAAGAAAAACCTTGTCTCATGAGAGAAGAGAGAGAGAGAGAGAGAGAGAGAGAGAGAGAGAGAGAGAGAGAGAGAGAGAGAGAGAGAGAGAGACAGAGAGAGAGAGGTGGGGGGGGGGGCGGTGGAAAGAGAGATGGAGATGGAAGAGCAAGAGAAAGTGAGGGATAGATTGAAAGGGAGAATTAGCGAGCGGCGAGGCGTGAGAGACATAAGATTTATAATGAGGGAGGAGGTGGAAAGAGACGAGGGATGGGAGAGCCACAGCGAGGTAAACATGTGTGCAGCACATGATGAGATGTCTGAGGATGAATCAACAATCCAACTCATCTGAAACTAATGTCCCTGTGGTGACTGTTGCCGACGGCGATATGCTTGCGCCTACGCGCCCAGAGAACGGTGCCGTGACTGGCATCCAACTGCTGCCTCTGAGCAAGGCACTTATCATCGCCCAAAAAGAAGCGGTATTCAGCGGACGCTTTTGTCCAAAGGAACTTACAATCAGTACGTGTCTGGGGTTCGACATGTGGACAGTTGGAGGTGGGGATCGAACCGCCAACCCTCCGGCTATTGGACGACCTGCTCTACCAACTGATCTTGCTCCAACTAACTGATATGCCTACCTACTTCCTTAAATTTGCGTTTTTACTTGTATTTAAGTAAATGTTATTTGTACATTTATATTTATATTTACATTTAGAGAGAGAGAGAGAGAGAGAGAGAGAGAGAGAGAGAGAGAGAGAGAGAGAGAGAGAGAGAGAGAGAGAGAGAGAGAGAAGAGAGAGAGAGAGAGAGAGAGAGAGAGAGAGAGAGAGAGAGAGAAAGAGAGAATGTCACAGCTCCTGTGGAAACACCCTTCCACTCTGTGGTGAAAACATCACGTGTGCCCAACTTGCTGGAGGTGGTCGTGTTTTGGACTGTGAAGGGAACCTCTGTTAAGGTCAGACAGAATGACCCGGGCTACCGGAAACATAAGTCAGTCAACACAGCACCAGGAAATATTCACAATGATAATAATGTAATCGTGTTACATAACAAGTAGGGAAACACTCCCGATGTCTTGATTCTATTCTCAAACATTACCTGTTGTAAAAACATAAAGGTGCGTAAAGTTAAACGTAAAATTCTGTTTTTATTATAGCCTAATAAAACAGCATCCTTATTACAGTTTATTTCCATGACTTGCAGTAATGTAAAAATACCTTAAAGTTGACTCACTATGATACCATACTCCATATACTATTCAAACGTCATGTAGGCCTACAATTGATCATTCGGGATCATGCAAATTCTTAGAAACTGATTCATATTCATAAACTGGCTCATATTTAGGGATGCTTAGACCCAAATGTGAGTCCTGAAGAGGAAGGCGGATCACAGGGTTCCTACGTCAGTGTGGAGACGAGCGTCTTCACCGCTACAGCAAATGCGGCCAAATACATCCATACCGTCACTGTGTGGCTCATGGCGCATCTTAACTACATCCATCCATCCAGTACATAAATACTTCTAACTCTAATCCCCGGACTGGCATAGGCCTACAGCAACATCCGCCATTGTATCGTCTATATTTGATCGCCATTTACGCGTTTTAGGATTCAGGGTTGCGTTCAAGTTGTCAGCGGCGGCCAGACGCGCTGAGGTTTTCGAACGGCATTCTTCCGTGCTCCCGTCTTCCTGGTGGAAAGCGCAGCGTTCCACTACTTTGGTGACTAAACTGGCTTGCTGGAGAGGAAGCCACAGAAGCAGAATATTTGTTTTCATGTGATTGTAGGTCACAGCTGCACACGCTGCCAAGCCAGCTGCTTCCAATTTTGCGTATTTATTTCAAGCTTTTTAAAATGTCTGTTTGTTTGTGAGTGCTGTCTTCTGACATAGCGTTTTTATTGTGTTTGCTGTATTTCTCAGGGTGAAGAGAATGCTGTGTAGTGTTGCATCTGCGTTCGTTTAGTATGTTCTCCACATCCTCTTTCATTGTGTGTGTGTGTGTATGCCCCCTGTGTGTGTGACCCTGTGGCATGGTGTCTCAGTGGCAAGAACATCTAAATCATAGCCAGGAGGTCAAGGGATTAGTATATTCTTAGTGCGTTCTATGTTCTCCTGGGTTCCTCAGTATAGCCAGGGGAGTTATTCTGGCATCAGAACCTAGGACACTAGGTTCTCCACTGCTCCCAGAAAACTGGTTTCAACCCACAGGGTAACGTTTCCATAAAAGATAAATAAAACATTTCCATATTCCTGTTTCGTTCCTTTGATCCAACGCAGATGGTGAAGCGCCGGCATTAAAACATCACGCAATAAAGCGGAAGCCTCAGGTTTCGAGGTGAAGCCCCACGACTACCCAAGCCAGGAGGACTCTGGATGATGTCACTTCCTGAGTGATAACTCTCCATCTGCCGCCGCAAGACCACGCTTCACCTGAGTAATCGCCAACATCCTGGTGGGAGAAGGGGCAGCGGGTCATCCGAAGAAGATTCTGGGGAACGCGCGGAGACCATCGCTGAGTCCTCCTCGCCAAAACACCTTCCGCCCCCCAGGACGGCCCTGCCGGCGTCTTCACCTCCGCGCGCACAGACAACTGCATGCCGCTGTCGTCGTCGACACATAACGTCGAAAGTCAATGCGATTTGTCACTCGTCTGTGTGTCCGTTTCATCTGCGTAACATGAGCGTGGCGTGAGTCTGTGGGCGGCGTGGGGGCCTTCCTCTGGCGCCTGAAGTGATCTGCTGTGAAGAGTCTGCGAAGCCGTTGTTGTCTTTGGTGAAACCTGAAACATCCCACTGCTGTGGTAAACGTGTGAACATTCGCCGTACCGGTGCGACCGCGTCTCGTCTTGTTTTCGGAAAACGTGCCTTTGACGCTAAAACTGTCCAGTTGATGGTTATGGCGACTCGATTCTTTCAGATTTTATTTGGTTGGCCAAACCGGGAATTGAATCGTTTTTGAGCAGACGCACATTCTCGTTTCCTTTTTTTCTTCTTTTTTTTTTCACTTCAAAGCACTTTCAATTTTGTTATGGAAATCATAAAACCGCTGGGTCTGTTTTTCCCACAGAGATGGTGTCTGACTCTCGGTTCTCCCGATTCACCCCTCGGGAAGAAATTGTTTCACAGGAAGGTCTGGCATTGGCGCCGGGCTTGCTCATGGACACTACAGCAGCCCTGGGATTCAAGCGTCAAGGCAATTAACAAGCAGGACTCCTGGATTTTATTACGGTCCATGCAAATAAAATTGACTTGACTTGGCCTGACTTAACGAATATCATCCATTAATAACTCTGATTTCATTACAGCCAATCTGATGGCCTTCGGACATATCCATCCCACTTAACCCTACTGGGAAAAGATCTCCAGATAGAGATTAGTTTTCCATTCACACAGCCTGGTGTGAGTTTCACAGTTGTTACGTAGCCATTTTGTGTGTCAGGGTGTCAGAGATGAGCAACACTATCTGTTTTACCCACGTTTCATATCTGCCGCCCTCAGCAATAACTCTCTCGTAACTGTCCCTAAGTGCTCGGTAAGTGGCCGAACGTAAGCGGCACTTTAACGTCTCTATTTTAAACGCAACGCTTGTTATTCCACGCGGCGCGCGGAGCCTTTAATTGTCCGCATCTCTCTCCCCCCCCCCCCCCACCCTGCTTCCTTTCCAGAAGCTCCCTGGGACGTTCACCAAAAGCCGGCTCCGATGTCGGCCAACGCCGAAAGGGACTGTTTACGATGGAAACCTCAGCGGCCTTTATATCGCGGCCCGTCTCTGGCCCGGGTGGTGGGGGGTCTCGGGTTACCACGGGGACACTGGAACGCGGATTGTAAGCGAGACCCCGCTAACAGCCGGGGCGAGGGACGCGGCGGCCCACAGATACGGCCGCTCTGGTTAGGTGGATTTACCGGTGCACTCATTTTACCAACAGCAGGGGGGGGGGGAGGGGTTGCACCTGTGTGGGGATTAGTGCAAATGGCATATGGTGTGTGTGTGTGTGTGTGTCCTTGTGTCGAGCATGAGGGGGGTGAAGTGTCACCGGTTGCGTCCCCTCTGGCGTGTTCTGACAGGAGGGTTCTGTTCCATACCTGCACATCCACTGCCTCACAGTGTCGGGCAGTCGACGGTGAAGTTAAACATACTGGCTTGGCTTCCACCATCCTCTGAATCAGCGGATTTCACGTCTTTATAATTCCCCCCGGGGATGTGCTCACCAACAACTCCAGATGGGTCCCTCCAAACCCTGAGGTGGATTCTGTGTGTGCCTGGGACCGGAGTTCCTTCCTTCCTTCCAAGCCACCCATTAGACGCCAGACCGGGGCCAAGGTCTTTCCACTGGAGGGGTTCTGTGGAGGCTGTCAGGCTGTCAGCTGCGGCCCCAGACAGGGTGTGCTCTTCTGGGGGACATCCTGGGCGCCTCGAGGGCCCAGAGGTGCAGCTGGGCTCACAGTGAAAGTTATTTTCTCCTCTGCCGTGTTACCCTTGAGTCTTCCACAAGCGAAAATAACATGCACGCACATGGCAAGAAACACACACACACACACACACACACACACACACACACACACACACACATACGTGCAGGTAAAGAAAACACTTATGCATGAATGAGTGCAGGCAACACACACACACGCACACACACACTATCTGTCATCCTACAACGAAGAGCAATATATCACACACACACATACACGCACACACACACACACGCACACACACACACACACACACACGCACACGCACACACACACTATCTGTCATCCTACAATGAAGAACAATATACCAGCATCCATACCATGCTGGTCGCCTTGGTCGTTACACCAGGATGACCAGGTGTGTGTGTGTGTATGTGTGTGTGTGTGTGTGTGTGTGTGTGTGTGTGTGTGTGCGTGCGTGCGTGTGCACCTCTTGAGAGGTGCCCTCTGACTATTCAGTCAGAGGGGCCATCCGTCTCTCAGCCTTCACAGCCTTGCCACTCACGGGGCGACCACGCGTGTCACATACATACTTCACGGGCCACACATCTGCCTGCCACTCTCACTGCGGAAAACACCCTCAAACACACACCGCCGTTGCCGTGGTCACCGAAATGCCATAGCCCATCAATCACGAGTCGACGCGTCCCCCCCCCCTGACAGCCACCGGCGCGCTGGCCCTCGCTCGCCCGATCACATATCACACCAGGGGATTCAGAGAAGGAGCGGAGGGTCTTAAACAAGCCGGGGGTCTCGTTGCCCCTCCGTCTCCGCGGGCCTCTTGCTGAGTAAACGTTCTCATTATTTATCGCCGTCTTCCCGGGCCACCCCTGGAAAGACGTTAGCAGATGTCCCCCCGCAGCGGGCCGCGGCGGAACCAAAGGCACGCGGCGGGCCCTTTTCCTGTTTGGACTCGCGGCTTTTAGTCACGGGTCAGATGTGCACGTGCGCTTTTCCGAAATTGTTATTTCTCGTTTCCGCGCGCCTCCGCCTCTCGCTACGCTGACTGATGTAGGCCCCGCCCTCTTCTTCCTCTGAAGCACCAGGGGAGGGGGGGGGGGGGGGGGGGGGGCTCTCTGCGATATCGTCTAGTGGTCTGACCTCGCCGTCGCCCCTTGTGTGTGAGACCGCTCCCGTTTAACGATCAAGCCTGGCCCGGCTATTTCAGTTCCCCTTGGCACACAGGAGAGCCCTCTCAGCACTCCTGTTCTCATACGAGGCACGCTAGCAGCCCTGCTGTTCTTATACGAGACATGTTAGCATCCATGCTGTTCTTATAAAAGACATGCTGTTGATAGGCAAGGCATGTTAGCAGACCTGCTGTTCTTATGAAACACATGCTAGCATCATGCTGTTCTTATACGAGACATGTTAGCATCCATGCTGTTCTCATAAAAGACATGCTGGCACCATGCTGTTGATAGGCAAGGCATGTTAGCAGACCTGCTGTTCTTATGAAACACATGTTAGCATCCTTGCTGTTCTTACACAAGACGTCGTAGCAGCCTTGCTGTTCTTATACAAGAAATGTTGGCAATCATGCTGTTCTCACACAAGACGTCATAGCAGCCTTGCTGTTCTTATACAAGAAATGTTGGCAGTCACACTGTTCTTACACAAGAAATGTTAGCAGAGCAGCCATGCTGTTCTTATAAAACACATGTTAGCAGCCATGCTGTTCTTATGAAGGACGTTTTGGTATCATGCTGTTCTTACACAACACATGTTAGCAGCCTTGCTGTTCTTATAAAAGACATGCTGGCAGCCAGGCTGTTGTTCCACAACACATGAGGGATGGGAGAGGAGATAAGGGTGCTTTGTTTCCCCATTGAGGAACTTTGTTGTGCGAACAGCACACAATACACATTTGTTTATGTAAAACACTGGCTATTATCGCAGTCAATCGGAATGATTGAAACAACAATAAAGTGAAGATATGATGAAAAGTAAAATCAACAACGTCTCATAGCCATTTGCATGCAAGTATTCAGTGAATTATTGAAATATTCCAGGAAATAGGTCATATTTCTTGCCTGGTGCTCTATACTCATCATAAAACCCATCTTGGCTTATTTGTTTTACTCCAAATCCCAGCATGCAGCGGCCTGTTGTCAGAACAGAGATGCTGTGGGTCTCCATGACAACTGGTCTCCGATTAAGAGACCTCTCTCTAGGAGTTGCTAATGGGCTCTTGATGAGGGGTCGTGACCCCCTGTTGAGCCCAGGCAGCTGTCTGCTCTACAGATGCCCTCCGAGCCGGTTCGCTCTGGTCCTGACCGCAACAAAGGTCCCCTGGACCCCCCATGGAGTCGGGTGGCCTGACATTTATAGATAAGAGAGAGGTGAGGACAATTCATATGCAGGACAACTCCATTGGACTCACTGCCAAATACACATTTCACAAGGTGGACGTTGTGTCGAAATGAACTAACGTTACGTCCCAAAATATAATGCTCGTAAACACCATCTTTATCTGATACTGAGAGGAGTGATGAGGGATTTACAATTTGATGAATTTATATCGCTCATGGCTGCTTTGAAATATAAAACTAATCTCCAAAGGTTTGCCAGTGGACATTTTGTTCGTCTAGAAGTCAGCGACTCTCGCTCTATCTATCGTGGGTACACTGATCGGTGAAAACTAAAATGTAAGCTTTTTCGATATTTTAATTTCATAATTTCATAATTTAAGGGCTGTTTGAGATCTGCACATCTGGAAAACAAGAGAAGGTTCTCTAGAGTGGAGGAGACAGAGGGTGTCAGAGAGGAGAGCAGGATGGACAGATCTGACAGCTGAGAGAGAGAGAGAGAGAGAGAGAGAGAGAGAGAGAGAGAGAGAGAGAGAGAGAGAGAGAGAGAGAGAGAGAGAGAGAGAGAGAGAGAGAGAGAGAGAGAGAGAGAGAGAGAGAGAGAGAGAACTCTGTCATCCAGGAGAAAGGCTCATAGCTTAAAATATCTCCACATATCTCGCCAAGGACAACTGTGCCAGGGCTAGAGAAGACCTGGAGCGAACCAAACCGGAGGAGACCAGGAACCGGATCAGAGTGGATCTGGAGCAATACCAGAGAGATGGAGAAGTAAGGGCATCTGAGAGGAGAGGGATGAACATCGACACCTTCTCTGACGGAGCTGCAGAAACATCTGGCGTTGGAAGACAATACATTTGACAGACTTTCAATTAGTTTTGTTATTTCTTTCAATCTTCCGTTCTTCTCAAATAACTTTGAGACGGACTAACGGTTGGATTGGAGGGCGGTGATACACGAGCGCCTGCGCGTATCAGCGCGGTCACACCCACTCGCCCCGTTTACGCATCTGGTGCGCGCACGCAGTCACTCTCCATCCGAGGGGATGGTAAACCAAACTTCTCTTTAGTCGCACTGGAGGCAGACCGATGACTTTACTCTCCACGCAACACGAGACTGATAATAGGAAATGAAGGCGTGATTTGGACTCTGGCAAATACTTTGCCAGGAAGACTTTATGCGCAAAAACGCCTCCCAGTTGTGGTGACATTGTTTTAGTGTGACGCGGTCTGGACGTCAAAGTCCCTGTCTCTCTGGCAAGAAGCTCAAAGTTTGGACCTTGAAGCTGACCGGCAGAGGTACGTAGGTTAACATTCGTGTCATATAAGTTTTAAGTTATACGTTTAGATATTGTGAAGTCTGATGTGCTCGCACCTCGAGGGAACGCTTCACTTCGTTGTTGACTGGATGTTTGAACTGGCGATGCGTCACCGCAATAGGAACAGGGCGCATCTGTTGAGGCTCTCTCCCTCACCAGGATCTCTCCCGCTGAGCAAACACCTGTTGAACAAACACTGACGCGGAGAACTCAGGAGTCTCAGAAGTCAGACGCTCACGTGATTACTGTGTTCACTCTCTTACTGTGTGTGTGTGTGTGTGTGTGTGTGTGTGTGTGTTTCAGAAACAGTGCAGTTCACTATAATCTCCGTGTTAAACTCCAGTTAAACTTTGTTTCACCCAAAGCTGCCTCTAGGAGTCGAAAGATGTTCTTTTTCATTCTGTTCTACATTGTCAATATTAATAAGATAGAAACTTCACTTTATGATAACATGGCCTATGAGACATCCAGGGACAGCTTCACTCAGGTTAAAACAACACGTAACAAACACCATGCACCAGGAGGGCTCACCACAGGAGACTAAAATAGAGAGGACCTTTAGATGAAGTGATGTCAACCAAGAGATGAAGAGAGGAGATGACAGCCGTTTGTCTGAGGTTTCCTTCAAACAGACTTCAGAAAGCATGTAGACTAAGAAGTTAAATAACGAGTCAAAAGTGACATTTGTCATACAAGCACAGCCAAATTCCACATTGAGATGTATGTGTGGTACAATTAAATCAGGATCCACAATGATAATGATATTGTTATACCCATAAGTTCACCCACACAGACGATAGAATCACACAAAATATTGTAATTTCGTATCACCATATTTACAGAATCGCAGTACATATGTTATTGCCATCGACAAATAATTATATTGTACTGTGAGGTCCCTGTCGTTCCCATCCCTACTGGCCCGACTGTTCTAACTCTGGCCTGGTTACCAGCTTGGTTACCAGCCCGGCTGTTCTAACTCTGGCCTAGTTACCAGCCCGGCTGTTCTAACTCTGGCCTAGTTACCAGCCCGGCTGTTCTAACTCTGGCCTAGTTACCAGCCCAGCTGTTCTAACTCTGGCCTGGTTACCAGCTTGGTTACCAGCCCGGCTGTTCTAACTCTAGCCTGGTTACCAGCTTGGTTACCAGCCCGGCTGTTCTAACTCTGGCCTGGTTACCAGCTTGGTTACCAGCCCGGCTGTTCTAACTCTGGCCTGGTTACCAGCTTGGTTACCAGCCTGGCTGTTCTAACTCTGGCCTGGTTACCAGCTTGGTTACCAGCCCGGCTGTTCTAACTCTGGCCTAGTTACTAGCCTGGCTGTTCTAACTCTTGCCTGATTACCAGCCTGGTTACCGGCCCGGCTGTTATGACTTTAGCGTTGTTACCAGCCTTGCTACCACCCTGGTTACCAGCCTGGCTGTTGTAACTCCGGGCTCTTTACTAGCCTGGTTGTTCTCATGCTAGCGTGTTTGCTGGCCTGGTTACCAGCCTGGTTATTAGCCCAGTTGTTTAAGCCTGGTCGTGTGAAGTCACCCCAGGGAGAACGACGCTAACAGACGGCTCCAGAAGCTGCCCGCCAATAATGACAGTTGGTGTAGCAGTGTGGCACAGCGAAGGGGAATGTCTGTGTGTGTGTGTGTGTGTGTGTGTGTTCATTTCCATGTGCGTGTGTTTGCTTACACGCGTGAGTGTGTGTGTGTACTCAGTGTGACATGAAGAAAGCAAGTGGGATTCCAGCTGTCTCTTTGGCATGCTGGTCTAAATGCTAGTGGAGATGCTTGGGCACAGTATTAGTGAGGTGATGTAGTGGGATGCTAGTGGGGCGGATGGGATTTTAGCTGGATGCTAGTACTGGTGATGTGATGTTAGAGTGATGCTTCAGGTGATGGGAGACAGCTGGATGCTAGTATTGATGATGGGAGGTTGGAGTGATGCTTCAGGTGATGGAAGTTAGCTGGATGCTAGTACTGGTGATGTGATGTTAAAGTGATGCTAAAGGTGATGGGAGCTAGCTAGATGCTAGTGTTGCTGATGTTAGCGGAATGCTAGTGCAGGTGATGTTAGCTTGATGCTAGTGGACTCGTTGAGCTCCGCTAATTTGGATGGTGTTAAACAAAGTGTTGACAGAGAGCAGCTGTTCCTTCAGCTCCATCACTGTGTGTGTGTGTGTGTGTGTGTGTGTGTGTGTGTGTTTGCGTGCACCTGTGTGTGGGAGGGAGCGAGATAATGTTTGTGTGTATGTCTGTCTGCATGGGGAGGTGAAGCATATGTTTTTGCATATTCTATTGTGTAGTGGCACGTGTGTGTGTGTGTGTGTGTGTGTGTGTGTGTGTGTAACCCAAGTAGACAATGATTACAGAATAAGGCTGTCTTGTTTTTTTTTAGACTCCATCGCAGTGATTAGGGAGGCCTGAAAGCAGCTGCCACTAGTTAGTTAGCTACCAGCTCGCTGGGCTAGACTTACTCTAGGTTAACTTAGTTACCAGCTTCATGCTTCTGAAACGCTCTCTGGTTAGCATTATTTATTATATTTTGTTATTACAACATTTTTATTTAGCATTACTTAAAAGTCATTTTCCCCCAAAGGTCTATAAATCCTGGACTAAAAAGGTTTGCTTCAGTGTAGTTAAACTTTGTTTCACCCAAAGCTGCCCCTAAGAGTCAATAAAAGTGTCTAAAGATATACTGTTTATTCGCTTCTAATGTCCATTTGGCATTTTAAAGTTCTTATCAACCACTTTAACGAATGACAGATGAGGGCAATACAACCGTCTCCCTAACAGCACTGCTTATATAGCCCTACCGCGTGGTGAGGGAACTTTCATTTACTTTGCCCCGCGCTGCAAGAAACCGCTCTGTAGGCACAAAATGTGTTTCAATGAAGCAGAAGTCCTCAGGAAATTATTCTTCGGTGGCCAAAAACAACAGGCCAGCTGGAATGAAGAGGAGAAGGAGGAGGAGGAGGAGGAGGAGGAGGAGGAGGTGGTGGTGGGGAAAGACAGATCCATTTCAATACGCTCCAAAATAGTAGTAGCCTAGTAGCCTGAATACTCAGTGGGACCACCATGTGCTCACTACGGTCAGCAGGTCCTCTGATGTCTGCTTCCTCCTCATCAGAGGAACCAGAGGTGTCGTGATGCTCGACCGTCAGTGTTTCACGCTCTGCAGATTTTGGCGGAGAACGTGGACCGGTGTCCGGTCCCGCCTGGGCCGAATAGTTTAGAGAATAGAGCAGGCTTGGAGAATGTGAGTGATGGGACACCCAAAAATTCCTGTCTGGGATTCATGCAGCTATCTGCGCGCTCTCCTCTAGAGGATTTGTTTTGCAGTCTTACTCTTCATCTTCTCATGTCCGCTAATTATCCGACAAAACTGGACGTGGAGAAGAGATCTCATATTGTGCCATTCCCTTCCCCATTTGTATGTTTTCATTTATTCATTGAGCAGGTCAATGTTTGCGAGGCTCGAACCAGGATGACAGGAGGTTCTGAGTTAGAATTAATGGGTTCTGAGTTACGTGGAGAGTTAATGATTAGACATTGATGAAGGTGCCAGTGTGCTTTGACTGAAACTCAAGGACGACAAGCACGTTGCTACTAGGTATTTGTTATAGTCATGGTTGGTATTCATGAGACATCGTTAAACCAGTCTAATCACTTTAACACCGAGAAATTGCATAGAAAGTGCATAGAAATACCGTGTGTAAAATGACATGAAGTGAAGTTACTACGCTGTGAAAACATCCGCCTGAAGATTCGTTCCTCTTCCGGTGGGCCTCCGGGAGTTTGCCTGTTCTTTGAGGTTCTGAGGGGTTGTGGTCCAAATGTGGGCTTCAGAGGCTTGCAGTTGGACCACATCCCCAAATTCAAAGACTCTATAATGTTGAATGAAATGAAATGAAACATTAAAAAATGGAACACATTGCAAGACTGGCAAGACTGAGGCTGCTCTTTATGTAACTGAGCAGATGGGTAGATACTGTATGCAGGTTGTTCACGAGTAGTTGCAGGTAGATCAGAATCAGCTTTATTTGCCAAGTATGTTCACCAACATACAAGGAATTTGACTCTGGTTTTTCCAGAGTCAAATTCCTTGTATGTTCCTGAACATACTTGGCGATGAGATAAGCCTGCAGGTGCACTAGGGAGTGCAGTAGATACAATGGGGTACATGTAGTAGATACAGGTGAATACAGGTACATCCTGGTAGTTCCAGGTAGTTCAGGTGGATAAAGATCGATACAGTTAGTTACAGACAGTTACAGGTGGTAGATACAGGTGATAGATACAAGTGGTTACAGACATACACAGGTAGTTAAAGGCAGTTACAGGTGGTTACAGGCATATACAGGTAGTTAAAGGTAGTTTCAGATAGTTACATGTAGTTAAAGGTAGATACAGACATAAAGATACGCAGTAGATACATGGTAGTTTCAGATGGTTATAGTTAGTTAAAGGTAGATACAGACATAAAGATACACAGTAGATACATGTTAGTTTCAGATGGTTATAAGTAGACACAGACAAGTATGTTAAAATGCCCCTGCAGAAGTGGGGCTGCTTCCTCTGCCCCTGGTCCTATTACTACTACTACTACCAGCACGACCATTACTTACAGTCATGTGCTGGTGTAGCATAACTCAGCAGCAGCAGAAGCTGACGTCTCCGCTCTCCTGCTTGGCCTTCCAGCTCAACGAGGCTCCTCCGCAGCGATGTCCAAACTCACCAGGTCGGCCTCCAAGTCCTGCTCCCGCTCCAGATCTCGCTCCAGATCACGCCCGCGATCCCGCTCCCGATCCCGATCCAGATCTCCCTCCACCTCGCGCTCCAGGAGCGCCTCCAGGTCGCGGTCGAGGAAACACCGCTACAGGTGGGTACGGGTGGGCGCAGGGTTAGGGCAAACGTCGCAGGCCCTCGGTGACCTCAGACTTGGCGGGTTTTCTATTGAGTTGCGATGTGCTGAGTTGCCTTGTTGCCAAGTGATCCGTTGTTGGGTTGTGTTGTGTTGCCTTGATCTGTTGTGTTGTGTCTTTGTGTTCACTTTGTGCTCACTCACCAGCGAGGTGTTAGTGTGTCTCTGTGTTGCGCAGCAGAAGTCGACTCAGGGCATGGGGCTCATCTGGTCCGGGTGTTCATGGATTCACTTATTAGCTTTAGTGTAATGTTTCTTACTGCCTTGTTTTCTATACGAGGTTAAGAACTTATGGAAATAATTAAGATAATCTGTCGGCTTGCTTTGGAGAATGGATGGAAATTCCTTGGCAGGGACATCTTCCACTGGCTGAGTGTCACGTACAGTCACCAAAAAAACGACTTTTACTGTTTTACTGTCTCGAGTGCAGCACTGGCATACTGGTTTGCCGTCTCTGCTGTAGAACTGGGCGCGCTGTGGTGTGCCGACACAAACACACACAGTCCCACATCCACACCCACACACATGCCAGCACACCCTATTAAACAAACGTTCTCCGGCGTATTTGAAAAACACGATTAGAAACATTTCACTTGTGGTCTTTATCTATTCCGAGAACAGACCAATGAAAGTGGCCTTTCAACGTTTTGATTTCCATCCTCACAATATGATTATGTTTTTTGGGGTCACCCTATACGTTCCATGACGTCTATATACAGATCCGTGTGTAAAATAAAACTAAAATTAGTCATAATAGCCCAAGTGGGCTGCTGGAATTTGACACTGCTACATAGTTTATTAACTTAGTCTTGTCTAAAATGTGTTGTATCTCGCTAGATGTGGATAGCTTAGTTCTATTATAGTTCCAAACTGCCAAATCCCTTATAATGTCTCTGTGGAGTCTTTAGTCCTGGCTGTGTGCGTAGTTGGCACCGCTGCTTGGCGTTGTGGGAGCGGAGGGCTGTGCTTCCCCCTCCCGGCCCATGTGACCACAGGACGGGCTACTGGTCCTGAGCAGGCTCGGTCTCAGGTCTCACTCCGCCGTGCGTCTCGATGCGCTGCTGTCTTTAAAACCCCTTTATTCCGATGAAAAAACGCACCCGGTGAGTAGACGACGCTGTTCCATTATGTTTACGCTATTATGTCTGTGTTACAAAGTTGTGATTTTTCTTTTTAATTATTCATGCGGTGTTCCGAATAACACAACATATGCTTTTGTTGTCCAAATAGTATTAAGATTATCTATCTCAAACTACGACTGGATGCTGTTAATTTCGCAGTGCGTTTTCTCAATGCAAATGTTTTAAAGTCGGAATCGTGTTTAATAAATCATTGCACATTGAAACGGAAAGTATTTGTCATTATGAATGCGCACATGGAACGGTGTTGCATGATGTGTGAACGCAGCGAGTTTTGTGGTAGGCCTTCATAATGCAATGCTTGTGTTTGATGGTCGTATATAACTTGAAATATAACTTTAAATAGAACTTAAAATACTCTGGAGAACCCGGCGACCCTTCCTCAGTGTAGACCATAGAGCCTGAATGTTTTATACGCAGTGAGCTATGGGCGGTTGTTCAGCGATTCATCAGTGACATCGTGTGGTTGGTACTGGAAACAGCGATCTTTAGCCCAACATTGTATTTCGTTTTAATAGTTGTTTATTCGCATCGAATCACCGTACGACCTCTTTCACAGTATTGCACTCTAGAAGTCTGTGAACCTAGCGCAACGTTAACTCACTCACTTATTCACTCAATTGTGTCGTGTGGTCTTTGTCTGTCCGTGTTTCTGCAACTCACAATTTAACAAGCAGATAGCACAGTTCAGTAGCCCGCACGAGTAACCTTCATTGGGAAATTACACTGATACTTTCGAACCTGGGGCATCATTGAACCAATCCAATAAAGTAGTGTTATGTGTTTTTATTTTTCCTTGGTGAGCAGTTTCATTTGATTTCTTGTACCAAATCGCTAAACCAATCATCTTGTTGAATGTGATAAGAAATATTTTTTTATGGTTAAACCAAAAATAAACAGCATTTTTAGTTCTCTTTTCTACACTTTATTGCATGTATGGTGTTGAATAGTATAGCTGTATTTTATCATCTCAGCTCATGACAACATATACTGCTGAGTTTCACAATCTGTTGAAACATGACTTGTGTTTCCTCTCTACCGTGTAATGGTTCCAGCGGTTCCCAACCCTCCCCCTGCATCGCCAACCTCTTAGTTTGTCATGCATCTGCTTCCCCCCACACATCCTTTTAACCCAACATCTGGCTGTAATATCAAT